>CM068299.1:40230150-40711260 GCA_034768395.1 Linum lewisii
ATGTCCTAACACTAAGAGAATCATCAAAAGACTAATCAAAGTCCAATTGAATGAAAAACCTAATGCACACCAAGTGTTCGATAAAATGCACAAGAGAGAAACCATGCAACTATGGTTGAATTGAGATGATCTAATCTCTTAGAACACACTCCCTTCAATCCCTAGACCTACAATCCATGTAATCGAAGCACTCTCATGCATTACATCACAAAGAATAGACCAATCAAGCAAACATAGCCATCAATGGAATTAACAACAAGTCTAGAGATAATCTTCTTACATCCAAGATCAATCATAGCATGTTTACACAATCAACCTCTATCATAGCACAACTATCTATCAATCCAAGGAAACCTAAGAAATCAGCCACACATGGCCAAGGAAATGAAGGAAAAAGAAAGAGAGATGATCACCAAGTACACCATGGCAATTCTCCTCTTGCAAGCTCCTCTTCCAAGGTTGTGGACTTCAATCCAAGCTCCTCTACTTTGAGTTACACCTTGCTCTAGGGTTGTGGATTGGAGATGAGGAGAAAGTGATTGAGAAGTTGAGAGAAAAGGGTTTTTGTCAAAGCTGTGAAATCTGAATAATGAGAAATCCTCCCTTTAATTTCGGTTGCCTCCTCTTTAAATACTTTGCAGATTTTGCTTCAAGTTTTCGGCGAAAACTGTAGAAGTTTTCGCCGAAAATCCCTTTGAAAATCATTGACCAGCTCCTTGATCTCTTCATACATTTTCATCGAAAACTCTGAAAGTTTTCGCTGAAAACTTCTTCACATTTCAGCTGTAGAAATCTGGCTTTCCACTGTTTGCAACGGGTGATAGTTTTCGGCGAGAACTTAGAGTTGTCGCCGAAAACTCCTTAAGAAAATGCTGCATTTTTTCCAATCTTCCAAGGCCATAACTCCTCCGTCCTAGCTCTGATTGACCTCCCGTTTGATCCTACGTGCTCCTTGTCACCGGTACTTCAATGCCAAATCATGAAAATGCAAAGAAAACAACTCCAATAGACACGGAATTGGCCTCAAAGTGGCAACAACAAAAGAGCACTTTGCATAAAACTTCAATAAAAGCATATTAATCATGGCAAAATGAGATCAAAGAAGGGAGATCCTTAGGCTAATCGAGGGCTTAAAACACACGAAATATAGTCACATCAAACTCCCCTACGACTAAGCTTTGCTTGTCCTCAAGCAAATGAATTAGAAAACATCCAAGTTCACAAATGACAAGATCGGTCCTATTGAGATTCAAGCAATAACAATTTGGCTTAAACTGTTCCACGAACAAACTTAACCTAAACATGCAAGAACGTCAACCAAACAAGTCTAGGCCTCACTATTTTCTGCACACTTCAAGTAGTGGTTAATTGGGACACAGAAAAACTGACCACGACAACACCAACTCTAATCAAAAGGACTTGAACTCGAGGAAATGGAACTGATTAGGTGGGGGTAGGAAAATTTTGGAAAGTGGTAAGTGATCGTGATGTGGCTATCGACTCGACTTCGTCCGCTTCTAGATCTGCACTTTTTATTCTCAAGCTAGGATCACTACAACAAGGGCCAATTTGAGAACTCTTTTTTCCTTTTTTTTCTACTGCATACTAGTGCTCGATCCAACACGTCACTTAGGTGTTGAACATGCCTAGCTCACATCCTTTGCCTTTGCTAGTGCTCAATCCGACACTTCACTTAGGTGCCGAGCTTGCCTAGCTTTTCTTTTGGCACTTCAAGAGTTTCAGCACTTGAACACTTTCTTTTGAGCATTTTCTCTTTTTTTTTATTTTCTTCACAAATTAGCCACTTGATCCCTAGCCCCTTACAACTTCCACACAAGATTTCGAATAGGACTCCATCTAATCTCAAGCCACAATCACGAGGGATCAAAAAGGTGATGAAAACATGGAATAGGGTGAAAATGTGCATGATCCAACAAACAGGCCAAGGCTCAACGGATTATCCTATAGGAAACTGATTAGGGTAGGCTTTTTGGCTGAATGTGGTGAAATTATAATCGCCTTTATCATCTTAGACCGGTGTTATCGAGCGGTACAAAAACACGTATGAAACCAATCAACCAACATACAAGAGTGATAAAATCTCTGTTCTGGCCTAGACTCATTTGATATTAGTGCTAACATGCTGGTTATAGGTTCTAAGTGGAACAGTCTAGACGTCATTACGAAAGATTGAAGTCAACTAAACACCAAAACTCAAGAACTGGATGATTCTACAATAGAGGAATTTGGAAACAATCAAGATCATGCAAATCATCAAGGCGTAGCATTACATCTCTACCACAAATAATCACACCAAACCTCAAACTCCCCTACGACTAACATGAGCATTGTCCTCAATGATCAAAAGAGAGAGGGTAAGGTGGAACGAAGTTACCGCGTTGGTAGAAAGGAGCATAGGACGTAATAGTGGTGAAAGAGTTCCATGATGATCCTTGGTGAAGAGTGATCCCAATTACTTGCCAAACCTTATTCAAAAAGCTAAAACAACATAAAAACCTCGAACAACAATTAAAAGCGAAAAATTAAAGATAACATGGGGTGCCTCCCAAGAAGCGCTTGGTTACCGTCTTAAGCTCGACGATACCTGCGTTATGGTGTCCAACTTAGTACCTCTTTGAGGTCAAGTAGCTTCTTCCATGATGAAGATTGAGCTCTGCAGAGCAGGTTTAGCAAATAACTACCAAGCTTAGAAAGCTAGGGTAGATCAAATTCCATGGGTCTTCTAATGATCGATTACTCAAAGAAGCTGACAATTTACTCAGGTTAAACACTTCGCCCGTGGTGTGAGTTCCACGACTTCTAATTCTAAGAAATGCATGAAAATTAAAAATTGAAATGAAAACAGATTGAAAGATTGGTTGATTAAGACAAAGATGACAAACAAGCTTAGACTTTGAATCCCCCTTCGTTCACCAAAGCATTGGCAACCAACAGATCAGCGGATTTCGATTCTTGTTCAATCAATTCTAAGACACCACCATAACTCCTTACCCTTAGGTTTAAGACTGGCGAACGTTCACTCTATCCAATCTAGCTACCAAGATTAATTAGCTGCCCGGGTACGGTCGCCTCTCGCAACGACTTAACTTAACTGGTGCAATTACTAACGATTTATGAGTTACTCTTGTAGTGGATTAACCCTAATTGGTTCCTACGAAAGGCACACTCCAATGATTAGGTTAATTGTTCGATTTGATGTTTTAAAGTAAGGCGAGCGTTCGCTTCTATCCTTAGCTTAACAAGAATCTAATCTAGGTGATCAATCCAGACAAGAAACATAAACAACGAAGAACAAATCAAACATGAAAGAGAAACTGATTGAACTTTGAATTTAATCACCGCCGATCCGTGACCGCTTTAAAGCCCTAGGTCACTTAGGGTTCATCTAGTATAATCTCTAAGAGTTTAGCTACTCATGTTTTTCACAAAAGAATCAAAGACAAAGATAGAGTTCATCTTGAATAGAGGAAGAACAGAAAAGGATCTGAAAAACCTAATTAAGACGACTCTGGCAGAACTTCGATCTCCGGTAAACTGCAGTCCTAGCTCCGAGTCTTCGAGATGAAAGGGATGGCATCACAATCTCTTCCTGGCTCTTCGAACTCTAAACTCCGCTCTTGAACTCTTGAGAGTTCTGAGAATTTCGGTATTAGTTGGTAATTATGTGATTCTCCAAAGTCTGTTTTATTTGGGCCGCCAGTTAAGTATTTACACTTAACCCTAATACTGCCAGCTTTTCTCTAGGATTTTCGCCGAAAATGTGGAGGGATTTTCGCCAAAAATTCCTTTGTAAAATGCTTGATCACCGATTGAATTCTCCTGTGATTTTCGGACGTCGGGTTCTCAGTGAAAACTTGGAGTTTTCGCTGAATACTCTCTTTGGTTGAGCTCAGTCGATTTGTTCATGGATTTTCGCCAAAAACCTTGGGTATTTTTGGCGAAAACTTCAGTGTAAAATGGGGCAGAATTTGGTTCGACTCGATTGGCTCCTTGGATCGATTCCGGTGCGATTCCTCGAGATTCCAATGCCTTAGACACGTCCTTGGCTACTTATTTGACGACAAAAACCTGTGCTAACATAGAAACACTAGAAAACCATCAAATAGACTCGAAACGGGCCAAAGTAACATAAATGGCACGAGATAGGGCAATTGATTGAATATTAGCTATTCTACCCTAAAAATCATGTCTAAAGCAAGGAAATGTCGCTTAAATGAGGCTGATAATCACGTCAAATCGAGTGTCATCAAGCTCCAAGAAACATCTTGGGAGAATGGTAGACTAGCCAATGCACATTGATGCTTGTATAACACTTGGTACCTTGGGGTGGCTTGCTACCTTTGAGTTTCGAATCTTGAGGAAGAAAGTATGGTAGGGGGCCACCATTGAGCTCCATCGTCTCCAAGTTGGTGATGCCACTCAAGGAGTCTTCCAGTTCAAACATGGGCGGCTCCTCTTCCACTATCACCTTAGGAGGGGGGGGGGGTAGAGATGCATGTCTCCTTGGGTTCTTGGCACAAATACTTCATGACCAAGCAAGAAAATTGAAGAGTACTCACAATCTTTGGTGGCACCACAATAGGGTGGTGTTGTTCACTTTCGTGCTCCACTCTTCGTACCACCTCTTCTTGAAGAGTCTTCAGAACATATCTCACCTCCTCTAAGGCGTCATCATCCTCAAGTTTCCTTGGTTCTTCTATCACCACATCATCATTACTTGGTGTGTCCTCGGGAAGAACATGTTCTTCCATCGCCTCCACTACCAAATCTTCTTCCGTGTCAAGCTCTTCGGATTCACAAGTGTCATCTTCATCATCATAAACTTGCTCCACCTTCTTGGGCTGATTCTCATACTCTAGAGCTTCCGTGATGAGATTCATACTTTGGGCTAAGCGATTGAGCCGAGCCGCGTTGTCGTCCGCAACCTTTGAGAACTCCTCTAGCATGGATGGAGGGGAAGAGTGTTGCTCCACCTTATGGGTTTGACTTTCATTTTCAGGCATCCCATTGATAAGCGCCATGCTTTGTGCTAAGCGATTAAGTTGGTTCGCATTGTCTTACGCAATCTTCAAAGCTTCCTCAAGCATGGAAAAAGGTGGAGGAGGTTCCTCATAGCTTACGAACTCCTCTCGAGGACGCTCACTTTCCTTCAACATTTTCAAGAGCTCCTCTAGCATAGAAGGAGGTTCAGAGGGTTGCTCATAGCTTGTGAACTCCTCTTGAGGACGCTTGCTTTCTTTAACCATCTTAAAGAGCTCCTCTAGCATGGAAGGCGGTGGAGAATGTTGTTCATGACTTGTGAAATCCTCTTGATAATGCTCGGGTAAGACTTCATGGTAGGGTGGAGATGGATCGGGACATTGTTCATTTCACATTGGCATTGAAGCTTGTTGATATTGATCCCACCATTGGCTATCTCCCTCACGAGTTCCTTGGTAGTAGTTGGACGGAGTAGGATGACCATAGCATGGATTAGGAGATGGATTCCACCCTTGATAGGTACCATAACCTTGATTTCCATGCCACGAGTTCATCGTACTTGCAACCTTGCTCCCATGAACTAGATGAGGTGGAGAAAGGATAGGTGGATAAGGGACCTACAAACACGCACAACAAACACAACCAAGTAGTACAACAATGCGGGATAATAAAACCACAAAAACAAATAACAAAGAAGCAAAACTAAAATGGAAGGAAGTGAATAGAACGGTCCACTACTAAATGCTTTCAAAGGATTGAGAAAGTCCCCGGCAACGGCACCAAAAACTTGATGTGTGAATTTCAACTCACAACTATCAAGGTCGTATTTCCACGAGGGCTCTCTCAATTGCCACTACTCACACGGTTCATGGACGGTCTATTCATTTAAAAGGAGTTTGGTTTGAAAGCAATCAAAAAACATAACAAAACTAAAGCAAGAAAGAAAAGCGATGCAAAACAAAGATAAAGGAGGTTCACTTGGAAAGATAGCTTCATCATGCTCAAGAGGAACAAATGCACAAACAAGCCAAACATGATCGAGGTTGCAATCAAATGACCACGCAAATCCTTTCTATAGACTCAATGCACTCTCGTAGCACTAAGTTCCTATCCTAGAACCACTCAACTTAGGCTCTCGCTCTCAAGCTAAGTGACTAAGGATGCATTAAAGGTGTTTGATGAAATGCCAAGCTACAAAACCCTCTCCTATGACTCTATGACCACTAGGCTAGACTCCACACTCTCATGTCAATGTCCAAACACTAAGAGAATCATCAAAAGACTAATCAAAGTTCAATTGAATGAAAAACCTAATGCACACCAAGTGTTCGATAAAATGCGCAAGAGAGAAATCACGCAACTATGGTTGAATTGAGATGATCTAATCTCTTAGAACACACTCCCTTCAATCCCTAGACCTACAATCCATGTAATCTAAGCACTCTCATGCATTACATCACAAAGAATAGACCAATCAAGCAAACATAGCCATCAATGGAATTAACAACAAGTCTAGAGATCATCTTCTTACATCCAAGATCAATCATAGCATGTTTACACAATCAACCTCTATCATAGCACAACTATCTATCAATCCAAGGAAACCTAAGAAATCAGCCACACATGACCAAGGAAATGAAGGAAAAAGAAAGAGAGATGATCACCAAGTACACCATGGCAATCCTACTCTTGCAAGCTCCTCTTCCAAGGTTGTGGACTTCAATCCAAGGTCCTCTACTTTGAGTTGCACCTTGCTCTAGGGTTGTGGATTGGAGATGAGGAGAAAGTGATTAAGAAATTGAGAGAAAAGAGTTTTTGTCGAAGGTGTGAAATCTGAATAATGAGAAATCCTCCATTTAATTTCGGCTGCCTCCTCTTTAAATACTCTGCTGATTTTGCTTTAAGTTTTCGGCGAAAACTGTATAAGTTTTCGGTGAAAACTGTATAAGTTCTCGGTGAAAACTGTATAAGTTTTTGCCGAAAATCCCTTTGAAAATCACTGACCAGCTCCTTGATCTCTTCATACATTTTCGGTAAAAACTCTGAAAGTTTTCGCTGAAAACTTCTTCACATTTCAGCTGTAGAAATCCGGCTTTCCACTGTTTGCAACGGGTGATAGTTTTCGGCGAGAACTTAGAGTTCTCGCCGAAAACTCCTTAAGAAAATGCTGCATTTTTTCCAATCTTGCCAAGGCCATAACTCCTCTGTCCTAGTCGATTGACCTCCCGTTTGATCCTACGTGCTCCTTGTCACCAGTACTTCAATGCCAAATCCTGAAAATGCAAAGAAAACAACTCCAATAGACACGGAATTGGCCTCAAAGTGGCAACCAGACAAAAAAAGAACACTTTGCATAAAACTTCAATAAAAGCATATTAATCATGGCAAAATGAGATCAAACAAGGGAGATCCTTAGGCTAATCGAGGGCTTAAAACACACGAAATATAGTCACATCAATCATCATCTTACACAAATGGCTATGAGAAACTCAATCCATACAATCAATCACCTATCCTAGCTTGATCCATCCCCCACTAAACTAAACCTAAGCTTAGCCTAGCATAACCATGGAAGAAACCTGAAATTGAGTAGAGGAGACCATCCTTGTTTCCATGGAGGATCTTGCAACTTGGCTCTTCAAGCTTCAATCCAAGCTATGGAGGACTTCACTTAGCTCCCACTACAAGAAAACGGAGGTTTAACAGCGGATTTTTATGTAGCCTAACAGCGGATAGGCCGCTGTTAGCTATCCTAACGGCGGACGCGTATCCGCTGTTAGGTTGACTAACGTAAGCTTAGCTAACAGCGCATATGCGTCCGCCGTTAAACCTAACAGCGGATAGCTTTATATCCGCCGTTAAACCTGACAGCGGATTACATATATAACAGCGGATAAAATCCGCTGTTAGAGTTCCGATCAGAATAAAAAAAATTGCAGAAACCTGCTCGCCGGAGCAAGTTTCTGCAATTTTTCCTCTTCTTCTTCTTCATTCTTATTTCTTCTCCTTCCTTCTTCTTCTTCTTTCTCTTTCTTCTTCTTCTTTCTCTATTCTCCTTTTCTTCTTTCTTCTCCTTCTTCCTCTTCAGTTGTTCCTCTTCTTCTTCTTCATTCTTCTTTCTTCTCCTTCCTTCTCCTTCTTCTTCTTTCTTCTCCTTCTTCATCTTCAGTTGTTATTCTTTCTTCTTCTTCTTCTTCTGCCCTTCTCCTTCTTCATCTTTTGTTCTTCTTCTTCAGCTTCTATTCTTCTTCTTCTTCAGTTTCTTCTTCTTCTTCTTCTTCTTCTTCTTCTTCTTTCTTCTTCTTCATCTTATATTCTTCTTCCTTCTCCCTCTTCAGCTTCTAGCATTCTTCTTCCTTCTCCCTTCTCCTTATTCTCCTCCTTCCTTTTTCTTCTTCTTCTTTTTCTACAATCAAACCTTCCAAGTATGCAAATGTGCAAAATTGCAGAAAGTTAAATAAATAAATAAAATAACAAAACACATGGATTGGCTAGAGGTGGGCACACGGATTGCCACATCAGCAATCTGTAACGGCGGATTCCCTAACAGCGGATATTATCCGCTGTTAGGATCCCACCCAAAATTTTGAATTCTCGCGGAAGCGAGATATTTTGGCGCGTACTGAATTTTCATTCTAACAGCGGAAATTATCCGCTGTTAGCTTTCCCTCCAAAATTTCACATTCCCGCGGTGGCGGGATTTTTTGGCGCCTGCTGACTTTTCATTTTAACATCGAATACCTAACAGCGGATTTATGACCGTTGTTAGCTAACAGCGGATTTTTAAAAATCCGCTGTTAGGCAGTAGTATCTAACAGCGGATTTTTAAAAATCCGCTGTAGGCAGTAGTATCTAACAGCGGATTCCTGACCGCTGTTAGAGTTTCGATGTTAGGACGTAATTTTCTTGTAGTGTCCTTGATCTTCAAGTTGATCAACAAAGGAGGGAGACAGATGATCGGTTGAGAGGAGAAGCTGATGATCGGCAATTGGGGTTGAGAGGAAAAATGTCGAGCGTTGTTGTAAAAAAATAATGAACGCCCCTTTAATTTTTGCCTGCTACGTCTTTATATATTGCGCTAGAAAGACCTAGAATTTTTGACGAAAACTCCTACAGTTTTCGTCGAAAACATATTTGCAAATCACCAAGCAACTTGACATTTCTTCATAGGTTTTCGGTGAAAACTCTGGAAGTTTTCGCCAAAAACTTCTTCACAAATCTAATGTCAGCCTCCTGTAATCCTACTGCTTCAAAATGTCGAGTGTTTTCGGCGAGATCTCGCCGAAAACTTCTTCAGTGGAAGGATGCATTTTTCTCGTTTTTGCAATGGCCATATCTTCTCCGTCCTAGCTCCGATTGACCTCTCGTTTGATCCTACGTGCTCCTTGTCACCAGTAATTCAATGCCAAATCATGAAAATGCAAAGAAAAAAACTCCAATAGACACGGAATTGGCCTCAAAGTGGCAACCGGACAACAAAAGAGCACTTTGCATAAAACTTCGATAAAAGCATATCTAATCATGGCAAAATGAGATCAAACATGGGAGATCCTTAGGCCAATCGAGGGCTCAAAATGCACTAAATAACGTCACATCAAATTCCCCTACGACTAAGCTTTGCTTGTCCTCAAGCAAATGAATTAGAAAACATCCAAGTTCACAAATGACAAGATCGGCCCCATTGAGATTCAAGCAATAACAATTTGGCTCAAACTGTTCCATGAACAAACTTAACCTACACATGCAAGAACTTCAACCAAACAAGTCTAGACCTCACTATTTTCTGCACACTCCAAGTAGTGGTTAATTGGGACACAGAAAAACCGACCACGACAACACAAACTCTAATCAAAAGGACTTGAACTTGAGGAAATGGAACTGATTAGGTGGGGGTAGGAAAATTTTGGAAAGTGGTAAGTGATTGTGATGTGGCTATCGACTCAACTTCGTCCGCTTCTAGATCTGCACTTTTCATGCTCAAGCTAGGATCACTACAACAAGGGCCACTTTTGAGAACTTTTTTTTTTCTACTGCATACTAGTGCTCGATCCAACACTTCACTTAGGTGTTGAACCTGCCTAGCTCACAGCCTTTGCCTTTGCTTAGTGCTCAACCCGACACTTCACTTAGGTGTCGAGCTTGCCTAGCTTTTCTTTTCTTTTGAGCATTTTCTTTTTTTTCTTTTCTTCACAAATTAGCCACTTGATCCTTAGCCCCTTAACTTCCACACAAGATTTCGAATAGGATTCCGTCTCATCTCAAGCCACAATTACGAGGGATCGAAAAGGTGATGAAAAACATGGAATATGGTGAAAATGTGTATGATCCAACAAACAGGCCAAGGCTCAATGGGTTATCCTATAGGAAACTGATTCGGGTAGGCTTTTTTGCTGAATGTGGTGAAATTCTAATTGCCTTTATCATCTTAGACCGGTGTTATCGACTGGTATAAAAACACGTATCAAACTAATCAACCAACATACAAGAGTGATCAAATCTCTGTTCTGGCCTAGACTCATTTGAAATTAGTGCTAACATGCTGGTTATAGGTTCTAAGTGGAACAGTCTAAACGTCATTCTGAAAGCTTGAAGTCAATTAAACACCAAAAGTCAAGAACCGAATGATTCAATGATAGAGGAATTTGACATTCAATCAAGATCATGCAACTCATCAAAGCATAGCATTAGACTTCTACCGACAAATAATCATACCCAAACCTCAAACTCCCCTACGACTAACATGAGCATTGCCCTCAATGATCAACAGATAGAGGGTAAGGTGGAACGAAGTTACCGCGTTGGTAGAGAGGAGCATAGGAGGTAATAGTGGTGAAAGAGTTCCATGACGATCATTGGTGAAGAGTGATCCCAAATGCTTGTTAAACCATATTCAAAAACTAAACAACACAAAAACATAAAAGCAAAAAGGTAAGGATAACATGGGGTGCCTCCCATGAAGCGCTTCTTTAACGTCTCTAACTAGACGATAGCACAAAGAGTAAGCTAAGTAAAACCATCCCAACTCATTACCTCCTTGAAGTCGATGTCATTACCTTCGCATGGCACACGAAACTTGAATTGTACCTTACCAACTTCCGGTGGAATGAGCACGGATTTCCCAGATGGTGAAGTGGGAGCAATGGAGAAGGGGCCAAACCACTTGGAGTTGAGCCTTTCATCAGGTGGCTTCTTAGTCTTGCTCGTCTCACCCATTGGTGTGGCTTCCTTGCCTTTCTCAGTTGGCTTCTTCACAGCTTTCTTCTTAGCCTTGAGTGGTGTTTGTGGGAGCACGAAAGGTGGGGCCTCCTTTACTTCATCCTTTCTCTCCTGCACATCACTAATGGCAAACAACTCCGTAAGACTTTGACGGACAAGGTTAGTGCTATTAGTAACATAAGTAAGCTCATGCGGATTCTTAGGATCATGGTGACTAGCATAAGACAAAGTAAACTCCATGCCATTGGAACGGTCAAAGATCATGCATTCATTATCGACCCTAAGGGTAAGTCTACCACCATAGACATCAATCAAAGCACTAGAGGTTGCTAAGAAAGGTCGTCCTAAAATCAAAGGCACATCGGTATCACCCAAAGCATCTAGAATAACAAAATCCACAAGGAATTCAAAAGTACCGACCTTAACCAACACATCTTCAACAATACCACGAGGAGATTTCATGGTCTTATCCACTAATTGAACATTCATGAGGGTTGGTTTTAGTTTCCCTAGGCCTAGCTTCTTAAACATGCAATACGGCATAACATTGATACTAGCACCCAAATCGGCTAAGCCTCTACTTATTGCATGTTCACCAATAGTGCAAGGAATAGTAAAGCTACATGGATACTTAAGCTTCTCCGGTGGTTGCTTAGAGAGAATGGCGGAGCATTGTTCGTTAAGCTTTGCCGAAGTTACATCCTTAAGCTTGCGTTTGTTGGTGAAGATCTCTTTCATGAACTTCGCATATTGAGGCATCTTTGTGATTGCTTCTCCAAAAGGCATTGTGAATTGCACCTTGTCAAGAATCTCAACAAACCTTTGAAATCTTTCTCCATGGAATCTGAGTTCATGCGAGCAAGGTAAGGGGGCTTAGGCTTGTACGGAGGCACAACCGGTGCGGGAGGAGATACCGGAGTAGCACTCTTCGTAGCCTGTTGAGAACCAATCTTATTGGTAGTCTTAGAAGCCTCATTAGCCTTGGCTCCACTATCTTGTACTTCAATCTTGTCTGTGTCATCATCGAAAACAACGTCTTCAACCAAAACATAGTCATCATCTTGAGTTCTTACAGCTTTAGGTATGAGGTCTTGGACTTTCTTACCATTCCTCAATGTTACCATCATAAGCTCCTCGGGAACCTTGGGGTTGACCTCGGTGTTGGAGGGTAGGCTACCCTTTGGTCTCTCCGAGAGTGCCTTAGATATTTGACCGAATTGAGTATTCAAATTAGTAATTGACGCTTATTGATTCATGATAAGTTGAATCATTGCCGCATTGGTGTCTTCTTGGGAGATTGAAAATCCACCTTCTTTGTGTTCAGAAGACTTGTTGAAGCCGGGAGGTCCATTACCCTTATGATTATACATCCCCGGTGGATTAGAACCTGCTCACCACCTTGGTTACCTTGATTTTGGTTCCCTCCTTGAGTCCATTGGTTGCCTTGATTGTACCCTTTATAGCCTTGGAATCCACCTTGATTACCTTGGCTTTGGTACCCTTGGTTAGGCTTGTTGTACCCACCTCCTTGGTTCCAAGGATGGTTGTAGTTACCCCCTTGATAGTTCCCTTGGGGGTTGAAATTACCATGGAATCCTTGACCTTGTGCGAAGCTTACCTCCTCATTGTGGTCGCCTTGGCCAAGCTTAGGAGTGGCGGAGGGACAAGCACTCACATCGTGGCCTTGGACCCCGCATCATTCACAACAATATATTGAAGCCACCAGTGGATTACCCAAATGAGACGATGGAACTTTAGAGGGATACTTAGGCATACTAAGATTGCTTACTTGAGAGGCCATGGCATCAATCTTGGACATGAGGAGAGCAAACATGGGGTCATCTTCATCACGATGTCCCGGTAACGTAGGCTTCTTCCCATAGCTAGACGAATCCTTTGGTGCATCAAAACTTATTGCTCTAGAGTCATAGTGAGTGTCGCTCCCATACTTGGACCTCAGAGGTTGTTGGCGAGACCAACTCCTAGTCTTATTAGCCATCTCCTCAAAGAGTTCTAGAGCATCCTCGGGAGTGAGCATCCTTAAATCACCTCCGGCGGCTTGGTTGATCATCCTTGTATTCTCAAAATCAAGGGACCTAGCAAAGATGTCCGCCAAGCTCCATGCGGCAAAGTTGTGATGAGGACAAGACCAAAGAAGGGCTTGGAACCTATTCCAAGTCTCATGGAAGAGCTCTCCCTTGTGTTGTGTAAAGTGGTTGATACGATCTCGGATTGCATCCGTCATATATGGAGGAAAGAACTCTTCAAGGAAAGCTTCGGCTAGTCCCTCCCATGTAGTGAATGTTCTACTAGGTTGGTTCTCCAACCAAGACTTGGCTCTAACTTTGAGGGAGAAATGAAAGAGTCAGAGTTGCTCACAATCCGGATGAACCTGATCGTTCTTCACCGTCATGCATATCTCTAGAAAGTCCTTCAAGTGTCTAGACGGGCATTCTCCATCTATATCGTTAAACACCACTCCGTTCTGTACCATCTGAATCATATTTGGCTTTAGCTCGAAATTTCTTGCATTCACTGGTCTTCGCACGATGCTCGAGGCTGCCCCTTCGAGGGTTGGGCGAGCATAATCAGCTAGTGTGCGCCTCGCACCTCTTTGCGATTGATCGTCTTCATTAGTGTGATGTGAATGCTCCGAGTGGTTATCTTCATCCTCATGGTGAGACATGTTGTTGCGTGTGGTGCTATGAATTAAGTGAGGAAGAGAACGAGTTGGTGGTTCAATCACGACCTTGATGCCTTGGAGGCGTGCTTGAAGACGGGTGATTCGCCTCATGCACTAACACAAATCTCCTGCAAATAAGCACAACAAACACACCCGAGTAATACAACGATGTGGGATAACAAAGTAAACAAAGAGCAGCAAGGAAGCAAAAAGGAAAATGGAAGGAAGTGTAAAGTTTGGTTCACTAATAATTGCTTTCTTAGGAATAAGAGAGTTTCCCGGCAACGGCGCCAAAAACTTGATGTGCAAGATTTAACTCACAACATACAAGGTCGTATTCCACGAGGTCCTCTCATAAGCTAATACTCACAAAGTTCATGAACGGTCTAAACATTTAAATTGAGATTTGGTTTTGAATGAGAACAAATCAAAAGCATAAACAAACGAGGCAAAACTAACAAGTAAAATTGAGGATCAAACAAGAGAGAAGGGAGTTTAGCTTAGCAAGGGGTTTCTTCAAGCTCAAGGTTCATGAAAGCTGGATCGAATCTCAAGCAACAATGTGTAAACTAATGACCATGCAATTCACTCAAGTAGAATCAATGAACTCTCGCACAATTGACTCTCTACTCCTACACCAAATGCACCATGCTTTCGCTATGTGAACAAAGGGAATGGAGTGCTTTAGCTTGCTCAATGAAATGCTCAACACTTAATCTCTATGCTAACATTCATCTAACACAAGGTAAATGATGCAAGACACTCTCATGTCAATCATATAACACTAGTCTAGCAATCAAAAGGGTCTTTCAACCTTCAAAAGAAAGAGAACTAAATGCACACCAAGTGTTCGATAAAATGTCACCAAGGAAAAACAAGCTCAAATGGTTGCAATTGCATAATCCAATCTCTCAAATCATTCAATTACAATCCTAAAACCTTAGATCAACATCAATCAATCATTCTCATGTATTGAAAGACATAAACAATACCAAAAGAACAAGTCAAGCTCTCATGGAAAACAAGCACAAGGTCTAGGATCATCATCTTACACAAATGGCTATGAGAAACTCAATCCATACAATCAATCACCTATCATAGCTTGATCCATCCCCCACTAAACTAAACCTAAGCTTAGCCTAGCATAACCATGGAAGAAACTTGAAATTGAGTAGAGGAGACCATCCTTGTTTCCATGGAGGATCTTGCAACTTGGCTCTTCAAGCTTCAATCCAAGCTATGGAGGACTTCACTTAGCTCTTTGATCTTCAAGTTGATCAACAAAGGAGGGAGAGAGATGATCGGTTGAGAGGAGAAGCTGATGATCGGCAATTGGGGTTGAGAGGAAAAATGTCGAGCGTTGTTGTAAAAAAATAATGAACGCCCCTTTAATTTTCGCCTGCTACGTCTTTATATATTGCGCTGGAAAGACCTGGAATTTTCTGCGAAAACTCCTACAGTTTTCCCCGAAAACTTCTTTGCAAATCACCGAGCAGCTTGACATTTCTTCATAGGTTTTCGGCGAAAACTCTGGAAGTTTTTGCCGAAAACTTCTTCACAAATCGAATGTCAGCCTCCTGTAATCCTACTGCTTGAAAACGTCAAGGGTTTTTCAGCGAGAACTTAGAGTTCTCGCCGAAAACTTCTTCAGTGGAAGGATGCATTTTTCTCATTTTTGCAACGGCCATATCTCCTCCATCCTAGCTCCGATTGACCTCCCGTTTGATCCTATGTGCTCCTTGTCACCAGTACTTAAATGCCAAATCCTGAAATGCAACAAAAACAACTCCAATAGACACGGAATTGGCCTCAAAGGGGCAACCGGACAACAAAAGAGCACTTTGCATAAAACTTCGATAAAAGCATATCTAATCATGGCAAAATGAGATCAAACATGGGAGATCCTTAGGCCAATCGAGGGCTCAAAATGCACTAAATAACGTCACATCAAATTCCCCTACGACTAAGCTTTGCTTGTCCTCAATCAAATGAATTAGAAAACATCCAAGTTCAAAAATGACAAGATCGGCCCCATTGAGATTCAAGCAATAACAATTTGGCTCAAACTGTTCCACGAACAAACTTAACCTACACATGCAAGAACTTCAACCAAACAAGTCTAGACCTCACTATTTTCTGCACACTCCAAGTAGTGGTTAATTGGGACACAGAAAAACCGACCACGACAACACCAACTCTAATCAAAAGGACTTGAACTCGAGGAAATGGAACTGATTAGGTGGGGGTAGGAAAATTTTGGAAAGTGGTAAGTGATCGTGATGTGGCTATCGACTCAACTTCGTCCGCTTCTAGATCTGCACTTTTCACGCTCAAGCTAGGATCACCACAACAAGGGCCACTTTTGAGAACTTTTGTTTTTTTTCTACTGCATACTAGTGCTCGATCCAACACTTCACTTAGGTGTTGAACCTGCCTAGCTCACAGCCTTTGCCTTTGCTTAGTGCTCAACCCGACACTTCACTTAGGTGCCGAGCTTGCCTAGCTTTTCTTTTCTTTTGAGCATTTTCTTTTTTCTTTTCTTCACAAATTAGCCACTGGATCCTTAGCCCCTTAACTTCCACACAAGATTTCGAATAGGATTCCGTCTCATCTCAAGCCACAATCACGATGGATCAAAAAGGTGATGAAAAACATGGAATATGGTGAAAATGTGTATGATCCAACAAACAGGCCAAGGCTCAATGGGTTATCCTATAGGAAACTGATTCGGGTAGGCTTTTTTGCTGAATGTGGTGAAATTCTAATTGCCTTTATCATCTTAGACCGGTGTTATCGAGTGGTACAAAAACACGTATCAAACCAATCAACCAACATACAAGAGTAATCAAATCTCTGTTCTAGCCTAGACTCATTTGAAATTAGTGCTAACATGCTGGTTATAGGTTCTAAGTGGAACAGTCTAAACGTCATTCTGAAAGCTTGAAGTCAATTAAACACCAAAAGTCAAGAACTGAATGATTCAACGATAGAGGAATTTGACATTCAATCAAGATCATGCAACTCATCAAAGCATAGCATTAGACTTCTACCGACAAATAATCACACCAAACCTCAAACTCCCCTACGACTAACATGAGCATTGCCCTCAATGATCAAGAGATAGAGGGTAAGGTGGAACGAAGTTACCGTGTTGGTAGAGAGGAGCATAGGAGGTAATAGTGGTGAAAGAGTTCCATGACGATCATTGGTGAAGAGTGATCCCAAATGCTTGTTAAACCATATTCAAAAACTAAACAACACAAAAACATAAAAGCAAAAAGGTAAGGATAACATGGGGTGCCTCCCATGAAGTGCTTCTTTAACGTCTCTAACTAGACGATAGCACAAAGAGTAAGCTAAGTAAAACCATCCCAACTCATTACCTCCTTGAAGTCGATGTCATTACCTTCGCATGGCACACGAAACTTGAATTGTACCTTACCAACTTCGGGTGGAATGAGCACGGATTTCCCGGATGGTGAAGTGGGAGCAATGGAGAAGGGGCCAAACCACTTGGAGTTGAGCCTTTCATCGGGTGGCTTCTTAGTCTTGCTCATCTCACCCATTGGTGTGGCTTCCTTGCCTTTCTCAGTTGGCTTCTTAGCCTTGAGTGGTGTCTGTGGGAGCACGAAAGGTGGGGCCTCCTTTACTTCATCCTTTGTCTCATGCACATCACTAATGGCAAACAACTCCGCAAGACTTTGACGGACAAGGTTAGTGCTATTAGTAACATAAGTAAGCTCATGCGGATTCTTAGGATCATGGTGACTAGCATAAGACAAAGTAAACTCCATGCCATTGGAACGGTCAAAGATCATGCATTCATTATCGACCCTAAGGGTAAGTGTACCACCATAGACATCAATCAAAGCACGAGAGGTTGCTAAGAAAGGTCGTCCTAAAATCAAAGGCACATCGGTATCACCCAAAGCATCTAGAATAACAAAATCCACAAGGAATTCAAAAGTACCAACCTTAACCAACACATCTTCAACAATACCACGAGGAGATTTCATGGTCTTATCCGCTAATTGAACATTCATGAGGGTTGGTTTTAGTTTCCCTAGGCCTAGCTTCTTAAACATGCAATATGGCATAACATTGATACTAGCACCGAAATCGGCTAAGCCTCTACTTATTGCATGTTCACCAATAGTGCAAGGAATAGTAAAGCTACATGGATACTTAAGCTTCTCCTGTGGTTGCTTAGAGAGAATGGCGGAGCATTGTTCATTAAGCTTTGCCGAAGTTACATCCTTAAGCTTGCGTTTGTTGGTGAAGATCTCTTTCATGAACTTCGCATATTGAGGCATCTTTGTGATTGCTTCTCCAAAAGGCATTGTGAACTGCACCTTGTCAAGAATCTCAACAAACCTCTTGAAATCTTTCTCCATGGAATCTAACTTCAAGCGAGCAAGGTAAGGGGGCTTAGGCTTGTACGGAGGCACAACCGGTGTGGGAGGAGAGACCGAAGTAGCACTCTTCGTAGCCTTTTGAGAACCAATCTTATTAGTAGTCTTAGAAGCCTCATTAGCCTTGGCTCCATTATCTTGTACTTCAATCTTGTCCATGTCATAATCGAAAACAACGTCTTCAACCAAAACATAGTCATCATCTTGAGTTCTTACAGCTTTAGGTATGAGGTCTTGGACTTGCTTACCATTCATCAATGTTACCATCATAAGCTCCTCGGGAACCTTGGGGTTGACCGCAGTGTTGGAGGGTAGGCTACCCTTTGGTCTCTCCGAGAGTGCCTTAGATATTTGACCGAATTGAGTATTCAAATTGGTAATTGATGCTTGTTGATTAATGATAAGTTGAATCATTGCCGCATTGGTGTCTTCTTGGGAGATTGAAGATCCACCTTCTTTGTGTTCAGAAGACTTGTTGAAGCCGGGAGGTCCATTACCCTTAAGATTATACATCCCCGGTGGATTAGAACCTTGCTCACCACCTTGGTTACCTTGATTTTGGTTCCCTCCTTGAGTCCATTGGTTGCCTTGATTGTACCCTTTATAGCCTTGGAATCCACCTTGATTACCTTGGCTTTGGTACCCTTGGTTAGGCTTGTGGTACCCACCTCCTTGGTTCCAAGGATGGTTGTAGTTACCCCCTTGATAGTTCCCTTGGGGGTTGAAATTACCATGGAATCCTTGACTTGTGCGAAGCTTACCTCCTCATTGTGGTCGCATTGGCCAAGCTTAGGAGTGGCGGAGGGACAAGCACTCACATCGTGGCCTTGGCCCCCGCAACATTCACAACAATATATTGAAGCCACCGGTGGATTACCCAAATGAGACGATGGAACTTTAGAGGGATACTTAGGCATACTAAGATTTCTTACTTGAGAGGCCATGGCATCAATCTTGGACATGAGGAAAGCAAACATGGGGTCATCTTTATCACGATGTCCCGGTAACTTAGGCTTCTTCCCATAGCTAGACGAATCCTTTGGTGCATCAAAACTTATTGCTCTAGAGTCATAGTGAGTGTCGCTCCCATACTTGGACCTCAGAGGTTGTTGGCGAGACCAACTCCTAGTCTTATTAGCCATCTCCTCGAAGAGTTCTAGAGCATCCTCGGGAGTGAGCATCCTTAAATCACCTCCGGCGGCTTGGTTGATCATCCTTGTATTCTCAAAATGAAGGGACCTAGCAAAGATGTCCGCCAAGCTCCATGCGGCAAAGTTGTGATGAGGACAAGACCGAAGAAGGGCTTGGAACCTACTCCAAGTCTCATGGAAGAGCTCTCCCTTGTGTTGTGTAAAGTGGTTGATACGATCTTGGATTGCATCAGTCATATAAGGAGGAAAGAACTCTTCAAGGAAAGCTTCGGCTAGTCCCTCCCATGTAGTGAATGTTCTACTAGGTTGGTTCTCCAACCAAGACTTGGCTCTAACTTTGAGGGAGAAAGGAAAGAGTCAGAGTTGCACACAATCCGGATGAACCTGATCGTTGTTCACCGTCTTGCATATCTCTAGAAAGTCCTTCAAGTGTCTAGACGGGCATTCTCCATCTATACCGTTGAACACCACTTCGTTCTATACCATCTGAATCATATTTGGCTTTAGCTCGAAATTTCTTGCATTCACTGGTCTTCGCACGATGCTCGAGGCTGCCCCTTTGAGGGTTGGGCGAGCATAATCAGCTAGTGTGCGCCTCGCACCTCTTTGCGATTGATCGTCTTCATTAGTGTGATGTGAATGCTCCGAGTGGTTATCTTCATCCTCATGGTGAGACATGTTGTTGTGTGTGGTGCTATGAATTAAGTGAGGAAGAGAACGAGTTGGTGGTTCAATCACGACCTTGATGCCTTGGAGGCATGCTTGAAGACGGGTGATTCGCCTCATGCACTAACACAAATCTCCTGCAAATAAGCACAACAAACACACCCGAGTAATACAACGATGTGGGATAACAAAGTAAACAAAGAGCAGCAAGGAAGCAAAAAGGAAAATGGAAGGAAGTGTAAAGATTGGTTCACTAATAATTGCTTTCTTAGGAATAAGAGAGTTTCCCGGCAACGGCGCCAAAAACTTGATGTGCAAGATTAAACTCACAACATACAAGGTCGTATTCCACGAGGTCCTCTCATAAGCTAATACTCACAAAGTTCATGAACGGTCTAAACATTTAAATTGAGATTTGGTTTTGAATGAGAACAAATCAAAAGCATAAACAAACAAGGCAAAACTAACAAGTAAAATTGAGGATCAAACAAGAGAGAAGGGAGTTTAGCTTAGCAAGGGGTTTCTTCAAGCTCAAGGTTCATGAAAGCTGGATCGAATCTCAAGCAACAATGTGTAAACTAATGACCATGCAATTCACTCAAGTAGAATCAACGAACTCTCGCACAATTGACTCTCTACTCCTACACCAAATGCACCATGCTTTCGCTATGTGAACAAAGGGAATGGAGTGCTTTAGCTTGCTCAATGAAATGCTCAACACTTGATCTCTATGCTAACATTCATCTAACACAAGGTAAATGATGCAAGTCACTCTCATGTCAATCATATAACACTAGTCTAGCAATCAAAAGGGTCTTTCAACCTTCAAAAGAAAGAGAACTAAATGCACACCAAGTGTTCGATAAAATGTCACCAAGGAAAAACAAGCTCAAATGTTTGCAATTGCATAATCCAATCTCTCAAATCATTCAATTACAATCCTAAAACCTTAGATCAACATCAATCAATCATTCTCATGTATTGAAAGACATAAACAATACCAAAAGAACAAGTCAAGCTCTCATGGAAAACAAGCACAAGGTCTAGGATCATCATCTTACACAAATGGCTATGAGAAACTCAATCCATACAATCAATCACCTATCCTAGCTTGATCCATCCCCCACTAAACTAAACCTAAGCTTAGCCTAGCATAACCATGGAAGAAACCTGAAATTGAGTAGAGGAGACCATCCTTGTTTCCATGGAGGATCTTGCAACTTGGCTCTTCAAGCTTCAATCCAAGCTATGGAGGACTTCACTTAGCTCCTTGATCTTCAAGTTGATCAACAAAGGAGGGAGAGAGATGATCGGTTGAGAGGAGAAGCTGATGATCGGCAATTGGGGTTGAGAGGAAAAATGTCGAGCGTTGTTGTAAAAAAATAATGAACGCCCCTTTAATTTTTGCCTGCTACGTCTTTATATATTGCGCTGGAAAGACCTGGAATTTTCGGCGAAAACTCCTACAGTTTTCGCCGAAAACTTCTTTGCAAATCACCGAGCAGCTTGACATTTCTTCATAGGTTTTTGGCGAAAACTCTAGCAGTTTTCGCCGAAAACTTCTTCACAAATCGAATGTCAGCCTCTTGTAATCCTACTGCTTGAAAACGTCGAGGGTTTTTTCAGCGAGAACTTAGAGTTCTCGCCTGAAAACTTCTTCAGTGGAAGGATGCATTTTTCTGTTTTTGCAATGGCCATATCTCCTCCATCCTAGCTCCGATTGACCTCCCGTTTGATCCTACGTGCTCCTTGTCACCAGTACTTCAATGCCAAATCATGAAAATGCAAAGAAACCAACTCCAATAGACATGGAATTGGCCTCAAAGGGGAAACCGGACAACAAAAGAGCACTTTGCATAAAACTTCGATAAAAGCATATCTAATCATGGCAAAATGAGATCAAACATGGGAGATCGTTAGGCCAATCGAGGGCTCAAAATTCACTAAATAACGTCACATCAAATTCCCCTACGACTAAGCTTTGCTTGTCCTCAAGCAAATGAATTAGAAAACATCCAAGTTCACAAATGACAAGATCGGCCCATTGAGATTCAAGCAATAACAATTTGGCTCAAACTGTTCCACGAACAAACTTAACCTACACATGCAAGAACTTCAACCAAACAAGTCTAGACCTCATTATTTTCTGCACACTCCAAGTAGTGGTTAATTGGGACACAAAATAACCGACCACGACAACACCAACTCTAATCAAAAGGACTTGAACTCGAGGAAATGGAACTGATTAGGTGGGGGTAGGAAAATTTTGGAAAGTGGTAAGTGATCGTGATGTGGCTATCGACTGAACTTCGTCCGCTTCTAGATCTGCACTTTTCACGCTCAAGCTAGGATCACCACAACAAGGGCCACTTTTGAGAAGTTTTGTTATTTTTCTACTGCATACTAGTGCTCGATCCAACACTTCACTTAGGTGTTGAACCTGCCTAGCTCATAGCCTTTGCCTTTGCTTAGTGCTCAACCCGACACTTCACTTAGGTGCCGAGCTTGCCTAGCTTTTCTTTTCTTTTGAGCGTTTTCTTTTTTTTCTTTTCTTCACAAATTAGCCACTTGATCCTTAGCCCCTTAACTTCCACACAAGATTTCGAATAGGATTCCGTCTCATCTCAAGCCACAATCACGAGGGATCAAAAAGGTGATGAAAAACATGGAATATGGTGAAAATGTGTATGATCCAACAAACAGGCCAAGGCTCAATGGGTTATCCTATAGGAAACTGATTCAGGTAGGCTTTTTTGCTGAATGTGGTGAAATTCTAATTGCCTTTATCATCTTAGACCGGTGTTATTGAGTGGTACAAAAACACGTATCAAACCAATCAACCAACATACAAAAGTGATCAAATCTCTGTTCTGGCCTAGACTCATTTGAAATTAGTGCTAACATGTTGGTTATAGGTTCTAAGTGGAATAGTCTAAACGTCATTCTGAAAGCTTGAAGTCAATTAAACACCAAAAGTCAAGAACTGAATGATTCAACGATAGAGGAATTTGACATTCAATCAAGATCATGCAACTCATCAAAGCATAGCATTAGACTTCTACCGACAAATAATCACACCAAACCTCAAACTCCCCTACGACTAACATGACCATTGCCCTCAATGATCAAGAGATAGAGGGTAAGGTGGAACGAAGTTACCGCGTTGGTAGAGATGAGCATAGGAGGTAATAGTGGTGAAAGAGTTCCATGACGATCATTGGTGATGAGTGATCCCAAATGCTTGTTAAACCATATTAAAAAACTAAACAACACAAAAACATAAAAGCAAAAAGGTAAGGATAACATGGGGTGCCTCCCATGAAGCGCTTCTTTAACGTCTCTAACTAGATGATATCACAAAGAGTAAGCTAAGTAAAACCATCCCAACTCATTACCTCCTTGAAGTCGATGTCATTACCTTCGCATGGCACACGAAACTTGAATTGTACCTTACCGACTTCGGGTGGAATGAGCACGGATTTCCCGGATGGTGAAGTGGGAGCAATGGAGAAGGGGCCAAACCACTTGGAGTTGAGCCTTTCATCGGGTGGCTTCTTAGTCTTGCTCGTCTCACCCATTGGTGTGGCTTCCTTGCCTTTCTCAGTTGGCTTCTTCACAGCTTTCTTCTTAGCCTTGAGTGGTGTCTGTGGGAGCACGAAAGGTGGGGCCTCCTTTACTTCATCCTTTGTCTCCTGCACATCACTAATGGCAAACAACTCCGCAAGACTTTGACGGACAAGGTTAGTGCTATTAGTAACCGAAGTAAGCTCATGCGGATTCTTAGGATCATGGTGACTAGCATTAGACAAAGTAAACTCCATGCCATTGGAACGGTCAAAGATCATGCATTCATTATCGACCCTAAGGGTAAGTCTACCACCATAGATATCAATCAAAGCACGAGAGGTTGCTAAGAAAGGTCGTCCTAAAATTAAAGGCACATCGGTATCACCCAAAGCATCTAGAATAACAAAATCAACAAGGAATTCAAAAGTACCGACCTTAACCAACACATCTTCAACAATACCACGAGGAGATTTCATGGTCTTATCCGCTAATTGAACATTCATGAGGGTTGGTTTTAGTTTCCCTAGGCCTAGCTTCTTAAACATGCAATACGGCATAACATTGATACTAGCACCCAAATCGGCATTTTATTCTTCTACTTTCCATCTTTCATTTTCCATCACACTTCGATTTTACACCGGTTGTGTTTGTTTTTGTCTCTTGCAGATCATAGCTGATACAGAATCAAACTACTTCCGTTCCATCCTTCCTTTCCGCAATGGCTGCTCCAAAGAGTCTTGCGGACTACAATAAGGCGCGCGCATCTAACATTCGATCTTCCATCACCGTGCCTTCTAATGATGACGATCTTGACTATGAGATCACAATCCCCTTCCTGGAAATGATCTCTAGGGATGTTCAGTTCGAAGGGAAGCCGCAAGATAACCCATGCACACATTTGGAACGTTCAAGAGTGCGACGTTCAAGAGTGGGAACCTCAGTAAGAACAGATTATGCTTACGAGTCTTCCCATTCTCCCTTAGAGGCGCTACCAAGAGATGGCTCAGTATGAAACTACCTGGCCACTACACCGATTGGGATAGTCTAGCTCAAGACTTCGTAGAGGAATACTTTCCTCCTTCAAGAACCACAGCTTACAAGGACAGCATTGCCAGATTTGTTCAGAAGTGAGGCGTATGCTTATATGACGCTTGGAACGAATTCCAAGAACTTCTCTACGACTGCCCTCATCATGGATTCGAGCAAAGACAGCTAGCTGAGATCTTCGCCCGAGGGATGAATGAAGAATCAGCTAAATGGGTTAACTTCTTAGCTTACGGAGATTACATCGCACTCGCACCTGAAGCTGCTCTTCTTCACTTTGCAAACTGCGCATCTAAGTCGAGAAGCTGGGAGAGACAGTTTGGAGCAACTAAGAGCCGACCAAGCCGTGAAGATCAGATCAAGATTGAAGTGCAGAAAGAAATGAAGAAGATTTTCGGTAACTGGTCTTTAGAGGAACTGAACTCTATTGATCAAGGCTTCACCAGCAATCAAAGAGGCTACCCCGATTATCGTTAGTTCATACAACCTCCTCAACAACAAGGAAGTTTCCAAGAGCGCCCTCCTTACAACTTCAGTTTCGACCAGAGTCAGAATCAGTACTTGAGCGATAGTTATCAAGATCAACCTCAGAGATCTACATCAGGGAACACAAGGGATATAGAGGTAGACAAGAAGCTCGACCTGATCATGGCGAGGCTCGATAACTATGTGGAGAAATTCAAGCTTCAAGCCGTCATAAATGAAGAACATGAAGCTCGAGGTCAACGAATGGAGAGCATGATAAATAACATGGTTAGCTTGATAACTAGTAGCCCCCTCCTTAATCAATCCTCGGTTCGAGTCGACTATACCATTAAGAGGGAGCACGTCAAGGCCGTCTCCACAAGAAGCGACAAGAAATCAGCTGATACTGTAGCTCCTGAACCAGCCATAATCCCTGAAGCTATAGCCATTGACAAGCCAAAGATCGAGGGGGAGGATAGAGAAGAAGAAGAGGAGGTGACTGCTCCGCCTTCCCTGACAAAGACAACACCTGCGCCACCTCTCCCTCAATATCAGCCTCGGATTCCGTTTCCTAAGGCCGCGCAATCAAAGGAGAAAGATCATGATACGCGGTACAGAAAGTGGCATGGATACTTGAAGAACACGAATATGAATACACCAGTTACTGATGCTATCCAAGTGATACCGGAGGCTGACAAAATTGCAAAGGATCCTGCGAAAAACAAGAAGAAGGGAGAGTTGTCCTCCGTATCCCTCGAGGAAAAATGCTCTGCTATCTAGGGCCATGCGACACCCATACCACCCCCAGCTAAGTGTCAAGATCCCGGTGCTTTTACTTTGCCTTGTATTATTAATGATGTGAAGATTGATCGTAGTGTAATTGATATAGGTGCTTCTATCAATGTTATGCCTACATGCATGTTTGAGAAATTAAACCTAGGAGAGTTGAAAACAATTAGCATGCATTTAGTGTTTGCCGACAGATCTGTTAAACTGCCTAGGGGATTGATAGAAGACGTGGTTGTCCGTTGTGGTCCTTTTACTATTCTGACTGACTTTGTTATCATGGATACTCGAGAGGAAGATGTCACTCTTCTCCTAGGCCGACCGTTCATGGCAACAGCCGGCATTAACATTAATGTCCCGAATGGCTCGTTGACATTAAGGGTCGGCAAGGATACCATGACATTCCATCTCAAGGACGGTATGCAAGCCCCTGTCAAAGAAGAGGCGCATTGCTTATCTGTTGAAGTTGTGGAGTTGGCTTCGGTCAACTCCGTTACTAATGAAAAATATAGAGTTTCTTCAGAAATTTGCTTGCCAGGTGTTGGACAGGTCCCTAATCTAAAGAATGAGCTGCCAGCACAGAAGCCAAGAAAGAAGGAGGATCCGACGGCATCCCCTCATGAATCGCCAAAAGTTAAAGATCATGGGGAGATAAAGAAGGAGAATAAAGAGAAGACGAAGGAGGTTTGGAAGCCGATTGCTCAGCCCCCGTCTACTAAGCCACCAGAGAAGAACAATCCTCTGAAGGATGTTTCTTCGAAAGAACTGTTCGGGCCATTTGAAATCTCTGGTCATCTTCCCGATGGACGAACCAAGCTAATTCACGCACACGGGAAGAAGTTCACGCTTGCCGGAGGATCCCCAAAGCCATATTTCATGAACTCCAACTCGGGCCTAAGAGAAATCCTGAGTTGGGATGTCTCTTGATCGCCATCCAGGTATCGTCCGGCTCAAGGAAGTTAAGCAAGAGCGCTTCGTGGGAGGCAACCCACGGCTGGAGTCATTTTAAATTTATCGAGTCAGTTTTTATTTATTTTGAGTCATTTGTTTTAGAATTTTGTGTCGAGTCGGTTGAGTTCGGATGATAGAAAATAATCGAAAAAATTTATATTGGGTGTTATTTGGGTTGAATATTCTGTTTGGAGGAAGAGGAGTGACCAATTTGCAAGAAATTGGCCAAAATCCGGAATAGAGAACCCAAGGAGAGCTCAAAAACACAGTGGGTTTACACAGCTGTGTAAAGACCCGTGTAAGAGCTTACACGCCGTGTAAGCTATTGCACTAAGGAGCTTACACGCCGTGTAAGCCCCAATTTTCACGGGTAAGTCATTTTTTTTTCCTCATTTTCGCGATTTCCACTCTCTCTCCTCTCTTATTCTCTCCCAAAATTCCCCTCCCCTCCCTCAAACTCCATCGGCGACCGCCCCCCCCTTAAACCAGCCGACCGAAGCCGCCCAGCCGCCGCCATTCACTGCGACCTCGCCGCCGTCCAGAAGCCGCCGACGCACCAGCCCGACGTCCCAGTAGCAGCGTCGACGCCTCCTGCAGCAGCCACTCGAGTTTTCTTTAGCTCAAACCAACCAGCCCCCATTCTCATTCGTTTCTCTTCGATTTTCTAAGTTAATTCGACATTCAGGTATGTAAATCACCTTCCCTACCCTCCATGATGCTTTGATCAATGTATTTGCCATGAAAATCGACTTTGCGGGTGCTGAAACGGATTTGTGTTCTTAATCTCAAGAACCCTAATTTTTCAGTGTTAGAGTTTTGTAAAATTGACTTGATATACATGAAATTGGTGATATAATATGTTTGTAGTTTGAATCGGGGGTCGTTTCGATATCGTTTGCCTATCCAATTGTGAAATTTCATAGACTTTCCATACCGATTTTTATCGAAATTGGGGATTTTTGCTTATGGACGAAATTGGATGAATTTTTGCTGTGTGATTGATCTTGTGATGATTATAAACATGTATGCATGCTTGTCCTCGAATATCTATACCTTAATTAGCTCGTATGACGGATTAAGGTACACTTTTTGCATACCGATTTCATGAGTTGTGATCTTGGCTTGTGTGACTTATATGACTGATTTGGACTTGCTTATTACTTGATTATGACTTCAGTTTGAATTGCAATTGGCCATTTGCTCCCATGATGATCTTTGCCAAGTTTGCTAAAATGCCTAAATGTTGATCTTGCTAAGTGTTTTGGAGCTAAAAATGTGCCTAGGTGATTGTGCCTTCACTTGTTGACATATTCACTTGCAATCTTTGAACTTAGCTTCTTTGATGGTTGTGTGGTTGTCATTGTTCAATAATCCTCTCTTTGCTCGAGTTGATTCATAGGATTATGTTAAATTGTTAGACCTCTAAACTTGGCATTATTTGTTGTTATTTATTTTCAGGATGGGAAAATCCAAAGGCAAAGGAGTAGCTTCCTCTTCCTCCGCCCCACCTCCGGCGACGAAACAGAAAGGAACCGCGAGGCGCGACACCCTCCAAGTGGCTTCCCTGCCGGATAACGTCTCCACCACTATCTTCAACTTCCCGAGGGAGGATGATCGGGCAACATGGATGGTCATACAACTGAAAGCAATTGGTGCCATGAGTCAGGTTGATTGGGAGGCCATGGAGGCCGAAGATTGGGCTGATGGTCTCCGTGCGACACTTAACCGAGCCGGTTTGCTTCCGCTATTCCACGTCACCGAGCCGGCGTACGAGTGGCCAACCAAGGAGCTCCTCTCCACCTTCCGTATGGAGAGGGTGAATGAGAGGATAAATTCTGTCACCACAACCAAGTGCATCTACTTCCGCCTAGGAGGGATCGAGAGGTCTCTCACTCTTGATGAGTTTGCCATCGACATCGGTTTCTACACTGCAGAAGAGCTAGCTTCAGCTCCACCGACTGCCATCTTCCGCAACACCGAGAGTCCTGCGGAGTGTGAGATTTTCTGGCGCACCTTAGCTCCTTCGGACCCGAACAAGTATGACTCTAGTGCGTCCAAGGCTAGTATGATGGAGAGGCCAATCTACTGGCGCCCTCATGCTCGTATTGCGGTACCCCTATACACTTTTCTTCTCTTTGTGTGGTCCATTGAGGACAATGTCTGATTTAAGTGTGGGGTGGGATTATATTTATGAGGGTTGCTATTCTTGTTTTTGTGGGATTTCTCTAGCATAGAATTGCTCAATTCTTGACTCGTGATGTTAAGTTAGTTTTCAATTTTTCACAATGATGCTTAGACTGCTTAACCTAGAACCTGTAATCAACCTGCTTGCATCGATGCTAGATTTCCTGGTTAGAACAGAAAAGCGTATCACTCTTGTAGTTTTTCACTTTAATTGCATGAAAATGACTGAATCCGACTAGCAACCCAACTGTGAGCTTTTGATCCATTGCACATAACTTGCAATTTCAATTCTTTTTGAGTGGTTTTCTGTCTTCTTGAATGAGTTAGAATTTGCATGAGACCTACTCGAGACCACATGATGACACGAGTTCTAGAATGATAGGGGCACCTAGATTCAGCTACTTAGCCAGATAGCCTACCAAATGATAAATCCATTAGGTTTAAACCCTTGAGCTTGGCCTTTCTTTCGGTTCGATATACATTACAGCCATTCCCCATTCTTTCATTCCCCGTTGATCCCCTGTGGTTGTAGTTCTAGATTAGCCTACCGGAAGTCGGTTTGTGGTAACTTGCCTATAGTCATTAAACAGGTGGTCTTAGCTATTATGTCCAGACGTGTAAACCCCTCTAGCAACTAAAAGAAAGAATCGGCACAAAGAAAAAAATTGAGAAAGAAAAAGAAGAAAAAAAAATTCCTGAAAAAAAAATAGAAAAAGTTCAAAGTTTCAAAGTTTATAGTATAGTTCAATAACGTTCTTCTCCCTACATATGGAAGAACGAAGTCAAAAGAAAATGTAAAGAGAAGAAAAAGAAAATATGCAAAACAAAGTGCTAGGTTGCTTGAGGGTATCATAGGACGAGCGTACACTATTCCACCCGTGTTTGGTTAGACAGTAGGAAACCATAAGCTAGATTCGAGGGAAGTTAGTCGAAAGCTACGCCGCACCAAAACCATCATCATACATTCCCTTCATCCATCTCATTATAAACCCTTGTAGTGTAGAATTCGTAGCAGGGAAGTCCTTCTTGACTAGTTACTCGTGTTGTCACAGTGGTGGAGATGTGGTCAAATTGTAAACCTATGACAGAATTCAGTGACAGAAAATGATTGAGAGCATAAACACGTCCCTAAACACAGAGTGCGAGAGTTCTCGTGTACCAAATATTACCTGTGTGAGAAGTCTGGTCGGTTAGGTCAGAGTCATGTATGATTTGTGTTTGCTACTTGTTGTGTGCAGATAATTAGTGAGACCAGGTTGTTTGGTTGACGTGTAAGCATGTTAGGTCACTTGTTCTAGAAGTAGCAGTTTAATAATTCATTGTGATTGCTTGAACCTTAACTTGATCAATCGTGTCATTTGTGAATCTGAGTGCGTTCTAATTCAGTTTGCTTGAGGACAAGCAAAAGCTTAAGTGTGGGGTATTTTGATGACACTCGATTTGACGTGATTATCAGCCCCATTTAAGCAACATTTCATACCCTTTGATGCCATTTTGATGAGTATTTGGTGCATTTGTCATAACTTTGTGATTATTGGCTCCTAGTGCGTACATTGTCTATTTCTCGGCTATTTTCACCCTTTTTGTTAGCTTTTATGTTGATCCCCAGGTTACCACATTATAGAGGACTCTCCCACGAGTCCAACGCTTCGAACGGAGACCAAATCGGAGTTCAAACGGAGCGGGAATGATCGAAACAAGTTGGAAGTCTGCCCAGCTCAAAACGCTGCGTTTTGGAGCTTACACACCGTGTAAGCTAAAACACTGTGTGCTTACACGCCGTGTAAGCTCCCCAGACGGGAAATTCTCAACTTTTCCAACAAGGAAAAGGTTTTCGGGGTATTAATAGACTTTTCGAAGCCAGATTTGTTAACAAACAACCTAGAGAGATCAGCCACGACTTGAGGAGAGTTGAGAGAGTATTCTGCAGCTATCGAAGAGATCGTGACGCCGTCAATCCATCCCGGAAGACGCTCGGAGCTAGGAATTGAAGATTCTCAAGATTGAAGCTTCACGGATCATCCGAAATTAGGTTTTTCAGATCCTTTTCTGTTCTTCCTTTATATAAGATGAATCCTTCTGTCGTCTTTGATTCTTGCTTGTTAGATATGAGTAGCTAAACTTGTAGAGCTTAGATTAGATGAACCCTAAGTGACCCAGGGCTTTAAAGCGGTCACGGATCGGCGGTAATTAGATTCAAAGTTCAATCAGTTTCTCTTTGCATGGTTGTTTTGTTCTTTGATTGTTTATGTTTCTTTTCTAGTTGGTCGCCTAGATTAGGTTTTTGCAAGCTAGGGTTAGTCGCCAGACATCTTCCAGCTTTGGCGCATAAACTTGTCTTACTTGATCACCTAGTTTAGATTCTTGTTAAACTGAGGATAGAAGCGAACGCTCGCCTCTCTTTAAAACATCAATTCAACCAGTTAACCTTATAATTGGAGTGTGCCTTTCGTAGGAACCGGTTAGGGTTAATCCACTACAAGAGTAACTCATAAATCATTAGTAATTGCACCAGTTAAGTTAAGTCGTTGCGAGAGGCGACCGTACCTGGGCGACTAATTAATCTTGGTAGTTAGATCGGATAGAGCGAACGTTCGCCAGTCTTAAACCTAAGGGTCAGGAGTTATGGTGGTGTATGGAAATTGATTGAATGAGAATTGAAAACCACTGGTCTTGTGATTGCTGTTGCCTTGGTGATCTAAGGGGAATTCGAAATCTAAGCTTGTCTGTCGTCTGTCTTAACCAAACAATCATTCTGTCTTTTAATTTCATTTTAATTTTCCTGCATCTTAGTCTAGAAGTCGTGGAACTCACGCCACGCACAAAGTGTTTAAACCTGAATAAATTGTGAGCTTCTTTGAGTAGTCAATTAGAAGAAACCCTGTGGAATACGATCTATCTTGCTTCTAGCTTGGTAGTATTTGATCACTGTTCTGCAGCTCATCAGTAACTAAGCGCTTCTTGGGAGGCACCCCATGTTATCTTTAATTTTTCGCTTTTAATTGTTCTTTGAGGTTTTTTGTTGTTTTAGTTTTTGAATAAGGTTTAACAAGCATTTGGGATCACTCTTCACCAATGATCGTCATGGAACTCTTTCACCACTATTACCTCCTATGCTCTTCTCTACCAACGCGGTAACTTTGTTCCACCTTACCCTCTTTCTCTTGATCATTGAGGACAATGCTCATGTTAGTCATAGGGGACTTTGAGGTTTGGTGTGATTATTTGTGGTAGAAATGTAATGCTATGCTTTGATGATTTGCATGATCCTGATTGAATGTCAAATTCCTCTATCGTAGAATCATTCGGTTCTTGAATTTTGGTGTTTAATTGACTTCAATCTTTCACAATGATGTTTAGACTGTTCCACTTAGAACCTATAACCAGCATGTTAGCACTAATATCAAATGAGTCTAGGCCAGAACAGAGATTTTATCACTCTTGTATGTTGGTTGATTGGTTTGATACGTGTTTTTGTACCGCTCGATAACACCGGTCTAAGATGATAAAGGCAATTAGAATTTCACCACATTCAGCCAAAAAGCCCACCTAAATCAGTTTCCTATAGGATAACCCGTTGAGCCTTGGCCTGTTTGTTGGATCATGCACATTTTCACCCTATTCCATGTTTTCATCACCTTTTTGATCTCTCGTGATTGTGGCTTGAGATTAGACGGAAATCCAATTGAAAATCTTGTGTGGAAGTTTTAAGGGGCTAAGGATCAAGTGGCTAATTTGTGAAGAAAATGTTCAAAAGAAAATGCCCAAAAGAAAAGAAAAGCTAGGCAACTCGGCACCTAAGTGAAGTGTCGGGTTGAGCACTAGCAAAGGCAAAGGTTGTGAGCTAGGAAGGTCCAACACCTAAGTGAAGTGTTGGATCGAGCACTAGTATGCAGTAGAAATAAAAAGAAGAAAAAAAAAGGAAAGAGTTCTTAAAAATGGCCCTTGTTGTGGTGATCCTAGCTAGAGCTTGTAAAGTGCAGATCTAGAGCCAGACGAAGTCGAGTCGATAGCCACATCATGATCACTCACCACTCTCCAAATTTTCCTACCCCCACATAATCCGTTTCATATCCCGAGTTGAAGTCCTTTTGATTATAGTTGGTGTTGTTGTGGTCGGTAAGAACTATGTCCTAGTTAGCTACTACTTGAAGTGTACAGAAAATAGTGAGTTGTAGACTTGTTTGGTTGACGTTCTTGCATGTGTAGGTTGAGTTTGTTCGTGGAACAGTTTAAGCCAAATTGTTATCGTTTGAATCTCAATGGGGCCGATCTTGTTAATTATGAACTTGGATGTTTTCTAATTCATTTGCTTGAGGACAAGCAAAGCTTAGTCATAGGGGAATTTGATGTGATCATATTTGGTGCACTTTTAGGCCTTTATTTAGTCTAATAATCTCCCATTTTGATCTCGAAATGCCATGACTTATATACTTTTATTGAAGTTTTGTGCAAAGTATCTATTTGTTGTTCGGTTGCCACTTTGGAGCCAAATTCGTGGTCTGTTTGATGTTTCTTTGTTCATTTCAGTTTTTGTCTTCGAAGTACGGATGACAAGGAGCGCATAGGAGCAAACGGGAGGTGAATCGGAGCTAGGACGGAGGAGATATGGCCGTTGCAAAATCGAGGAAAATACAGTTTTTCTAAAAAAGTTTTCGGCGAGAACTCTAAGTTCTCGCCGAGAACTCGCGGCCGTTTGCAAACAGTGGAATCTGGGGAATTTGGAGCTGATTTGTGAAGAAGTTTTCGGTGAAAACATTCAGATTTTTCACCGAAAAACTATGAAGAAAGTCAAGGCCGGCTCAGCCTATTTAAAGCATATTTTGGGGAGATAGAAGAGGGGGAATTCATTTTCAGATTTCACACATTTGACAAAAACCCTTTTCTCTCAACTTTTCAATTGTTTTCTCCTCATCTCCAATCCACAACGCTAGAGCAAGGTGCAACTCAAAGTATAGGAGCTTAGATTGAAGTCCACAACCTTGAAAGAGGAGCTTGCAAGAGGAGGATTGCCATGGTGTTCTTGGTGAACATCTCTCTTTCTTTTTCCTTCATTTCCTTGGCCATGTGTGGCTGATTTCTTAGGTTTCCTTGGATTGATAGATAGTTGTACTATGATAGAGGTTGATTGTGTAAACATGCTATGATTGATCTTGAATGTAAGAAGATGATCTCTAGACTTGTTGTTAATTCCATTGATTGCCATTTTTGCTTGATTTGGTCTATTCTTTGTGATGTAATGCATGAGAGTGCTTAGATTACATGGATTAGAGGTCTAGGGATTGAAGAGAGTGTGTTCTAAGAGATTAGATCATCTCAATTCAACCATAGTTGCATAATTTCTCTCTTGTACATTTTATCGAACACTTGGTGTGCATTATGTTTTTTCATTCAATTGAACTTTGATTAGTCTTTGATTATTCTCTTAGTGTTAGGACATTGACATGAGAGTGTGGTGTCTAGCCTAGTAGTCATAAAGTCATAGGAGAAGGTTTTGTAGCTTGGCATTTCATCAAACACCTTTAATGTATACTTAGTCACTGAGCTTGAGAGCGAGAGCCTAGGTTGAGTGGTTCTAGGATAGGAACTTAGTGCTACGAGAGTGCATTGAGTCTATAGAAGGGATTTGTGTGGTCATTCGATTGCAACCTCGATCATGTTTTGCTTGTTTGTGCATTTGTTCCTCTTGAGCATGATGAAGCTATCTTTCCAAGTGAACCTCCTTTATCTTTGTTTTGCACCGCTTTACTTTCTTGCTTTAGTTTCGTTTATGTTTTTGATTTCGTTGCTTTCAAACCAAACTCCTTTTTAATGAATAGACCGTCCATGAACCGTGTGAGTAGTTGTAATTGAGAGAGCCCTCGTGCAATACGAACTTGATAGTTCTTAGTTGAAATTTACACGTCAAGTTTTTGGCGCCGTTGCCGGGGACTTTCTCAATCCTAAGAAAGCATTTAGTAGTGGACCGATCTATTCACTTCCTTCTGTTTTAGTTTTGCTTCTTTTTATTAGTTTGTTTGATTTTGTTATCCCGCATTGTTGTATTACTTGGTTGTGTTTGTTGTGCTTGTTTGTAGGTACCTTGTAGTAGTGCATGAGTCGATTCACTCATCTCCAAGCACAACCTCAAGGCCTCAAGCAAGTCATTGATCCACCGATCCGTTCTCTTCCTCACTTAGTTCATGGGAGCAAGGTTGCAAGTAAGATGAACTCGTGGAATGGAAGTAATGGGTATGGTACCTATCAAGGGTGGAATCCATCTCCTAACCCATATTATGATCATCATGCTTCATCCAACTACTACCAAGAAACTTTTGAGGGAAATGGCCAATGGTGGGGTCAAAAACAACAAGCTTCAACACCCATGTGGAATGAGCAATATCCCTATCCATCTCCACCCTACCATCAAGTCTTGCCGGAGTATTATCAAGACGATTTCACAAGTCATGAACAACATTCTCCACCGCCTTCCATGCTAGAGGAGCTATTTAAGATGGTTAAAGAAAGCGAGCGTCCTGAAGAGGAGTTCACAAGCTATGAGCAACCCTCTCAACCTCCTTCTATGCTAGAGGAGCTCTTGAAAATGGTGAAGGAAAGTGACCGTCCTCGAGAGGAGTTCATAAGCTATGAGGAACCTCCTCCACCTTTTTCCCACGCTTGGGGAAGCTTTGAAGATTGCGGAAGACAATGCGAACCAACTTAATCGCTTAGCACAAAGCATGGCGCACATCAATGGGATGCTTGAAAATGAACGTCAACCCCATAAGGTGGAGCAACACTCTCCCCCTCCATCCATGCCAGAGGAGTTCTCGAAGATTGTGGACGACAATGCGGTTCGGCTCAATCGCCTAGCTCAAAGTACGAATCTCGTCATGGAAGCTCTAGAGAATGAGAATCGACCCAAAAAGGTGGAGCAAGTTTATGATGATGAACATGACACTTGTAAATCCGAAGAGCTTGACACGAAAGAAGATTTGGTAGTGGAGGCGATTGAAGAACATGTTCTTCCCGAGGACACACCAAGTAACGATGATGTGGGGTTAGAAGAACCAAGGAAACTTGAGGATGATGACGCCTTAGAGGAGGTGAGACCTGTTGTGAAGACTCTTCAAGAAGAGGTGGTACCGAGAGTGGAGCACCACCCTATTGTGGTGCCACCAAAGGTTGAGAGTACCCTTCAAACTTCTTGCTTAATCATGAAGTATTTGTGCCAAGAGACGGACACAAGCTTCATAGCCACTCCTAAGGTGGTCATAAGAGTGGAGTCGCCTATAATCGACCCGGAGGACTCCTTGTGTGGCATCGCCAACTTGGTAACGATGGAGCTCAATGGTGGCACCATACCTTACTATCTTCCTCAAGTTTCGAAATTCAAAGGTAGCAAGCCATCCCAAGGTACCAAGTGCTATGTATGCATCAATGTGCATTGGCTAGTCTACCATTCTCCCAAGATGTTTCTTGGAGCTCAACTTTCATCATGGAAGAAACTACTTGACTTGAAAGAGTACTAAGTTGGACACCATAACACAGGTATCGTCGAGCTTAAGACGCTAACTAAGCGCTTCTTGGGAGGCACCCCATGTTATGTTTACTTTTTCGGTTTTAATTGTTCTTTGAGGTTTTTGTGTTGTTTTAGTTTTTGAATAATGTTTAGCAAGCATTTGGGATCACTCTTCACCAATGATCGTCATGGAACTCTTTCACCACTATTACATCCTATGCTCTTCTCTACCAACACGGTAATTTCGTTCCACCTTATCCTCTCTCTCTTGATCATTGAGGACAATGCTCATGCTAGTCATAGGGGGATTTGACGTTTGGTGTAATTGTTTGTCGGTAGAAGTAGAATGATGTGTTGTGATTGTGTGCATGCTCTTGATTGATTGATTGCCAAATTCCTCTATCGTAGAATTATTCAGTTCTTGACTTTTGGTGTTTAATTGAATTCAAGTTTTCACAATGACGTTTAGTTGTTCCACTTAGAACCTATAACCAGCATGTCAGCACTAATATCAAATGAGTCTAAGCCAGAAAATATATTGGATCACTCTTGTACGTTGGTTGATTGGTTCGATACGTTTTTTTGTACCGCTCAATAACACTATTCTAAGATGATAAAGGCAATTAGAATTCCACCACATTCAGCCAAAAAGCCTACCTGAATCAGTTTCCTATAGGATAACCACGTTGAGCTTTGGCCTGTTGTTGGATTATACACATTCTCAGCCATGCCCCATGTTTTTCATCACCTTTTTGATCCCTCGTGATTGTGGATTGAGATTAGACGGAAGTCCTATTCAAAATCTTGTGTGGAAGTTTTAAGGGGCTAAGGATCAAGTGGCTAATATGTGAAGAAAATGTTCAAAAGAAAATGCTCAAGAGAAAAGAAAAGCTAGGCAAGCTCGGCACCTAAGTGAAGTGTCGGGTTGAGCACTATCAAACGCAAAGGCTGTGAGCTAGGCAGGTCCAACACCTAAGTGAAGTGTTGGATCGAGCACTAGTATGCAGTAGAAAAAAAAAAGAAGAAAAAAAAGGAAAGAGTTCTTAAAAATGGCCCTTGTTGTGGTGCTCCTAGCTAGAGCTTGTAAAGTGCAGATCTAGAGGCGGACGAAGTCGAGTCGATAGCCACATCACGATCACTCACCACTCTCCAAATTTTCCTACCCCCACCTAATCCGTTTTATATCCCGAGTTCAAGTCCTTTTGATTAGAGTTGGTGTTGTTGTGGTCGGTAAGAACTGTGTCCTAGTTAGCTACTACTTGAAGTGTGCAGAAAATAGTGAGGTCTAGACTTGTTTGGTTGACGTTCTTGCATGTGTAGGTTGAGTTTGTTCGTGGAACAGTTTAAGCCAAATTGTTATCGTTTGAATCTGAATGGGGCCGATCTTGTTAATTGTGAACTTGGATGTTTTCTAATTAATTTGCTTGAGGACAAGCAAGGCTTAGTCATAGGGGAATTTGATGTGATCATATTTGGTGCACTTTTAGGACTTTATTTAGTCTAATAATCTCCCGTTTTGATCTCGAAATGCCATGACTTATGTGCTTTTATTGAAGTTTTGTGAAAGTATCTATTTGTTGTTCGGTTGCCACTTTGGAGCCAAATTCGTGGTCCGTTTGATGTTTCTTCGTTCATTTCAGTTTTTGGCTTCGAAGTACGGATGACAAGGAGCGCATAGGAGCAAACAGGAGGTGAATCGGAGCTAGGACGGAGGAGATATGGCCGTTGCAAAATCGAGGAAAATACAGTTTTTCTGAAAAAGTTTTCGGCGGGAACTCTAAGTTCTCGCCGAGAACTCGCGGCCGTTTGCAAACAGTGGAATCTGGGGAATTTGGAGCTGATTTGTGAAGAAGTTTTCGGTGAAAACATTCAGATTTTTCGCCGAAAAACTATGAAGAAAGTCAAGGTCGGCTCAGCCTATTTAAAGCATATTTTGGGGAGATCGAAGAGGGGGAATTCATTTTTCATATTTCACACATTTGACAAAAAGCCTTTTCTCTCAACTTTTCAATTGTTTTCTCCTCATCTCCAATCCACAACGCTAGAGCAAGGTGCAACTCAAAGTATAGGAGCTTAGATTGAAGTCCACAACCTTGAAAGAGGAGCTTGCAAGAGGAGGATTGCCATGGTGTTCTTGGTGAACATCTCTCTTTCTTTTTCCTTCATTTCCTTGGCCATGTGTGGCTGATTTCTTAGGTTTCCTTGGATTGATAGATAGTTGTACTATGATAGAGGTTGATTGAGTAAACATGCTATGATTGATCTTGAATGTAAGAAGATGATCTCTAGACTTGTTGTTAATTCCATTGATTGCCATTTTTGCTTGATTTGGTCTATTCTTTGTGATGTAATGCATGAGAGTGCTTAGATTACATGGATTAGAGGTCTAGGGATTGAAGAGAGTGTGTTCTAAGAGATTAGATCATCTCAATTCAACCATAGTTGCATAATTTATCTCTTGTGCATTTTATCGAACACTTGGTGTTCATTTTGTTTTTTCATTCAATTGAACTTTGATTAGTCTTTTGATTATTCTCTTAGTGTTAGGATATTGACATGAGAGTGTGGTGTCTAGCCTAGTAGTCATAAAGTCATAGGAGAAGGTTTTGTAGCTTGGCATTTCATCAAACACCTTTAGTGTATACTTAGTCACTGAGCTTGAGAGCGAGAGCCTAAGTTGAGTGGTTCTAGGATAGGAACTTAGTGCTACGAGAGTGCATTGACTCTATAGAAGGGATTTGTGTGGTCATTCGATTGCAACCTCGATCATGTTTGGCTTGTTTGTGCATTTGTTCCTCTTGAGCATGATGAAGCTATCTTTCCAAGTGAACCTCCTTTATCTTTGTTTTGCACCGCTTTACTTTCTTGCTTTAGTTTCGTTTATGTTTTTGATTTCGTTGCTTTAAACCAAACTCCTTTTTAATGAATAGACCGTCCATGAACCGTGTGAATAGTTGTAATTGAGAGAGCCCTCGTGCAATACGAACTTGATAGTTCTGAGTTGAAATTTACACGTCAAGTTTTTGGCGTCGTTGCCGGGGACTTTCTCAATCCTAAGAAAGCATTTAGTAGTGGACCGATCTATTCACTTCCTTCTGTTTTAGTTTTGCTTCTTTTTATTAGTTTGTTTGGTTTTGTTATCCCGCATTGCTGTATTACTTGGTTGTGTTTGTTGTGCTTGTTTATAGGTACCTTGTAGTAGTGCATGAGTCGATTCAGTCATCTCCAAGCACAACCTCAAGGCCTCAAGCAAGTCATTGATCCACCGATCCGTTCTCTTCCTCACTTAGTTCATGGGAGCAAGGTTGCAAGTAAGATGAACTCGTGGAATGGAAGTAATGGGTATGGTACCTATCAAGGGTGGAATCCATCTCTAACCCATATTATGATCATCATGCTTCATCCAACTACTACCAAGAAACTTTTGAGGGAAATGGCCAATGGTGGGGTGAAAAACAACAAGCTTCAACACCCATGTGGAATGAGCAATATCCCTATCCATCTCCACCCTACCATCAAGTCTTGCCGGAGTATTATCAAGACGATTTCACAAGTCATGAACAACATTCTCCACCGCCTTCCATGCTAGAGGAGCTATTTAAGATGCTTAAAGAAAGCGAGCGTCCTGCAGAGGAGTTCACAAGCTATGAGCAACCCTCTCAACCTCCTTCTATGCTAGAGGAGCTCTTGAAAATGGTGAAGGAAAGTGACCGTCCTCGAGAGGAGTTCATAAGCTATGAGGAACCTCCTCCACCTTTTCCCACGCTTGGGGAAGCTTTGAAGATTGCGGAAGACAATGCGAACCAACTTAATCGCTTAGCACAAAGCATGGTGCACATCAATGGGATGCTTGAAAATGAACGTCAACCCCATAAGGTGGAGCAACACTCTCCCCCTCCATCCATGCCAGAGGAGTTCTCGAAGATTGTGGACGACAATGCGGTTCGGCTCAATCGCCTAGCTCAAAGTACGAATCTTGTCATGGAAGCTCTAGAGAATGAGAATCGACGCAAAAAGGTGGAGCAAGTTTATGATGATGAACATGACACTTGTAAATCCGAAGAGCTTGACACGGAAGAAGATTTGGTAGTGGAGGCGATTGAAGAACATGTTCTTCCCGAGGACACACCAAGTAACGATGATGTGGGGTTAGAAGAACCAAGGAAACTTGAGGATGATGACGCCTTAGAGGAGGTGAGACCTGTTGTGAAGACTCTTCAAGAAGAGGTGGTACCGAAAGTGGAGCACAAAAGTGAACAACACCACCCTATTGTGGTGCCACCAAAGGTTGAGAGTACCCTTCAAACTTCTTGCTTAATCATGAAGTATTTGTGCCAAGAGACGGACACAAGCTTCATAGCCACTCCTAAGGTGGTCATAAGAGTGGAGCCGCCTATAATCGACCCGGAGGACTCCTTGTGTGGCATCGCCAACTTGGTAATGATGGAGCTCAATGGTGGCACCACACCTTACTATCTTCCTCAAGTTTCGAAATTCAAAGGTAGCAAGCCATCCCAAGGTACCAAGTGCTATGTATGCATCAATGTGCATTGGCTAGTCTACCATTCTCCCAAGATGTTTCTTGGAGCTCAACTTTCATCATGGAAGAAACTACTTGACTTGAAAGAGTACTAAGTTGGACACCATAACACAGGTATCGTCGAGCTTAAGACGGTAACTAAGCGCTTCTTGGGAGGCACCCCATGTTATGTTTACTTTTTCGGTTTTAATTGTTCTTTGAGGTTTTTGTGTTGTTTTAGTTTTTGAATAATGTTTAGCAAGCATTTGGGATCACTCTTCACCAATGATCGTCATGGAACTCTTTCACCACTATTACATCCTATGCTCTTCTCTACCAACACGGTAATTTCGTTCCACCTTATCCTCTCTCTCTTGATCATTGAGGACAATGCTCATGCTAGTCATAGGGGGGATTTGACGTTTGGTGTGATTGTTTGTCGGTAGAAGTAGAATGATGTGTTGTGATTGTGTGCATGCTCTTGATTGATTGATTGCCAAATTCCTCTATCGTAGAATCATTCGGTTCTTGACTTTTGGTGTTTAATTGAATTCAAGTTTTCACAATGACGTTTAGTTGTTCCACTTAGAACCTATAACCAGCATGTCAGCACTAATATCAAATGAGTCTAAGCCAGAAAATATATTGGATCACTCTTGTATGTTGGTTGATTGGTTCGATACGTTTTTGTATACCGCTCGATAACACTGTTCTAAGATGATAAAGGCAATTAGAATTCCACCACATTCAGCCAAAAAGCCTACCTGAATCAGTTTCCTATAGGATAACCACGTTGAGCTTTGGCCTGTTGTTGGATTATACACATTCTCAGCCATGCCCCATGTTTTTCATCACCTTTTTGATCCCTCGTGATTGTGGCTTGAGATTAGACGGAAGTCCTATTCAAAATCTTGTGTGGAAGTTTTAAGGGGCTAAGGATCAAGTGGCTAATATGTGAAGAAAATGTTCAAAAGAAAATGCTCAAAAGAAAGTGTTCAAGTTGCTTAAGTTCTTGAAGTGCCCAAAGAAAATCTAGGCAAGCTCGACACCTAAGTGAAGTGTCGGGTTGAGCACTAGCAGAGGCAAAGACTGTGAGCTAGGCAGGTCCAACACCTAAGTGAAGTGTTGAATCGAGCACTAGTATGCAGTAAGAAAAGTCTTGAAAGTTGCCCCTGTTCAAGTGATCCTAGCTAGAGCTTGTAAAGTGCATATCTAGAGGCGGATTAAGTCGAGTTGATAGCCACATCACGTTTACTCACCATTTCCCAAATATTTCCTACCTTCACCTAAATCGCATCATATCGCGAGTTTAAGATCATTTGATTAGAGTTTGTGTTGTCGTGGTCGGACTTTCTGGATCAATTACTTGAAGTGTGCAGAAAATAGTGAGGTTTAGACTTGTTTGGTTGATGTTCTTTCTTGTGTAGGTTAAGTTTGTTCGTCGAACAGTCTAAGCCAAATTGTTATTGCTTGAATCTCAATGTGACCGATCTTGTCATTTGTGAACTTAAATGTTTTCTAATTCATTTGCTTGAGGAGAAGCAAAGCTTAGTCGTAGGGGAATTTGATGTGACTTTATTTAGTGCATTTTGAGCCTATGATTGACCTATGAAATGCCCGTGTTCGATCGTGAGATGCCATGCTTTATAGGTTTTTATTGATATTTTGCGCAAAGTGTCCATTTGTTGCCCGGTTGCCACTTTGGAGCCAAATTCGGGGTCTATTGGAGTTACCTCTATGCATTTTCAGGTTATGGAATCAAAGTACGGATGACAAGGATTCCATAGGACCAAACGGAGGCCAAATCGGAGCTCGGATGAGAGAGAAATGAGCAAAGCAAAATTGTGGTCTGTGCAGATTTTAGGGTACACGACGTGTATGCCCAGTAGATTTCTATATATTGACGATTTGTGGAGCTAAAAGGGGGATCTATGACTTCTCTTTCATCACCTACAACCCAAGAACACCCCATTTCGTCCCCAACACCTCTGGAACCCTAGGAGGCCATTTGAAGACCCAAACTAGAGCAATTGGAGCTAAGGATTGAAGTCCACAACCTTGGAGGAGAAGCTAGAAGTGGAGGATTGAAGATTGTCCAAGGATCCAAGCCATGGTGTTCTTGGTGATCATCTCTCTTTCCTTCATTTCCTTGGCCATGTGTGACTGACTTCCTAGGTTCTTCTTGGATTGATAGATAGTTGTGCTATGATAGAGGTTGATTGTGTAAACATACTATGATTGATCTTGGATGTAAGAAGATGATCTCTAGACTTGTTGATAATTCCATTGATTGCCATGTTTGCTTGATTTGGTCTATTCTTTGTGATGTAATGCATGATAGTGCTTAGATTACATGGATTGTAGGTCTACGGATTGAAGGGAGTGTATTCTAAGAGATTAGATCATCTCAATTCAACCATAGTTGCATGATTTCTCTCTTATGCATTTTATCGTACACTTGGTGTGCACTTAGTTTTTCACTCAATTGAACTTTGATTAGTCTTTTGATGATTCTCTTAGTGTTAGGACATTGACATGAGAGTGTGATCTCTAGCCATGTGGTCATAGAGTTATAGGAGAGGGTTTTGTAGTTTGGCATTTCATCAAACACCTTTAGTGCATCCTTAGTCACTTAGCTTGAGAGCGAGAGCCTAAGTTGAGTAGTCTTAGGGATTTAGTGCTACGAGAGTGCATTGAGTCTACAAAAGTGATTTGCATGGTCATTCGATTGCATCCTCGATCATGTTTGGCTTGTTTGTTCATTGTCTCCTCTTGAGCATGATGAAGCTATCTTTCCAAGTGAACCTCCCTTATCTTTGATTTGCACCGTGATGACACTCGATTTGACGTGATTATCAGCATCATTTAAGCGACATTTCCTTGCTTAAGACATGGTGTTTAGGGTAGAATAATGAATATTCAATTAATTTCCCTATCTCGTGCCATCTGTGTTACTTTGGCCCGTTTCGGGTCTATTTGATGGTTTTCTAGTGTTTTTATGTTAGCTGATGAGCTGCAGAACAGTGATCAAATACTACCAAGCTAACAAAAGCTAGGGTAGATCGTATTCCAAGGGTCTTCTAAGATTGACTACTTCAAAACTGGCAAAATACTCGAATGCAGATAAGTTGTGTGTGGTGTGAGTTCCACGACTTCTAATTCTAAGAAATGCAGAGAAATTAAAAATTAAACTAAAGCAGATTGGAAATTAGGGTTTGAAAACAAGGATGACAGATGAACTTAGACTTTGAATCCCCCTTCGTTCCACAGCGCATTGGCAATCAACATATCAGCGGATTGTGATTCTCATTCAATCAATTACTAAGACACCACCATAACTCCTTACCCTTAGGTTTAAGACCGGCGAACGTTCACTCTATCCGTTCTAACTACCAATATTAACTAGCTGCCGGGTACGGTCGCCTCTCGCAATGACTTAATTAACTGGTGTAATTACTAATGATTATTGAGTTACTCTTGCAGTGGATTAACCCTAACCGGTTCCTACGAAAAGCACACTCCAATTATAAGGTTAATTGTTCAATTCGATGTTCTAAAGTAAGGCGAGCGTTCGCTTCTATCCTTAGCTTAACCAGAATCTACTCTAGGTGATCAATCCAGACAAGAAACATGAACAATGAAGAACAAATCAAACATGAATGAGAAACTGATTGAATTTCGAATCTAATCACCGCCGATCCGTGACCGCTTTAAAGCCCTGGGTCACTTAGGGTTCATCTAGTCTAAGCTCTAACGAGTTTAGCTACTCATGTTTATCACAAAAGAATCTAAGACAAAGAAAGAGTTCATCATTCAGAGGAAGAACAGAAAAAAATCTGAAAAACCTAATTTAGACGACTCCGACAGACTTCGATCTTTGGTAAACTACACTCCTAGCTCCGGTTATCCGAGATGAAAGGGATGGCGTCACGATCTCTTTCCAGCTCTTCGAACTCTAACTCTTCGCTCCAGAACTTCAGAGAATTCTTGGAAAACGTAATTATGAAAGATATGTTGTTCTTGTTGTTATTGGGCCGCCGGGTTAAGTATTTATACTTAACCTAGCCCAGCCGGATTTCTTCTAGGATTTTTGACGAAAATAATGAATTATTTTCGCCAAAAATTTGCTTGTAAATGGAAGTCCCGTCGGTTGATTCTCCTGAACTTTCTTTTCAGTTCGAAAACTTCCTTCTTTCACCGAAAATTCCTTCAGTTGCCAACAGCTGATTTGTGATGATATTTTCGCCGAAAATACAAGGGTATTTTCGGCGAAAATTCCTTTGTAAACCGGGCAGGGATTTGTTTGAACTTGGTTGGCTCCTTTGATCGATCCTGGTGCAATTCTTTGAGATTCCAACGCCTTAGACACGTCCTTGGTTACTTATTCGATGGCAAAAACCTGTGCTAACATAAAAACACTAGAAAACCATCAAATAGACCCGAAACGGGCCAAGGTAACACAAATGGCACGAGATAGGGCAATCGATTGAATATTCGTTATTCTACCCTAAAAACCATGTCTTAAGCAAAGAAATGTCGCTTAAATGAGGCTGATAATCACGTCAAATCGAGTGTCATCAAATACCCCACACTTAAGCTTTTGTTTGTCCTCAAGCAAATTGAATAGAAACGCTCATGTTCATAAATGATAAGATCGATTAAATTGGAGCTCAATCAAACACAATGAATTATTAGACAGCTAATTCCGAGAACAAGAAACCTAACATGCATACGGATCAGCCAAACTATTTGGTCTCACTAATAAACTGCACACGACAAGTAATTAGCAACCAATTATGCACGAATTTGACCTGACCGACCAGACTCCTCACAGAGGATATATATAGTACAATGGGGACTCTCACTCTTTGTGTTTAAGGACGTGTTTCTGCTCTCGATCATTTTCTGTTACCGAATTCTGTCATAGGTTTGCATTTCGACCACATCTCCACCACTGTGACAACACGAGTATCTAGTCAAGAAGGACTTCCCTGCTAGGACCGTAATGAATTCTACACTACTCGGGTTTATAATGAGATGGATGATGGGAATGTATGATGATGGCTTTGTGCGGTGTAGCTTTCGACTAACTTCCCTCGAATCTAATCTATGGCTTCCTACCGTCTAACCAAACACGGGTGGAATAATGAACGCTCGTCCTATGATACCCTCAAGCAACCTAGCACTTATTCTTTTTCTTTACACGATTTTTTTTTCTTTTCTTTTTGAACTTTTTCTTTTGACTTCGTTCTTCCATTTGTAGGGAGAAGAACGTTTTATTGAACTAGAAACTTTGAAACTTTTCTGATTTGATTTTTTTTTCTTTCTTCACTTTTTCGAAATTTCCTTTCTCTTTTTATCTTTTTCTATTTTTTTTTCTTTTGTGCCGATTTTCTTTTAGTTGCTAGAGAGATTTACACGTCTGGACATATTAGCTAAGACCACCTGTTTAATGGCTATAGGCAGGTTACCACAAACTGCCTTCCGGTAGGTCAATCTAGAACTACAACCACAGGGGATCAACGGGAAATGAAAGAAATGGGAAATGGCTGTAATGTATTATCGAACCGAAAGAACAGGCCAAGCTCTAGGGTCTAAACCTAGTGGATCTATCGTTTGGTAGGCTATCTAGCTAAGTAGCTGAATCTAGGTGCCCCTATCCTTCTAGAACTCGTGTCATCGTGTGGTCTCGAGTAGGTCTCATCCAAATTCTAACTCATTCAAGCAAACAGAAAACCACTCAGAAAGAATTAAAATTGCAAGTTACCTGCAATGGATCAAAAGCTCACAGTTGGTTTGCTAGTCGGATTCGGTCATTTTCATGCAATCAAGGCTACAAACTACAAGTGTGATTAAAAAATTCTGTTCTGACCAGGCAATTTAGCATCAAAGTATACAAGTTGGTTCTCAAGTTCTAGGTTAAGCAGTCTAGGCATCATTATGAAGGTTTGAACAACAACTTAACATCAAAAATCAAGAACTGAGCATTCTAATGCTAGAGAGACTGGAATGGAATCACGAGGCACACAAAAACACAATTCAAGGGCAATCAAGTTCATGCAAGGTTCTCTAGCATCCTACCCCACACTTAAATCGGACTGTGTCCTCACAAGACTAATTCTAGAGTTCAGAGTGAAGTAGAAGAACCTGGACCGAGATGATTGGCGTAGGGGATGAGCACGGGTCCTCGGAGCGGAGGGAATCTACCCAAGCGAAGCAAAGGGAATCTCCTTACTGCCTACAAGACAAAAACAAACGAAACATAAAAAGGAAACCGAGACAAGTGGCCCGGATCCACACAGAAAAAAGTTGGATCGAAATCCGAAAAGAATAAATAAAAAGAAAGGACCAGAAAAGGAATACAACCCGATCACTGCTGGTCAGGTGAGCCGGGAGGTAGAAAGTGGAGGTGCTCGCCGAGCTGACGTTGCCACGCCAGTTGTGCCTCATAACGCCTGTCAGCGCGGCACATATGCTGCTGCATAATAGTCCATCTTGCTGATGCTGCAGTTTTAGCGGTATCAAATACTACCAAGCTGTAAAGCTAGGGTAGATCGTATTCCACAGGGTTTCTTCTAATTGACTACTCAAAGAAGCTGGCAAATTACTCAGGTTTAAACACTTAGTGCGTGGTGTGAGTTCCACGACTTCAAATCTAAGATGCAGGAAACTTAAAATGAACTTAAAAGACAAAATGATTTATAGGTTTAAACAGACGACAGACAAGCTTAGATTTCGAATCCCCCTTCCTTCACCAGAGCATTGGCAATCAACAGATCAGCGGTTTTCAATTCTCATTCAATCAATTTCTATACACCACCATAACTCCTTACCCTCAGGTTTAAGACTGGCGAACGTTCGCTCTATCCGATCTAACTACCAAGATTGATTAGCCGCCCGGGTACGGTCGCCTCTCGCAACGACTTAACTAACTGGTGCAATTACTAGTGATCTATGAGTTACTCTTGCAGTGGATTAACCCTAACCGGTTCCTACGAACGGCACGCTCCAATTATAAGGTTAACTGGTTGAATCAATGTTCTAAAGTGAGGCAAGCATTCGCTTCTATCCTCAGCTTAACAAGAATCTAAACTATGTGATCACGAAAGACAAGTTTTTGATGTTTTAAAGCAGGGAAGCTGTCTGGCGACAAACCCTAGCTCACACAAACCCTAATCTAGGCGATCAGCCAGAAAAGAAACACAAGAACAAGGAAACTAATCTAGGCATCAACTAGACGAGAAATGCAGAATAACAATCAAGAACAAAACAACCATGCAAAGAGAAACTGATTGAACTTCGAATCTAATTATCGCCGATCCGTTACCGCTTTAAAGCCCTGGGTCACTTAGGGTTCATCTAATCTAAGCTCTACAAGTTTAGCTACTCATGTTCATACAAAAAGAATCAAAGGCGAAGACAGAGTTCATCATCCAGAAGAAGAACAGAAAAAAGGATATGAAAAACCTAATTGAGACAACTCTGGCAGAAGTTCGATCTTCGGTAATCTGCACTCCTAGCTCCGAGTCTCCGAGATGGCAGGGATGGCGTCACGATCTCTTCCTGGCTCTTCGAACTCTAACTCTGCTCTAGAACTTCAGAGAATTCTGAAATATTTGAAATTATGATTATCAGGTATATCGATTTTGGCCGCCAGGTTAAGTATTTATACTTAACCTAATTGACCCGGATTTCCTCTGATATTTTCGCCGAAAATAAGGGATTATTTTCACCAAAAATAATGGTGCAAATGGTTAGACCCTCGGCTGACTTCTCCTGTAATTTTCGCTTCGGCCGAGAACTTTACATTTTCACCAAAAATTTCCTTTACTTGGCACCAGTCGATTTGTGATGATATTTTCGCCAAAAATGATAGGGTATTTTCGGCGAAAACTTCTTTGTAAACTGGGCAGGAATTTGTTTGAACTTGATTGGCTCCTTTGATCGATTCCGGTTCAGTTCCTCAATGTTCCAATGCCTTAGACACGTCCTTGGTTACTTATTCGATGGCAAAAACCTGTGCTAACATAAAAACACTAGAAAACCATCAAATAGACCCGAAATGGGCCAAGGTAACCAAATGGCACGAGATAGGGCTAATTGATTGAATATTCGTTATTCTACCCTAAAAACCATGTCTTAAGCAAAGAAATGTCGCTTAAATGAGGCTGATAATCACGTCAAATCAAGTGTCATCAAATACCCCACACTTAAGCTTTTGCTTGTCCTCAAGCAAACTGAATAGAAACGCTCATGTGCATAAATGATAAGATCGATTAAATTGGAGCTCAATCAAACACAATGAATTATTAGACAGATCGATCCTAGAACAAGAAACCTAACATGCATACAGATCAGCCAAACTACCTGGTCTCACTAATAAACTGCACACGACAAGTAATTAGCAACCAATTATGCATGACCTGACCGACCAGACCCCTCACACAGGATATATATAGTACAATGGGAACTCTCACTTTCTGTGTTTAAGGACATGTTTCTACTCTCGATCATTTTCTGTTACCGAATTCTGTCATAAGTTTGCATTTCAACCACATCTCCACCACTGTGACAACACGAGTATCTAGTCAAGAAGGACTTCCCTGCTAGGACCGTAATAAATTCTACACTACTCGGGTTTATAATGAGATGGATGATGGGAATGTATGATGATGGCTTTGTGCGGTGTAGCTTTCGACTAACTTCCCTCGAATCTAATCTATGGCTTCCTACCGTCTAACCAAACACGGGTGGAATGATGAACGTTCGTCCTATGATACCCTCAAGCAACCTAGCACTTATTTTCTTTTCTTTTGCAAAATTTTTTTCTTTTCAACTTCTCTTTTGACTTCGTTCTTCCATTTGTAGGGAGAAGAACGTTTATTTGAACTAAACTTTAAACTTTTCTGATTTTTCTTCTTTCTTTTCATTTTTTTCTATATTTTTTTTTCTTGTGCCATTTTTTCTTTCAGTTGCTAGAGGGGTTTACACGTCTGGACATATTAGCTAAGACCACCTGTTTAATGGCTATAGGCAGGTTACCACAAACCGACTTCCGGTAGGTCAATCTAGAGCTACAACAATAGGGGATCAACGGGGAATGAAAGAAATGGGAAATGGCTATAATGTATTATCGAACCGAAAGAACAGGCCAAGATCAAGGGTCTAAACCTAATGGATTTTATCGTTAGGTAGGCTATCTGGCTTAGTAGCTGAATCTAGGTGCCCCTATCCTTCTAGAACTCGTGTCATCGTGTGGTCTCGAGTAGGTCTCATGCAAATTCTAACTCATTCAAGTAAACAGAAAACCACTCAGAAATAATTTAAATTGCAAGTTACGTGCAATGGATCAAAAGCTCACAGTTGGTTTGCTAGTCGGATTTGGTCATTTTCATGCAATCAAGGCTACAAACTACAAGTGTGATTTTAAAAATTCTGTTCTGACCAGGCAATTTAGCATCAAAGTATACACGTTGGTTCTCAAGTTCTAGGTTAAGCAGTCTAAGCATCATTATGAATGTTTGAACAGCAACTTAACATCAGAAAGCAAGAACTGAGCCATTCTAATGCTCAAGAGACTGGAATGGAATCACGAGGCACACAAAAACACAATTCAAGGGCAATCAAGTTCATGCAAGGTTCTCTAGCATCCTACCCCACACTTAAATTGAACTGTGTCCTCACAGGACTAAACTAGAGTAGAGATATACGAAGAACCTGGAATGTGATGGTCGGTGTAGGGGATGAGCTTGGATAGCCCGGAGCGGAGCGGAGTAGCTACTCAAGCTCCTCCTGTCAGAGCGGAGCATGTGTTGCTGCATAATAGTTCATCTGACGTCCTGAGTGGCGGTATCAAGTTGCGCCTTAGTCCTGCGCTTATGAGTGACATTCCTAAACCCAGAAACGAAACCAGATTAATTAATTAATAGCCCACCCCACACTTAGTCGAAAAACTCAATTTCACAAGGAAATGAGGGAAACCGAGTGGGGGTAAGCAAAGTAAGTAACCGGTAATCACAATAAATCACAGAGCATGTATATGTCTAGCCGGAACGTTCATATCATAATTAGGGATCGGGAGTCAAACCGACATTCAAAAAGTCAACATTATAGCACATTGAATCCTAATCATGGCAAGACTATCTCAAGGCGGGAAATGACGGCAGTGGTGATTTTTAAAAGAGCGGCGGTCGGCGGTTTCGAAAACTGTAGTGGGGGGGATTTTGGGGCTGGTTCAAAAATGAAAGAAGGAAAGAGAGGCTGAACACCGGATTTTAAAGTGGAAATTTGGGTGATTTTCAAAGATATTTTCGGCGAAAATAATAGGGAATTTTCGCCGAAAATTTATGTTCAAAAGCACTGCCGGTTTTCAAAGAAAATTTCACCGAAAATACAATGGATTTTCGGACCGAAAATATGAAACAGGGAAATTCATTGAAAATTCAAAAGGCGATTTCGCCGAAAATAGGGGTGTATTTTCGCCGAAAATTTTTAACTGCTCGGGTGAAAATATTTTTGCAAATCCGGCAAACTTCAAAAAATCACAGTTAAATCCACAAAAATTGGAAAGACCTCAATCGACTTGCAACTGACACTACGACACACAGACTACACACGAAACATAATAAATCAAACAAACTGACACTTTTGGCTCCCCCGAACCGACTCTAAAATACTAAGTTTGACAAAAATAAAAACGGACTCCAGCCGTGGGTTGCCTCCCACGAAGCGCTCTTGCTTAACGTCCTTGAGCCGGACGATACCTGGACGGTGTTAGGAGACATCCCAACTCAGGATTTCTCTTAGGCCTGAGCCGGAGTTCATGAAATATGGCCTTGGGGATCCTCCGGCAAGTGTGAACTTCTTTCCATTTGCGTGAATTATCTTGGTTCGTTCTGGTGGCTCGGTAGACGGGGGTTGAGCAATCGGCTTCCAAACCTCCTTCGTCTTCTCTTTATTATCCTCCTTTATCTCCCCAGGATCTTTAACATTTAGTGATTCATGAGGGGACGCCGTCGGATCCTCCTTCTTTCTCGGCCTTTGTGCCGGCAGCTCATTCTTCAGATTAGGGACCTGTCCAACACCTGGCCAGAAGATTTCTGCAGAAACTCTAGATTTTTCATTAGTAACGGAGTTGACCGAAGCCAACTCCACAGCTTCAACAGATAAGCAAACTGGGACTTCCATACCGTCCTTGAAGCGGAATGTCATGGTGTTCTTGCCGACCCTTAATGTCAACGAGCCATTCGGGACATTAATGTTAATGCCGGCTGTTGCCATAAACGATCGGCCTAGGAGAAGAGTGGCATCTTCCCCTCGGGTATCCATAATAATAAAATCAGCCAGATTAGTAAAGGGACCACAATTGACAACCACATCTTCTATCAATCCCCTAGGTAATTTCACAGATCTGTCGGCAAACACTAAATGCATGCTAATCGGTTTCAATTCTCCTAGGTTCAATTTCTCATACAAGCAGGTAGGCATGACATTAATCGAAGAACCTTGATCAATTAAAATACGATCAATTTTCACATTATTAATAGTGCAAGACAAAGTGAAAGCACCAGGATCTCGACACTTAGCTGGGGGTGGTATGGGTGTCGCATGGCCCTGGATAGCAGAGCATTCTTCCTCGAGGGGGACGGGAGACAACTCTTTCTTCTTCTTGTTCTTCGCAGGATCCCTTGCGATTTTGTCAGCCTCCGGTATTACTAGGATAGCATAAGTAACTGGTGTATTCATATTCGTGTTCTTCGAGTATCCATGCCACTTCCTGTATCGGGTATCATGATCTTTCTCCTTTGATTGTGCGGCCTTAGGAAACGGAATCCGAGGCTGATATGAGGGAGAGGTGGCGCAGGTGCTGTCTTTGTCAGGGAAGGCGGGGCAGTAACCTCCTCTTCTTCTTCTCTATTCTCCTCCTCGATCTTTGGCTTGTCAATGGTTATAGCTTCGGGGATTATGGCTGGTTCAGGAGCTACAGTATCAGCTGATTGCTTGTCACTTCTTGTGGAGACGGCCTTGACGTGCTCCCTCCTAATGGTAGAGTCGACTTGAACCGAGGATTGATTAAGGAGGGGGCTACTAGTTATCAAGCTGACCATGTTATTTATCATGCTCTCCATTCGTTGACCTCGAGCTTCATGTTCTTGATTTATGGCGGCTTGAAGCTTGACTTTTTCTTCATATTTATCGAGCCTTTCCATGATCAGGTCGAGCGTCTTGGCTACCTCGATATCCCTTGTGTTCCTTGATGTAGATCTCTGAGGTTGATTTTGATAACTATCGCCCAAGTACTGATTCTGACTCTGGTTGTATCCGAGGTTGTAAGGAGGACGCTCTTGGAAGCTTCCTTGTTGTTGAGGAGGTTGTCTGAACTGACGATAGTCGGGGTGGCCCTGTTGACTATTGGTGAAGCCTTCATCAATAAAGTTCACTTCCTCTGAAGACCAGTTACCAAAAATCTTCTTCATTTCTTTCTGCACTTCAATCTTGATCTGATCTTCACGCTTGGTCGGCTCTTAACTGCTCCAAACTGTCTCTCCTAGCTTCTCGACTTAGATGCGCATTTTGCAAAGTGAAGAAGAGCAGCTTCCGGTGCAAGTGCGGTGTAATCTCCATCAGCTAAGGAGTTAACCCATTCAGATGACTCTTCGTTCATACCCCAAGCAAATATCTCTGCTAGCTGCCTTTTAGTGAAACCACGATGAGGGCAGCTGTGGAGGAGTTCTTGGAATTTGTTCCAAGCATCATGTAAACTTACTCCTTCTCTCTGTCTGAACCTTGAGATGTTTTTCTTATAAGCAATTGTTCTAGACGGAGGGAAATATTCCTCTACGAATTCCTGAGCAAGAGTCTCCCAGTCAGTGTAGTAACCAGGTGGTCTACCAGTGAGCCACCTCTTAGCTGCACCTTTCAGAGAGAACGGGAAAGCTCTCAAGCAAAGAGTGTTCTTGTCGAGATTCCCATTCTTGAAAGTGCTGCAGAGATCAAGGAAATCCGTCAGATGCGTGCACGGATTGTCTAATGGCCTGCCTTCAAATTGTAAATCCCTAGAGATCATTTCCAGGAAGGGGATCTTGATCTCATACTCAGAACCGTCTTCATTACGCGGTACAAAGATGGAAGATCGACTGCTAGCAGCACTTGGCTTATTGTAATCCGCAAGACTCTTTTGAGTAGCCATCGCGGTAGGGAAGATGGAACGGAAGTGATTCGATTCTGTACCTGCTATAATATGCACGAGACAAAAACAAGCACAACCGTGTATAAATTGAAGTGTGACGGGTAATGAAAGATGGAAAGTAGAAGAATAAAATGCCAACCCTTCTTTCAAACAATATAGAAGAGTCCCCGGCAATGGCGCCAATTTGATAGCTGTAGTTTTAGCGGTATTAAATACTACCAAGCTGTGAAGCTAGGGTAGATCGTATTCCACAGGGTTTCTTCTAATTGACTACTCAAAGAAGTTGGCAATTTACTCAGGTTTAAACACTTAGTGCGTGGTGTGAGTTCCACGACTTCTAATCTAAGATGCAGGAAACTTAAAATGAACTTAAAAGACAGAATGATTTGTAGGTTTAAACAGACGACAGACAAGCTTAGATTTCGAATCCCCCTTCGTTCACCAGAGCATTCGCAATCAACAGATCAGCGGTTTTCAATTCTCATTCAATCAATTTCTATACACCACCATAACTCCTTACCCTCAGGTTTAAGACTGGCGAACGTTCGCTCTATCCGATCTAACTACCAAGATTGATTAGCTGCCCGGGTACGGTCGCCTCTCGCAACGACTTAACTAACTGGTGCAATTACTAGTGATCTATGAGTTACTCTTGCAGTGGATTAACCCTAACCGGTTCCTACGAAAGGCACGCTCCAATTATAAGGTTAACTGGTTGAATTGATGTTCTAAAGTGAGGCGAGCGTTCACTTCTATCCTCAGCTTAACAAGAATCTAAACTATGTGATCACGAAAGACAAGTTTTTGATGTTTTAAAGCAGGGAAGCTGTCTAGCGACAAACCCTAGCTCACACAAACCCTAATCTAGGCGATCAGCCAGAAAAGAAACACAAGAACAACGAAACTAATCTAGGCGTCAACTAGACGCAGAATAACAATCAAGAACAAAACAACCATGCAAAGAGAAACTGATTGAACTTCGAATCTAATTACCGCCGATCTGTGACCGCTTTAAAGCCCTGGGTCACTTAGGGTTCATCTGATCAAATGTCTACGAGTTTAGCTACTCATGTTCATACAAAAAGAATCAAAGGCGAAGACAGAGTTCATCATCCAGAGGAAGAACAGAAAAAAGGATCTGAAAAACCTAATTGAGACGACTCCGACAGAACTTCGATCTTCGGTAATCTGCACTCCTAGCTCCGAGTCTCCGAAATGGCAGGGATGGCGTCACGATCTCTTCCTGGCTCTTCGAACTCTAACTCTGCTCTTGAACTTCAGAGAATTCTAAAGTATTTGAAATTATGATTATCAGGTATATCGATTTTGGCCACCGGGTTAAGTATTTATACTAAACCTAATTGACCCGGATTTCCTCTGATATTTTCGCCGAAAATAAGGGATTATTTTCGCCAAAAATAATGGTGCAAATGGCTGGACCCTCGGCTGACTTCTCCTGTAATTTTCGCTTCGGTCGAGAACTTTACATTTTCACCGAAAATTTCCTTTACTTGGCACCAGTCGATGATATTTTTGTCGAAAATGATAGGGTATTTTCGGCAAAAACTTCTTTGTAAACTGGGCAGGAATTTGTTTGAACTTGATTGGCTCCTTTGATCGTTTCCGGTTCAGTTCCTCGATGTTTCAATGCCTTAGACACGTCCTTGGTTACTTATTCGATGGCAAAAACCTGTGCTAACATAAAAACACTAGAAAACCATCAAATAGACCGAAACGGGCCAAGGTAACACAAATGGCACGAGATAGGGCAATCGATTGAATATTCGTTATTCTACCCTAAAAACCATATCTTAAGCAAAGAAATGTCGCTTAAATGAGGCTGATAATCACGTCAAATCGAGTGTCATCACTCACCTCTTGAATGGCGTTGTCGGTGATGCGTCACTCCTGCAGTCGCTCGTACAGCTCACCCACGTCCGCTGGGTGCGGTCGGTGGTGAGGGTGAGGCGCCTGGTATGGATTGGGAATGTGTGGCGGCGACTGGTGAGCATACCCCGCCTGGTGATGTGGCGAGGGTATATAGTCATGGAACTCTGGCTGCGGCTGCTGCTGCTGCTGCTCAGTGTCATCCTCTTCCTCCGACTCGACCACAGGCTGGAGTGGAGGATCTGCTGCTACATGAGGACTGAGGTCCACTCTAAGTCGTACTCAACCGCTAAGTCTCCTCCAACGGTCCTAACGTGGTGTCGTGGAATGTTCGGGCCATATTCATGGCTGATGCCGAAGGAGATGATGAGCTGACCTATGAAGTTACCCCCCAGGAGTCTGTGAGGTGGCGTCCGCCTCCTGGTCTTCTGGCGGAAGATGCGTGCCAGTACTCAGCCGGGTGGAGAGGGTAGCTCTGTCGGATGGCTCGGAGAAGCATAAGCTCCTCCTTGAGGATATGGTGGCGATCCTTATCCGGAACATATAAAAGGGATCTACGCCAAACCATATGAATAAATTTAAAGAGAGGGTGAGAGAGGGACTTAACTGAGTCATGGCCCGTGAGGTGATCACCAGGCACTCCAGTCATGTGGCTCCAGAGCGCGTGGTACTCCTCGTCGTCATCATCGTCCCCCCAGCCTAGGTGATGATCGTGGTAATGCTCGTAAGGGATGCCAAGATGAGCAGCAAACTCATCGTAGGTGAGCTGTCTGTACACCCCACCAAGATAGAAGGTCACAAACTTCTGGCGCTGCTTCCTCTTGTGCTCCTCCCGATCAAAGGTCGCCCAGAACTCCTGCAGGGCGATGTTTGGGAAATCGGCAGCCATAGTGGTCAGCTCGAGGAGGCCGGCTGGTGCTAGGGCGTCATGCACGTTCCGGTAGTAGTCCTCGTCGTGCTCGTTCAGGGACTCCATGGAAAGAGGGCGCACGTCAGCTCCCCGAATGTGCTCAATCTTCTGGAAGTACTCGAAGTAGAAGTCAGGTAGACGGGGGATAGTGCGATGGTATCCAGCCCGATGGGGTAATGCGGGTGGAGGACCCAGAACGGCAGGTGTGACGGGGGCGGCAGCTCCGGAGCTCGAGGCGCCATCAAGTCGCGCTTTAGTCCTGCGTTCATAAGTGGTGTTCCTAAAACCAGAATGAAACCAGATTAGTCAAACTTAAACCCTACCCCACACTTAGTAGAAAAACTCAATTTCACGAAGAAATGAGGGAAACCGAGTGGGGGTAAGCAAAGCAGAGTAACCGGTAATCATAGACAGTAAAATACATGCTTAGGAACAGCCAGAATCGGATAAGCACAATCAGAGTTCAAAGAGTCAAACCGACATTCAGAAAGTCAACATTATAGCATAATGAACCATAATCATGGCAAGACTATCACAACTTGGAGAATGACGGTAGAATATGATCTCAAATGGCAAGCACGATAATCTGAACGAGAATGAACACATACGACAGCCAAACGATCAAATACAGTTCATGGTCAAACCGACATTTCTCATAAGTCAACCTAACAAAGAATCTATCGTATGCAAAGCAACACATGATCAAATGATATGGAAATTAAGCACGGTACTCCCTAAGCATGCTAGAACAGTTCAACAAGTTCAGCTAACCTAGTTCACACGAAATCAGTCGGCACGCAAATCGAGGCAAACCAAAAAGTCAACTGAAAGTCAACCCCGACAAAATTCAGCAATCAATATGTCAAAAGATTCATATTGAAAATTTCTAAACTTACCTTGAAGCCATGGATGCTAAAAACGAACGGTTTGGGAGAAATCGGTGAAAAACTCTGAAAACAAGGGTTTCGGTGAACTGGAGCTGTAGAGCTCCGATTCGACTGTTTTAGGGCTCAATACGATCGGAAATGAGAGGGGAGTTGAGCGGTGGCGGTCGGCGGCGGCGGGAAACGGCGGCGGCGGCAGTTTTGAAAATGGTGGCGGCGGTCGGCGGTTTTGAAAACAGAGGGGAGGGGTTTTTTGTTTTGTGGTTCGAAAATGAGAAGTGAGGAGAGAGAGGCTGAAATCCGATTATTAAGTAAAAAAAATTGTCTGATTTTCAAAGGTATTTTCGGCGAAAATAGCAAGGAGTTTTCGCCGAAAATAGACGTTAAAATGCACTGCCGGTTTTCAAATAAATTTTCGGCGAAAATACAATGGGTTTTTCAGACCGAAAACATGAAACAGTGAAATTGGTTCGAAAATTCAAGAGGCGATTTCGCCGAAAAGAGGGGTGCTTTCGCCGAAAATTTTGAACTGCTCGGGTGAAAATATTTTCGCAAATCCGGCAAACTCCAGAAAATCACAGTTAAATCCACAAAAATCGGAACGATCTCAATCAACTTGCGACTGACACTACGACACACAGACTACACATGAAAAATAAGAAATCAAACAAACCGACACTTTTGGCTCCCCCGAACCGACTCTAAAATACTAAGTTCGACAAAAATTAAAAACAGACTCCAGCCGTGGGTTGCCTCCCACGAATCTCTCTTTTATTAACGTCCTTGAGCTGGACGATACCTGGACGGTATTAGGAGACATCCCAACTCAGATTCTCCTTCACGCTCGCGTCGGAGTTCATAAAGTACAGCTTCGGGGCTTCTCCGGTAAGCGTGAATCTCTTTCTGTTCGCATGTAAGAGCTTCGTACGTCCATCGGGAAGATGATCGATGAATTTGAACAGTCCAAACAGTTCTCTGGAGAGGTCATCCTTCTTAAGTGTTTTGATGGAAGGAATGAGGACTGTCGGCTTCGTCTTCTTCTTATTCTTCGGCTTGGTATCACCAGGATCGGTGATCGTCAGTATTTCTTTAGGAGATGCTTTCGGCTTCTCCCTCCATACTTGTTCCAGCGCCGGTTTCTCGGAACGATTTGATGGTGCAGCTGGCTCGGTGGAAGATGGTGGAATTTTTGGCCTCCAGACCATTTGGGTCTTCGTCTTCTTGTTCTTTCTCCAAGGTCTGCTCGGTTTTGTGCTCGGTGGCTTAGAAGAGGCTTGCAGTTCCTTCTTCTTCTTCTTGAGCGGCTTCTGAACCGAAGTTTCTGGCTTCTTCTTAATAACCTGTTCAATATCTGCAGCAACAACTGATCTAGAGACACTGGAAGAAGCATTAGTAACGAAGTTGACCGGAGTCAACTCCACAGTTTCAACAGCTAGGCAGTGAGATTCTTCATTCTTATAGTCATATTTCATGCCATCTTTAAGACGGAACGTTTTCGTTTCTTTACCGATCCTTAGAGTTAAAGAACCATTTGGAACGTTAATATTCATTCCAGTAGTAGCCATGAAAGGTCGACCTATGAGAATGGTAGAATCATCCGTACTAGTATCCATAATCACATAGTTAGCTAAGAACGTGAACGGGCCACATTTAGTGACAACGTCTTTAATCTCTCCCTTAGGGGTTTTAAGTGATCTATCAGCAAAGACAAGTTGCATACTAGGCGGTTCAAGTTCTCCTAGGTTCAATTTTTCAAACAGGCTCATAGGCATGACATTAATGACCAAAGGTAAAGTAAAAGAACCAGGATCAGATAACTTAGCTGGATATGGAGAGGCAGGTTTCTTAATACGAATGTCAGGATATCCTTCCTTGTTCCCCTTCATGCCAGTCTCGATCCTTGCATTTGGCAGCAATGCTCTTGGGAAAGGAGGCTTTACGACGTACGGTGCAAGAGGATGATCATCCTCCTTAGGCACCGGTTCCTGCTCTTCTTCTTCCTCCGGGGTTTCAACGATCCTGCGTAAGACAGAACAAGCATCAGCAATTAAGTTTGGGAGTTTTCGAGCGGTTACCATCTTGGCTTGCTCCTTTCTCGGATTCGGCTCTGTCTGGCTTGGAAGTTGGCCAAATGGTCGACCAGATGCTAGCATGCTCGAGATGTTGTTCACGGCTTGCTCAATTCTTTGTCCAGATGCTATCTGTTCTTGATTGAGAAGAGCTTGAGCCTTGAACTGACTGTCATGATCATTGAGTCTGGTGATGATCTGGCTGAGCTTCTTATCCAGGTCACTGACATTGTTCTCTCTTTGATGCAGCTGCCCTGGATAGGTATTATTAAGATATTGATTCTGGCGATTGCCAGGAGCAGTTCCATAATTACCCGGATTGCGATGCGGCGGCTGGTAGACACCTGCCGGCGGATGGTTAAGCTTCAGATCCTGAGCTGGACCAGCCGGGCGGTTATTCTGGTTCTGGTTATGGTTGGCTTTAGCATTGTAGGGAGGTCTATCTTGATAGTTCCCTTGCTGTCTGAAGTTACGGTAGCCAGCATAACCATTCTGATTATTAACGAAGCCTTGTTGAATGAAATTTACCTCTTTGGCAAACCAGACTTCTGCCTTACCAAAATTTTGACAACGGCCTCCGTTATGTGCGCAAGCTCCACACCACTCGCAATCGGCAACGTAGACAGAAGCTGCCGGCGGCTTGATCGTGTGTGGTAGACTTCTTCAAATGTTTCTCTACTTCTGCTTTGATTGTATCTTCGAGATCTAGCTTGCTCCTTGATCCTTCAGATTGTCGTTCCTAGTTCCTTAACTTGGAAGCACAGTTTGCGAAGTGAAGAAGAGCAGCTTCAGGTGTTAGTGTAGTGCAATCCCCTTCAGCTAAAGAATTGACCCACTTGGCAGATTCTTCTCGAAGTCCTCGAGCAAAAATTTCAGCTAACTGCCTCTGCTCGAATCCATGATGAGGGCAGGTGTAGAGAAGTTCTTGGAATCGATTCCAAGTATCATACAAGCTTTCTCCTTCTTTCTGGGAGAATCTGGCGATGCTGTCCTTGATAGCAGTTGTTCTGGCCGGAGGGAAGTATTCATCAACGAAGTCCTGAGCCAGAGTATCCCAATCAGTGTAATAGCCAGGTGGTTTGCCAGTAAGCCACCTCTTAGCAGGGCCTTTAAGAGATAACGGGAAAGCTCTCAGACAAAGAGTGTTTTTGTCGAGGTTTCCGCTCTTGAAAGTGCTGCAGAGATCAAGGAAGTCTGCAAGATGAGTGCACGGATTATCTAGGGGCCTGCCTTCAAACTGTAAATCCCTAGAGATCATAGTCAAGAATGGAATCTTGATCTCATAGTCAGGATCTCCTTCAATGCGCGGAACGGCAATGGCAGATCGAACGCTAGTCGCGCTCGGCTTGTTGTAGTCTACTAGACTCTTCTGTGCAGGTGGTGGCGGCGGCGGTTGATCGCCATTCGGTGGTGGTGGTGGTAATATATTGTCCATGGCAGGAGATGGAGGAGGTGAGAGTGACTCGGTGTATGAAGCGGATGAAGATGATGGTACAGGTGAAGATGGAGATGAGGAACTCTCCTTCAGTTCCTCGATCTTGATCGTAGTGATGAATGGATTGGATCTGCCTTTCTTCAGAATCTGTGATCGTAGAGGTGGAGCAGAACTGCCTGGTCTCTCTGCACTCTTAGCCTGTTTGGTTTGAGAGCAAGTCCAAGGACGGTGAGGCATACACCTGTAAACATATAGATAACAAAGACAAACTAAACCAGTGTAAAATCGAAGTGGATGGAAAGGTGAAAGATGGAAAGTAGAAGAATAAATTGCCAGTTCTTCTTTCGAACAATCAAAAGAAGTCCCCGGCAACGGCGCCAATTTGATGAGCTGCAGAACAGTGATCAAATACTACCAAGCTAACAAAAGCTAGGGTAGATCGTATTCCAAGGGTCTTCTAAGATTGACTACTTCAAAACTGGCAAAATACTCGAATGCAGACAAGTTGTGCGTGGTGTGAGTTCCACGACTTCTAATTCTAAGAAATGCAGAGAAATTAAAAATTAAACTAAAGCAGATTGGAAATTAGGGTTTGAAAACAAGGATGACAGACGAACTTAGACTTTGAATCCCCCTTCGTTCCCTAGAGCATTGGCAATCAACAGATCAGCGGATTTCGATTCTCATTCAATCAATTACTAAGACACCACCATAACTCCTTACCCTTAGGTTTAAGACCGGCGAACGTTCGCTCTATCCGTTCTAACTACCAAGATTAACTAGCCGCTCGGGTACGGTCGCCTCTCGCAATGACTTAATTAACTTGTGTAATTACTAATGATTATTGAGTTACTCTCGCAGTGGATTAACCCTAACCGGTTCCTACGAAAGGCACACTCCAATTATAAGGTTAATTGTTCAATTCGATGTTCTAAAGTAAGGCGAGCGTTCGCTTCTATCCTTAGCTTAACCAGAATCTAATCTAAGTGATCAATCCAGACAAGAAACATGAACAATGAAGAACAAATCAAACATGAATGAGAAACTGATTGAATTTCGAATCTAATCATCGCCGATCCATGACCGCTTTAAAGCCCTGGGTCACTTAGGGTTCATCTAGTCTAAGCTCTAACGAGTTTAGCTACTCATGTTTATCACAAAAGAATCTAAGACAAAGAAAGAGTTCATCATTCAGAGGAAGAACAGAAAAGAATCTGAAAAACCTAATTTAGACGACTCCGGCAGACTTCGATGTTCGAAAAACTACACTCCTAGCTCCGGTTCTCGAGATGAAAGGGATGGCGTCACGATCTCTTTCCGGCTCTTCGAACTCTAACTCTTCACTCCAGAACTTCAGAGAATTCTTGGAAAACGTAATTATGAAAGATATGTTGTTCTTGTTGTTATTGGGCCGCCGGGTTAAGTATTTATACTTAACCTAGCCCAGCCGGATTTCTTCTAGGATTTTCGCCGAAAATAATGAATTATTTTCGCCGAAAATTTGCTAGTAAATGGAAGTCCCGCCGGCTGATTCTCCTGAACTTTCTTCTCGGTTCGAAAACTTCCTTCTTTCGCCGAAAATTCCTTCAGTTTCCAACAGCTGATTTGTGATGATATTTTCGCCGAAAATACAAGGGTATTTTTGGCGAAAATTCCTTTGTAAACCGGGCAGGGATTTGTTTAAACTTGGTTGGCTCCTTTGATCGATCCTGGTGCAATCCTTCGAGATTCCGACGCCTTAGACACGTCCTTGGTTACTTATTCGATGGCAAAAACCTGTGCTAACATAAAAACACTAGAAAACCATCAAATAGACCCGAAACGGGCCAAGGTAACACAAATGGCACGAGATAGGGCAATCCATTGAATATTCGTTATTCTACCCTAAAAACCATGTCTTAAGCAAAGAAATGTCGCTTAAATGAGGCTGATAATCACGTCAAATCGAGTGTCATCATTAGCACAGGTTTTTGCCAACAGATAAAGTAGCCAAGGACGTGTCTAAGGCGTTGGAACCTCGAGGAATCGCACCGGAATCGATCCAAGGAGCCAATCGAGTCAAACCAAATCCTACCCTGTTTTACACTAATATTTTTGGCTAAAACCCTAGCACAAATCGACTGATGCTCATCAAAGGAAGTTTTCAGCGAAAACCCTAAGTTTTCGCCGAGAACAATTGATCCGAAAATCACAGGAGAAAATAGCCGGCGGACCATCCATTTACAAAGGGATTTTCGTCGGAAATCCTTCAATATTTTCGGCGAAAATATCAGGCTAAATCGGCAGTATTAGGGTTAAGTATAATACTTAACCGGCGGCCCTAAATTGAATATGCCTGATAATAGATCATAATTACCAACTAATACCGAACTTCAGAATTCTCTCAAGTTCTGGAGCAGAGAGTTTAGAGTCCGAAGAGCCGGAAAGAGATCGTGACGCCATCCCTTCCATCTTGAAGACTCGGAGCTAGGATTACAGTTTACCGAAGATCGAAGTCTGCCAGAGTCGTCTTAATTAGGTTTTTCAGATTTTTTTCTGTTCTTCCTCTGGATGATGAACTCTTTCTTTGTCTTTGATTCTTTTGTGATAAACATGAGTAGCTAAACTCTTAGAGCTTAGACTAGATGAACCCTAAGTGACCCAGGGCTTTAAAGCGGTCACGGATCGGCGGTGATTAGATTCAAAGTTCAATCAGTTTCTCTTTTATGTTTGATTTGTTCTTCATTGTTCTTGTTTCTTGTCTGGATTGATCACCTAGATTAGATTCTTGTTAAGCTAAGGATAGAAGCGAACGCTCGCCTTACTTTAAAACATCAAATCGAACAATTAACCTTATAATTGGAGCGTGCCTTTTATAGGAACCGGTTAGGGTTAATCCACTACAAGAGTAACTCATAAATCGTTAGTAATTCCACCAGTTAAGTTAAGTCATTGCGAGAGGCGACCGTACCCGGGCGGCTAATTAATCTTGGTAGCTAGAACGGATAGAGCGAACGTTCGCCGGTCTTAAACCTAAGGGTAAGGAGTTATGGTGGTGTCTTAGAACTGATTGAATGAGAATTGAAATCCGCTGATCTGTTGATTGCCTATGCTCTGGTGAACGAAGGGGGATTCAAAGTCTAAGTTCGTCTGTCATCTCTGTTTTAATCAACCAATTCCCAATCTGTTCTTAGTTTCAGTTTTTAATTTCTCTACATTTCTTAGAATTAGAAGTCGTGGAACTCACACCACGCACGAAGTGCTGAAACCTGAGTAATTTGCTAGCTTATTTGAGTAGTCAATCATTAGAAGGCCCGTGGAATACGATCTACCCTAGCTTTTGTTAGCTTTATTAGTTATTTGATTGAGTCGTCAACGACCGGCTCACCACACCGCGTTGTTTTTCTTTCTTGTTTAGTTTCCTTTAAGCTTTTGATTCCTATTTCAAACCAAAACTCCTTTCAAATGAATAGACCGTCTACGAGGAATGTGAGTAGTGGCCATTGAGAGAACCCCGTGGAATACGACCTTGAATGTTGTGAGTTGAAATTCACACGTCACTGCCCCTGGCCAGGAGCCAAGTGAGAGCCTTCAAGGATCGGGTCAGTTCCTACATGAAGGCTTGGTGTCCAGGTAGCCATGAAGAGGATGATTAGAGGTTCCCTAAGGGAGGTTATACATTGCTGGAGAGGGAGGCATTAAGCCAGGAGGAAAGGTTGGATCAAGCACCAGAATTGATGCTGATGTGAATCGCTGCAACCGTGGGCAGACGACCTTAAAGTAACGAGCCTAACAAACCTAGGTGGAAAGCACTTGGAACCAGTACCTATAAAGGAGCTATGAACCATAAGTATCACGTGAATGGTGCCACACCAAGGGGTGTATACCCGATATGATAAACCTAAAGCCTTAAGACAAACAACAACGAGCAAGATTTTGAAGGGAAAAAATGTGTGTTCTGGAAATTTTATTAATCAAAGTATGTCTTACAATGAGTCATGTAAGCCTCCATTTATAGGTGAGTAAGGGAGAACAAGCTCTCCTATTCCTTCTGAGACACTAACTCCTAAAAGAGATAAATAACAAAAAGGGAAAATTAAGATTCCTAATTAAACTATTAAAACGACTTAAACTAATCATAGAATAATCTAATATGGAAGAAAAATTATAAATCCTATTCCTAGAAGGAAGGAAAGTCTCCTAGTAAGACTCCTTCCTAATCAAGGACACTAAACTTGGCTGAAAAGTTCTTAAAAAAACAGCTAGACAGGTTCTGGAAGATTCAGCCAAATAAATATCAAATAAATTCGAAAAATTAAGCTCTTTGACAGTTCACTAGTAGACTCCATGGGCTTCAGCTTTAATATTGAACATCAGCTCAAATTCTGCCTCTAAGTGGCCCAAATTCATCAATCTTCGTCCGACTATGAATCTGTCCAAAAATCTAGTCTTGGCCCAATATGGGTTCAGCATTGGCTTGTGACTGCTTGGCCACGGACTGATCTCTTGGCTCATCATCAGTGCTGGGTTTTGCTTGGTTATCTCCGTGTCCCGCATCACTGAAGGTCGGCCATCCTTCCTCGAATCAGGCTCAGGTGGTGGCCTAGCCTTGGTACCTAGCATCAGCTCCCTCGGACTTTTGATGCGCTCCTTTCTAAACTGAGTTGGGCTTGAGGGAGGCGTACCATGGAGGTCTAGGGAATCCTTGGTTCCAAAGAAATCCTAAAAGGAATGAGTACTTTTGCGGCTCGGCCAAAAGTGCTCCTCGTACGGGCCTTGGCTACGGGCCTGCGCCTGTGCTAGTGTTGGCTCCGGGCCTTTGGCTACTATCGGCCTACGCTTGGTCTCCTTGGCCTCGATGAGGAACTGCATCCTTCCAGGGATGTGTTCTGGCTCCAGCACTTCAGTTATCTTTGGCTCTGGGTCGGGTGCCTTGATGAAGAGGTATAGGCCTAGTGCTCGTGGTGTCGTGTCCGTGCCGGGCTTGGTGGCCGCGATCAAGTCATTCCCCTCTTCTTGGAAAATATTCTTCCTCAAATCTAGACATGGTGAACCCTTAGGAATTTTAAAAATAAGAGCTAGGTCGTGTGGGACTTGACCTGGTAGTTCTTAGGGGCTCCTTGTGGTATCGGGTCATACCGGAGCTGGTACGGGGGCTCCTGGCTCGGGCTTGGGTAGTGCTAGGGTGCGAGCCGTGTATGGGCGCGGGTCTAGTGCTTAGTCAGGGTTGGGGCCTGGTGCTGGAGTTGGGCGCTGAGCCTAGGCTGGGGCCAGTGTCGGGGCTGGGCACTGTGCTAGGACTGGGGCTAGTGTTGGCGCTTGGCGCTGAGCCTGGGATGGGGCAGGTGCGGGCGCCTGGTGCTCTGCCGATGTTGGTGCCTGGCGCTGTCTCGGGGCGGGGGCCTGGGTTGGCGCTTGGTGCTGAGGCACGGTATTGGGCTGGTGCTGGGCACTGTGCTGGGCGCGGTGCTTGGCACGGGACTGGACACGGTGTTGAGCACGATGCTGGGCACGACTCTGACTCCATTGGCTCCGGGATCTTCTACTCCTCTCTCCATTTTGTCGACCATAGCTCATTTCTTGGGGCATGCTCTAACCGTGTGATCACGTCCTTGGCACTTGTAACAAAGAATCTCATTCGAATGATTAGTCGTAATATTCAAATTCATACTAGGTTTAGGGATACCTTGTGTGGTTTGGCTCGACCTTCTTTGACCCAATGTCGGGGTTGGGGCTTGGCACTGAGCTCGGGGCTAGACCAATGCTAGGTAGGTGTTGGGCCTGGGGCCGGGCATGGCTCTGCCTTCATTGGCTCCATTTTTCTTGGTCCCTCTCTCCATCATGTCCAACTTAGCTTGTATTTGGACTAGAGTTGGAGTCATGGCAATTAGAGTGGCCTCCAATGCAACTAACCTTTCGTCTGCCATGATTAGTGCTAGAACAAAAATACCTCAACACATACTTTCTACTCTAAGACTCGTTTACCAAGTATTCAGCAAGGTAGTGAAATAAAAAGTAGGGTGTGACTCAGTGATACACACAAGCAACGAAAGCTTTAAACTTTTACCCCTCTTCTTAAGATCAACCTATAATGAATACAATTTTGGCAAGGTGGCCTAGCTTTGGCTGGGTTTATTTTTTAGTTTTCTAACCTCTTTTTGTATTTCTTTTCCTTGATGGATTTTATGGCCACCAAATTTTTCTGCTTTACAATGAAACTGAATACAAGAAGTAAAGAAATCGAACAAGATGAAAATTTTCAAAATTTTATAGAAACTAAAAGAAAAAGGGATATGAATCCAAGAAGAACCTGGAAACTGGGATAGAGTTGGTCCTAGTGTTGAACTGTGCTCTGATACCAACTGATGCGAACCGTTGCAACCGTGGGGAGACGACCCTAACCACCACAACCTAAGAAATGAGCCTAACCTATGAAACCTAGGTGGAAAGCACTTGGACCCACTAGCTATAAAGGAGCTAGGAACCCTAAGTATCAAGTGAATGGTGCCACACCAAGGGGTGTATACTTGAGATGATAAACCTCAAGCCTTAAGCCAAGCAACAACGAGCAAGATCTTGAAGGGAAAAAGAACGTGTGTTTTAGAAATTTTATTAATCAAAGTCTGTCTTACAATGAGGCGAGTAAACCTCTATTTATAGGTGAGGAAGGGAGAACAAGCTCTCCTATTCCTCCTAGGAAACTAACTCCTAAAAGAGATAAATAACAAAAAGGGATAAATAAGAGTCCTAATTAAACTACTATAAAGGACTTACACTAATCCTAAAATAATCTACGAAGGAAGCAAAATTCGAACTCCTATTCCTACAAGGAATGAAAGTCTCCTAGTAAGACTTCTTAGGACTCTAAACTTGGCTGAACTTGGCTGAAAAGTTCCTAAAAAACAGCTTGACGGGTTCTGGAAGATTCAGCCAAATAAATTCAGAAAATTAAACCCTTTGATAGTTCATTAGCATACTCCATGGGCTTCAACTTTCATGTTGAACATCAGGTCAAATTTCGCCTCTAAGTGGCCCAAATTCATCAATCTTCATCAAACTAGGAATCTGTCCAGAAATCTAGTGTTGGCCCAATATGGGTTCAGCATTGGCTTGTGACTTCTTGGCCACAGACTGATCTCTTGGCCCATCATCATTGCTGGGTTTTGCTTGGTTATCTTCATGTCCCGCATCACTGATGGTCGGTCATCCTTCCTTGGATCAGGCTCAGGTAGTTGCCTGGCCTTCGTACCTAGCATCGGCTCCCTCGGACTTTCGGCGCGCTCCTTTCTGAACTAACCTGGGCTTGAGGGAGGCTTACCTTGGAGGTCTAGGGAATCCTTGGTGCCAAAGGAATCCTGAAAGGCACGAGTACTTTTGAGGCTCGTCCAAAAGTGCTCCTCGTACGGGCCTTGGCTACGGGCATGCGCCTGTGCTGGTGTTGGCTCCGAGCCTTTGGCTACTATGGGTCTGGGCTTGGTCTCCTTGGCCTGGCTGAGGATTAGCATCCTCCCAAGGGTGTGTTCTGGCACCAGCACTTCAATTATCTTCGGCTCTGGCTCCGGTGCTTTTATGAAGAGTTATGGGCCTGGTGCTTGTGGTGTCGTGTCCGCGCTAGGCTTGGTGGCCGCGATCATGTCATATGCCGAGTCGGAGCATGATGTTGATGCTGGGCCGAGACCACACCGGCCCAAGGCCGAGACTAGTGTCGAGCCACAGGCCCAAGCCAGCATCTGTGAGCCCCAAGGCCAAGCGGCAGCCTAAGGACACCCTAGAGACACCCTTGAAGGCTAGCCGATGACAAAAGACCAAAGGCCTAGCCAGATCAGACGAGGGCCCAGATTCGAGCTAGACACAGGCGTCGGGCCGATACTCGGGCACCACCAAGTGGCGAACTAGGCCGAGCTGACAAACTACCCGTGCTTTTCCAGAATACTTCGTGCCCAAGGATTCCTTATGCGGTCAGGATAAACCTCCACTAATCCTAAATGGATTCGAAGAAGAACTAATGAAGGACACAGAATCCTTGCCCGCCTAGGACTTGATCACCTAATACGGATCAGACACAGATTCATGCCTGGAGCCGGATTAGGGTTTCTCTAGTTTTGCTATGTTAGCCTATTTCAGTGTTTTAGTAGGATTTTTGTAACATCCCCACTGATGCGAACCGCCTCCTCTAGGAAGGGATCGACTCAACACCCAAAACTATATTATCAGCCCCACGAGAACCTAACCTTTGAAACCGCGGAGAACCCTTGAAATCCACTAAGTAACGACTTAGGAACCCCAAGGTATTCGGTCGAATTGGTGCCACAAACAAAGGATGATAGCCTTTGATGATAAACCAAACCTTAAGCTAAGCAACAACAAGCAAAGACTTGAAGGAAAAGAACTAAGTTCTGAAATTTTCAATAATAAAAAATAATCTGTCTTACAAGGGTGGCCGAGGCCCCTATTTATAGCTCAAGGGTGGCCAAGGCCGGTTCCAACTCTAACAAGGAAAAACTAAAATAATCCTAAAAGATAGGCCGAGGAAACTATTAAAATAAACAAAGTTGTCCGAAATTAAAACTCCTAAACCGGCAAAATTGAGCAAAACCCTAATCCAGGTGGATTAGGGCAAATCCGGCTTTCCTTGTCCGAGGGGGATTAGGAAACCTCCGGGCGCGGGCAGGAATCCGGACACGGCTAGGAAAAGTGCCTGGAACGCGCGCGGTGGCATTTCTGTAATTACCGCGGGTTTCGGGTGACCGGGTGGTCGGGTGACGTCCTTCGGCTCTGATGACCGGCCCAGCATCATTCGCTCCGGACCCGGTGCTAGGATTTTGGTGATGCCGGGCTGTTCTGGCCTTCTGCTTGACATTTCCTCGGACAAGTGGGGTTCTCTCCAAGTCTTCTGTCCTCCTGAACCTTCTGGCATCAACTTGTCCGCCATATTCTGAGTGTTGAGCAGGGTTATCCAGGGTAGGGGCTGGTTGTCTGTATCCGCCGGGGCCGGGGCAGTGTCCTTAGGAAGCCAACCTGTCTTGGCCACATATTCTCGAATCCTCTTGTCTTCTGTACGCCAGAACTCTCTCCAGATGGCTTTTGGCGTGTGCTTGACTTGGGGGATCATGGAGGGGAAGTTAGGGAAAGGCTGAGACTCAGTTCCTGGTCTAGGGCTTAGGTTCTCGGCCAGTAACATGGCCTGGAACTCCCTTCCATCTCGGGGTGCCTTCCTTCCCGTTGGGGCAGACCTGAGCTTGTTCTTCAGTTCATTTCTGGGCTTAAGAGCTTGTAAGTAGCCAGCCCTCAATGCTAGACGCTTTTTGTATGGCCCTAGGGATTTGCCACCCACGGGGGACCCTGGTGGCGTGCATGGGTACTGGTGTTTACTGGGGTAGCTGGGCCGGGTCATATCACCCACCTAACCGAACAATTTGGAATTCGAATTTGGATGATTGACACATTGGAAACAATGTTCTTGAGGCCCCATCGAGCTCCAGGACGTTCAAAATTGAGTCGGTTGAAGTTTTTACAAGTGAGTACGTCAAAAATTCGTTGCGAGTGGCAGACTATAACACACGGCCATGTGTTATGGAAACACGCCGTGTGTTATGATACATGTCGTGTGTCTTTATCTCACTATAAAAGATGGGTTTTGATGGAAATCTCCAACTTCCCTCTCTCTTTCCTCCCGAAAACCCCTTTGACGAACAAAAAACCTCCAAGCTTCAAACCTTGATTCTGGGAGCTACAGAGGTACGACTGGTGATCCGTTTCTTTCTAGGCGATTGTGGCAACGAGAGGAAGAGATCGCATATCTCGGTTCTGGATATTTCAGAGTTTGGAGCTGTTAGTGGCAGAAGGAAGAAGCTACGTTTTTGGAGCAATAGAGCCTGGCTGTTCGGGTTTCTAAAAGTTTTTTTAGAGCCTCATCTTCTTGTCAGGTGAGGGTTTAGGATACGATAGGTAGTGCTGGTTGATGTGAGGAGTTGTAATCTGGCTTAGTCGAAATTAGGGATTGCATGAAATTTTTTTATGAAAAGTTTGGGATTTCATTTCATCAAATTGGAGTTCAAAAAATGTACAATCAAGAGACTAAGGAAAACTGTACAAGCTATAACAAAGCTAGCAAACTCTGCTCATCTTTCCTACCAAGTACAAAGAAATGAATGTCCTTCTTAATAACAACTATCAAATCGGCAGCCGAGACATAGCTACTTCTGTGGACTCTAGAGCATCTTTCCCTCCAAATAGAGCTTGTCATCATCTCCCAAATAAGGCGCCCAATCTTACTTTGATTTGAATTAGAAACAAAATTGCTATATGCATACTGCAAGACACTCCCCCAAGTAAAGTCTGTAATCATTGGGAAGAAACTGCTCATAATGAAGGATGAGTAAGGACACTCCCAAAAAAGATGCATCTTACTGTCTACTCCAGAAGAGCATAAGACACAACTAATATCTAGACTGAGTCCCCAAGTAGTCATAGATTCCTTCGTGGTCAGTCTGCCAAGCAGAATCAGCTAGAGAAGGAAACTGTTACGAGGAATAGCCAATCCAGTCCATACCAGTTTAAACAAATCAACAGCTGGAGCTTTAGGACGGATGAGCTCCCAAACAGCTTTAGTGCTATATCTCTCCATTACCTTCCCATTACACTGAACTACACCTGCAGTAGCAATGAAAAGAGAAGCTGCCTTACTCCTGATTTTAAGCAACTTTTTCCAGATCCAAGATCCATTCAAGCTGCTTAAATTCCAGAAATCCTTTAGTTTAATCATGTACTTATACATCCAGGCTACCCAGAGTGAACCTCCTCTAGTTGGGGGAGCCCAGATATGCCTCAAAGCATTAGCTGCATTCCAGCTGTGCAGCTCTTTAAGCCCCAGGCCTCCCTCTTCCTTAGGAAGAGCAACAAACTGCTAGGCTATCTTCGATCTTTCTCCCGGTTGCTTGCCCCACAAGAATATGTTACAAATAAATTCTACCTCTTCGATCACATATTTTGGCAACAGAAAGATCATCATCCAATATTGAAGAACTCCATACAAGACTGAGCGAATTAACTGAACTTTGCCTGCATAGGAAAGACATTTAGCTGATCAGTCTAAAATTCTAGCAGTGATTTTACTAATCAAAATCCCGCATTCGCTTCGTTTTAATTTGCCAGAGCATAAGGGAACTCCTAAGTAACGGAAAGGAAGACTCCCCTGGGCCATGCCTGAAGCATAATACAAGCTTGGAGCATCTAAAGGATCGACCCCAGCTAAATATAATTCACTCTTCTCTAGATTAAATTGGAGTCCAGAGCACTCTTTAAATTCTTTTAGGACTTCAATGACACCCTCAATATCAAGCTTGGAAGCCTTGGTGAAGACTGTTAAGTCATCAGCAAAGCATAAGTGGGTTAACCTGGTCCCTTTGCACTGGGGATGAAACAAGAAAGACCCTTGCTTACTAGCTCTAGCGAACAAACCTGCCAAGATCTCCATTGAAATAACAAATAGATAGGGGAAATAGGGTCCCCTTGTCTAAACCCACGTCCAGCCTTAAAATATCCTTTCAACACTCCATTAAAGCTCACAGACAACATCGTTGAAGTGAAGCAGGCTTTAATCCAATGCACAAACATGGAAGGGAAACCAAAAGCAGAAAGAGCAATGAGAATGAACTCCCATTCAACTGAATCGAAAGCTTTCATAAGGTCAATTTTCAAAGAACATCTAGGAGTGATTTGCTTCTTAGAATAGGTCCTTAATAACTCATGAGCCAGAAGAACATTGTCCCCAATTAATCTACCTTTCACAAATGTTGATTGGTCCAACCAATAATAGAAGGAAGAACCAAACTCAATCTGTTAGCAAGAACTTTGGAGGCTAGCTTGTACACAACATTGTAACAGGAGATAGGTCTAAAGTCTCTCATCTCACTAGCATTTAGCTTCTTGGGGACCAAGGCAAGGTAAACAGAGTTTACAAAGCTGGGCATAACTTCTGAATAAAAGAAATAGGAAAAAGCATCAATTACCTCTCTTCTAACAATAGACAGCAGATTTCGTAGAACGCCACACTGAAGCCATCAGGGCCAGGTGCCTTATCAAAGGGCATAGAATTCAAGTCATGCTCTATTTCCTTCTCATTTATAGGTTCAGCCAACATAGTTTCCTCTTCTTTAGAAATTTGAGCCCTTACTATAGTACTCCAGTCAAGAGCCTTTACAAATGCACTAGTTCTCATAAGCTTTTTGTAAAATGCAATGGAGATACCATCCATCTGATCCAGGTCATCGACCATAACCCCTTGCTCATTCTGTAGCTGCCTGGCAGTATTCCTAGCCTGCCTGGAATGCAAAGAAGTCTTTAGAGCAGGAATCCCCTCCTTGATCCAGAGAGCCCTAGATTTTTGCCTAAGGAAACTCTCCTCAGCAAGGGAAGTGTTCTTATACTTTCTAGTCAACTGATCAACTTTAGCAAAAGAAAATGTTGATGGATTACTAAAGGCCTCAGTCCTAGCAGTTTCAACTCCAATACCAGCCTCACTTACCCTTTTCTGGAGACAAGAATAATGATCCCTGTTAAGAACCTTCAGCTTAGCCTTAACAATTTTCAGCTTACCATACAGTTGGGCAAAGGGTTTCCCATAAACTTTAACATCCCAAGCCTCCTTGACAGTTCTCATGAAGTCTGGATGCTTTCTCCAAAATGAGAAGAATTTAAAGGGAGGTTTACTTGACTTAATCCCAACCTTAGGTTCAATCAAAAGAGCATAGTGGTCAGAAGTTTTACAAGGCAGAACCGATACTTTACTCTGCTTGAAGACCTGCTGCCACTCAATGTTAACAAAGACCCTATCTAGCTTTCTAGCTAGAGCGTCCTCCTCCCGATTGTTAACCCAAGTGAAGTCTGGTCCTTGAGAAGAGTGCTCAACTAAAATCCTTGAAATCTTCAATACTTTGAAGATTAGAAGGCAGTCTAGAAGATTCACCAACATCTAAAATAACATTAAAATCCTCTGCTACAATCTATGGAAAATTGAGCTGATAAAACTTCCGAAGATCAGAAAAAAGACCACTCCTCTCTAACATGTCAATAGAAGCATAAACAAATGAAATGCAGTAAGGTTGGGGGAGATCCACCAATCGGTGAAGCCGTTGAGAGCGTTTTGGCAAGGACTTTCAAAGGGACACTTTGTTTCCAAGCAATGTAAAGCTTCCCCAACGTCCCCTCAAAACAAAAGTCAGTAAGCCAACCAAGGAAACGGCTTCTGAACAAACTCTGTGTTATGCAGCCTGGTTCTTGGTTCAAGGACAGCAAACACATCTACATTATGACAAACTGAATAAGAATTTGACTCAAGGAAACGATTATGAGCATTAAACCCACAGACATTCCATATCCATACTTTCATCTTCTACGGGTTGGGGCGATTAGGAATCCCCTTGGGGGTTAAGACCTTGTATTACTAATAAACTCAAAGAATGAAGTACGTCCAATCTTGCATACCCCCTCAGCCTCCAGCACTCTCCTCACCGGAGCCTTAGGAGCATTCAGCTTCTAAGTTTGGAACTCAGAAAGAGTTTCATCATAAACCATTTCCTCGTCATCACTGACTAGAACTCCACCCTTATCAACACTTACTAACTTAGGGCTCAAGCCAACAATAGTGGCTTGTTGGGTGGGCAGATCCTCCACTTGCAGAGAAGCTTCAGAGTCATTGCCCACCCTCCTCCAGCGGGCACTTCATGATGGACGCTCTTAGGTGCTTCCTCCCCATCAGGGGATGGTTTAGAGGCATTGCCTGAGCAACCTTTATCAGAAACCATAACTTTTGGCTGGGTAGCAACGACCTTAGGGACATAGACCGACTTCTCTTTACGCTTGTAAAAATCTAGGCTCACTACACTCCGCATGGATAGTACTCTACTCACCCCCTTCCAAAACAACCATCAGATTAGGAGGAAAAACTACTGTCACCTCCTTAACAACACATACCTTCACGTCAAGGCCATCCCTGATCAACTTGTTGATAGGGGTACCAATTTGACTAGCCAGCCAGCTAACACCTTCATGAGTCACCAACGCTGGGGGAACACCTCTGAAAGTAAGCCAGATTGGCAGCTCCTCCGAAGAGGTATCAATGGGCTTGATCCCTAGAACCCATAGCCTCAGAAGCATAGACGAGTGGTGGATGTGCCAAGATCTGGCCAGCACCCATTCACAAAGCTTAACAGAGGGGAGCTCCACTAGGAACAGATTATCCGGAAGAGATATGAGAATCACCTCACCTTCAAACCCCCATAATCAGTTAAGGACACTCCGAACCACCTTCAAAGGAGGAATATCATCCAGGAACTGTATCACAAGAGCCGATTTGAGTTTTTCCACTCCAACATCAACCACCGTCTTGGGGATATGAAGGACGCCATCAACCATCGCCGCCTTCGACTCTGCTACAAATTTGAGATTGAAATTCAAACTAGCCACTAGAGAAGCCCAGGAAGGGCCCCCTGAAGCCCCAAAACTAGAAGAGGACGCCATAGTGGCTTCCTGCGGTGATAATTTCAGTAGGGTTTCACTCAATGGAATAGTGGAATTACAGTAGGGTTGCATGAAATTGGAAGAGAGTAAAACGGGATAACTGTTATGTGATTGATTGCTAGTTGATTGAATGTGATGGTTGCCTGTTGATTGTTTATGGATGGATGATTACTGCTATGTAGCTATGATGTTGGGATTGGGGTAACAATGATTAATGATGATTAAACGGATCAGAATTAGTAACGAGTGATAGGGGGAACGAGTCTGTGAACTACGAATTGTGCATATATTCTGTTATTGTCAGTTGTGGTTGCAGGAGGGTGGTCCTGCCAATGTGGGGTTGTCCTATTAATGATGAACAGGTGGATGGCCCTACCAATGTGGGGTCATCCTATGAAGGAAGAACAGGAGGGTAACCCTAAGACTCGCGACATGGCTATCCATGTACTTACAGGTGGGGGTGGCCGGTGAGCCAGCCGTTTACCCTTAAATTGTTTGTGATTTGTAAGATGTTGGTTAAGTTGAATTGTAATTTTAAATGTGATATTGGATGAATTGATGCTAGGTTTTGTGTTAAGTGAAATTGAGGTTATGATGGATTAGTGTTGTGTGATTGATATGAGTGAAATTGATGCTATGTGTGACGGTGGTTGACAGCGTGTCAGGTGGTTATTGTAATGAGGTTGAAGTCTTGAATGTGATTTGGGAAATGATTGAGGAGAATGAGGATGTCGGAGTTAAATGGATTGTGGCTAGGAATCGTGTTAAATTAAATATGTAAAATAGATGGATTATGTAGTTAAATATAGTTTTGCATGAACTGGAGAGCCAAAACAATAAATTGATGTTGTTGTGTTTACTGCTGATATGTGGTGTTGAGTTGATTTGTTGAAATGGATGGTTGACTTGTCTGACCTAATGGTTGACTTGATTGAATGTATGGTTGACCGGTGTGAATGTGTGGTTGACAGCTTAGCATCGATAGGACACTAGGAGTGACGTGAGAAGCTGAAACTTAACTTAGAATGGAATTAGGTACTGCATGAACATATGAGAGTAAAACTGAAAGTTGTCTTGTGATTGTAGTATGATGGTTGTGCTAATTTATGTGTGATGTGGGGATTGGGATGAAAGATGATGGCTAATGAATCCGAATTCGAAATATTAGATAGGATGGAATGGGTTGCGAAGAATGTCTGTAATCGTATCTATCGTTGCCGAATGTGGTTCATTGTGGAATTGTAACATGGAATCGGTACATGGAATTGGGAAGTAGAATTGTGATGTGGGATTGTGTGGTGGAATTGTGTTGTAGATTTGTGACATGGAATTAAGAAATGGAATCGGTACATGGAATTGGGACACGGAATTGTGAAGTGGATTTGTGGTTGAATGGAATTATTTTGTGGATGAGTGTGATTGTTGTGGTTGCATTAAATGGAATTTAAATGATAGAACTGGAAGGAGCCAACGTTACCCCACCCGAAATACTGGTAGAGATTCAGTTCGATTCACTGGGGTGAATCCCTTGGTTGGGTTACCAGGGTCGGTTGTTGTTCTCCTTCATGGAAGGATCCTGCGGGATGCGTCTGATGGTATACTCCTTCGGGGAAGGATCCTATATGGATGCGTCAGGATGATGTGATGGTCGGTGGGGTAGCGAGGGAACAACTCGTTATGGTGCCTAATTAATTCACCTAGTTAAATGAAGTGTGATGTGATGTGTGTGTGCGTGTTGTGATGGACGTGTATGTGAACTAATATGTGTTGTGGACTGTGTTGGATTGATCTGTGATTGAATTGTGTTGTTGTGATGAGCTGTGGGATTGATGACAAATGGTTTACGATTATGTTGAAGTCATGAATAGTGCATTGTTTGTGTGGTGAACTACTCTTGGGTGATAGCTTAGAATGCTTATGGATGTCTAATAACTCCCTTAGTGAATTGAAGTGGGATCAATGTGTGTGTGACTGTTGTGTGTGAAAGTGATGATTGTGAGTTGTATTGTGATGTAATGTTGACTGTATGATTGATGCTTCTCTGTTAGTTATGAATGTTTTCGTGGATGGTAAGTGTTGAACTGATAACTGCACCTAAGTGATCACTTAGACTGTTTTAGGGAATTAAAATAGTAAAGGATGAGTATGATTCCATTGTTGGTGTTTCTTGAGGAGTTTGGAATCGCTTCTTTTAGATAGGTTCGACGCATAGTTAAACCCAATGGGTTCACTCAATTTCAATAGGAAATTGATCCCCTCCCAGTTTCTCTTTTCAGGTTCGCGTGGTTAGAGTGAGTGAGTTAAAGTTCAGGAGCTTCTTTGTGTGTCGAGTGTCGATGTGTTGTTGGCGTGGAGAAGATCTTCGGAGGCTTGGACTAGGAGTTGACCATCTTTTGGATTATGTTGACTATTTTGGGTTGGGTTGTTTTGTATCGATTGATTTAAACTTTTGGGTTTGTAAAGGAATCTTGGTTTGAATTCTATATTTGTAATAAGTTTTGGATTTTGAATAATGGAGGCACTTCCAACTTACTCTCGTTTTAAGTTTTATTTCGATTTTCAATGTTGTTTCTCCTTTTATTAATTGTTGTATCTTCGAGTGATACTCTTAACCGGTTCGACCATGGGTTTACCTGGGTCGATTCGGGGTGGGTGTTACAATTTCCCTTATAGTTTCGACTACTTAGGAATATTTTAAGCATTCATAAAGTCAATATGTAAACAAAGAACTTTTTTCGAGCACTCTCACGGAGGAGAGAACCAAGATCACCTAGACTAACACTAAAAAAAATTATTGACTGGTCACGGATTATTAGTTACGGATTTTTTATCCGTGACTAGTTTGTCATGGTTTGATGTAACTGTGACTAATTTTTCACGGTTCCTTATCACGATTCTTAAGAAACCGTGTCTAATTTGGCCACGGTTCTTAAGAAACCGTGACTAATTTGGTCACGGTTTATAAGAATCGTGATAGATTAGTCACGGTTCATAGAAACAGTGACTAAATTGGTCACGGTTCTCAAGAAACCGTGACCAAATTAGTCATGGTTCCTACGAAACTGTGACAAATATTTTCCCCAATGAACCCCGGATTGCCACGTTGGCAATTCATGTGCTTCCTCCCCTTCCAATCCCTATCTTCTTCCAACCCTCCAACCTCTTCTTCTTCTTTCTTCTTCCCACCATCCACCCTCCAACCTTCTTCTTCTCTTCTTCCAACCATTTCCCGATGACCATTCTTCGGTCGCCGGCGAGCCCTCCACCGCCGCTCCCTCGATTTCCACTCCCTTCTCCTTCTTCCCTATTTCTTTTTCCCCTTCACTTCTTTTCTTCTTCTCCCTACCCTTTCTCCTCCAGGAAAACTCCTTTGAACACCATCCCACCATCTTCTTCCTCCGCCACCATGTCATCGCCGCCGCAACTCCAACGAGAAGAAGCACAAGCATCCTCTACCTCCACCTTCTTCTTCTCTTTTCTCCCTGCTTCTCTTTTCCCGACTCAGATCTTAACTCCCCAATCAGATCCATAAACCTCTTTCAGTCAGGCTCTGAGACGTGGGTCAGAGCTACGAAAGAGTCGGTAGAGGATCCATTTAGGCGCTGAGAATCCAAACTGCTTAATATTTGTCCAGATCTAGAGGAGGCGGGATCCAACGGTGGCGGCGGCGTTAAGATCCAGCGGATCCAACGGCGACGACAGCGTTAAGATCTAGCGGATCCGATGGAAGTGGCGGCGTTAAGATTTGAGTGACCAAAATGGCGGGCTAATAAAACCTAAGTGACCATTATGTTGTTCAGTGACCAAACCAAGATTAGAAGACATTAAGTGATCAAGTTGCATAACTGGAAAAGTTGAGGGGTTGCCCCTGAAATTCGTGGGACTGATTTGGGATTATTACTGATTTGGTAATTAACTAATATAATTGGATATTTAAAAATAGAGTGACTAATTTGTATCACGGAATAAGTTTATTTGGGACATTTTGTTAACTTTCTAAGTTTATGGATCAGTTTGTATAACGGAAGAAGTTAGGAAATGATCATTTGGGTCACTGAAAAGTTTTGAAATTACAATTTGATCACTAAAATTTGTCACGGTTTTCTCCGAAACCGTGATAAAGATTAGCCACGGTCATATAGAAACCGTGACCATTATTAGTCATGGTTCAGTATAAAACCGTGATAAAATTGTTAGTCACAGTTTCCTTTAAATCCGTGACAAAACAGAGTCAATATAGTCACGGATTTATAAACCATGACTAATTTTTTTAGTCACAGTTAAAACCGTGACTGATAGGCCAAAAAAACTGTGACTAATCTATTGTTTTCTTGTAGCGTAAAGTAGAAGGGGGTGGAGGGTTGGACCCAAAAATCGAAAGAATGATCAAGCTGAAAAAACAAACCCGAATAACAATTCAAATTGTTAGTGTTGTAACGAGGGGGCAAAGAAAGTGAAATTCGTCAATCTTGTATGAAGAGAAAGTATTGAAAGGGCTTGCTTAGGAATGAGATGAGCAGTTTTTCTGTAATATACTACACTGCTGGAGAACCATCACCGACAGTAGCAGCCATCCTAGTGAATCTGGAAAAGAAGGCAAACGTGGAAAGAATGAGAAATCAAGAGCAAGTGAAGATGTGAATAGGAACTGATTCATAAAACGTGGGCAAGCAATTAAAAAGAAAGCAAAATAAAGGAAAAGGAGTTGGAGTTGATCTCTAATACCTAGCTATTCACGTAAGTCACAAAAATCTATGGAAAAAGGTGACTAGACCCGTCGAGTCGCTAGAGTGAAACAAATGAAAGGAAAGAGATTTCTAGACACATCTTCAATTGCAGGACACAAGGGCATACCTCTTATCATAAGAGTCTTATGTCAATAGCCAAAAAAACAGACGCGCAAGAGCTTCCTCGCCGGAAAGCCAAGCCAAGAACCACAAAGGGAAACGGTCGAAACGGCGCGAAATCAGAAATCAAAGAACCAAAAACAACATATCCATAAATCCACCACAATGGTGAAATCAGAACTCAACCAGGCCTGTATTACTGTATACGAGAAATCAGCAACTGGCATCGGAATGAACCAATCAAACCAACACAGCACACCAGAGAGAAGGCAACAGTCGGAAGAACATTGGAAGGAGAATGGGGAACCAAAAGAAGAGGGGGGATGCACAGAGTCAGAGATGAAGAAAGAGGACGGCTGAGACCACCGCCGGTGAGGGGACCCAACCACGAAAGGTCCGAGGGATAGGAACAGTTACTTTCTGGAATATATCGAGTGCGTTTTTGGCCCAAATCATGTTTAATGCAAGAAGATCACTAAGATGAGACCAAGCGTCAGTTTTGACTTGGATGATAAGCAGAAAAAAAATAACTTGTTCTTCTTCTTTTTCTTTTGCAATCATAAGTTCCAAGCAAAGCTAATAAAGAAAGTAACCTCACATCCATACTTCTTAAATAAACCTCACCGGTGGGTTCACCCATAATAAAAGGGATTTTTTTTTAGTCGAGCACTCCCACGGAAGAGACGGCCAAGATCACCTAAACTAAACAGAAAAAGAGGAGGGAGGAGAAGGAGAGAAAAAAGGGGGGGTTGGAAGACCACTGTCTCATGGTAGAAGAACAACCCATAGGCTTAGACAAGGTGCGAACACGAGAAAAACGTAAAATCCAATAGGCGAGATCTAAGAGGTAGCATTGTAAGGGCATGTTTAGCCAGATTGTGGGCTGCTGTATTTGCTTCCCGTCAAACTGAAAAACATCGGATGGTTGGGTATCTGTTTAGTAATATCTTACATTCTTGGAAAATTACCCCGGCCTGAGGATGCAGACATTTCTTGTCCAGGAGGTGTTTAGTAACCATGGCAGCATCTCCTTCAACATCCACAAAAATAATTGATTTGCCAATACACCAACGAAGAGCTTCACGAACAGCGAGAGCCTCGAGAGTAAAGGGATCCAAGAAATGCAGAAACGACCTACCACCAGCAAAAATTACAGAGCCTGAGCTGTCTCTTAGGATGAATCCAATTCCACCTCCTTCAGCGCGACGAATAGCCCCATCAACATTGACTTTTATCCTTCCTTGCTGGGGAGGCCTCCATCGAGTTGGTGGGGCAGGTCTTGGAACAGGATTAGGGCGAACATTACGATCCTCTGGATCAAGCTCCAATTCCGCATTGGCAAGGTGTTGCTCGTATTGGACCTGGAGGCCATGTAATAGAGTTTGTTTGGCCTGAAAAACAATGACATTTCGAGGCTTCCACAGCCTCCACCAGAAGAAGATAATTTTCTTACCCTCTGATTGCGACAAACGTAGCACTTTCCTCCAAATAATGCAAAAGTTCGTGCTCAGGATTAACGCAATAGGGATGTCAATCACGGCCGCAAATTGCACTGCTAAGGGGCAGAAAAGCAAGAGGTGGGACGTGGATTCATCTGCCGACTCACACACTGGGCCCAGACGAGGAAAATCTTTGATTCGAGAGTTCAATGCCACCCTTGTGGGAAGGACCCCTAGGATACATTTCCAAACAAAGAAACGTAACTTGGGAGGAACAGGAAAGGCCCACAACTTATTCCAAGCATCTTGATCCATTGGGGAAGTCTGGCCAATCTCTAAGGTAACCACCAGGCCATGATGAATCCAATTGTATCCGGAATGAATTGTGTAAGCACCTGAGTCAGAGAGCTACCATACAAGTTGATCCGGAACATGTTCGACTGGAAGCGGGATGGATGAAATTAGGGAGACATCTAGCGGAGTAAAAATTTGATTAAGTAATTGGATATCCCAAAAACCATTGTCAATAAAGGTGGACACATTTGTATATGGGCTCCATGGTTGGAGGAAAGTGCTACGTTTGTCGCAATCAGAGGGTAAGAAAATTATCTTCTTCTGGTGGAGGCTGTGGAAGCCTCGAAATGTCGTTGTTTTTCAGGCCAAACAAACTCTATTACATGGCCTCTAGGTCCAAATAATGCAAAAGTTCGTGCTCGGGATTAACGCAATAGGGATGTCAATCACGGCCGCAAATTGCACTGTTAAGGGGCAGAAAAGCAAGAGGTGGGACGTGGATTCATCTGCCGACTCACACACTGAGCCCAGACGAGGAAAATCTTTGATTCGAGAGTTCAATGCCACCCTTGTGGGAAGGACCCCTAGGATACATTTCCAAACAAAGAAACGTAACTTGGGAGGAACAGGAAAGGCCCACAACTTATTCCAAGCATCTTGATCCATTGGGGAAGTCTGGCCAATCTCTAAGGTAACCACCAGGCCATGATGAATGCAATTGTATCCGGAATGAATTGTGTAAGCACCTGAGTCAGAGAGCTACCATACAAGTTGATCTGGGACATGATCGACTGGAAGCGGGATGGATGAAATTAGGGAGACATCTAGCGGAGTAAAAATTTGATTAAGTAATTGGATATCCCAAAAACCATTGTCAATAAAGGTGGACACATTTGTATATGGGCTCCATGGTTGATTCGACACAATACAACATGGGGGCCTGGGTGGGTTTGTCGGTATCCAGTTATCGTGGAACGCCTGGATTTGTCGACCACACCCCACTTGCCATCGCAGCCCACCAATCAGGATTTGTCGAATAGCCACTATACTTTTCCATCCCCAAAATGGGTGAGATCCTTCCCCTGCTGTGAAGAACGACTCATTATGGAAATATCGTCCTTTGAGGACCCGGGCAAGAAGCGTCTCTGGTTCTGAGATGATTCTCCATCCTTGTCTCGCAAGGAGAGCAAGGTTGAAGTGTCGGAGCTCCCGGAACCCAAGCCCCCCAGTAGATTTAGGTGTGCACAATCTGGACCATGAGACCCACTTCAACCTCCTTTTATCATCATGTTGCCCCGACCAGAAGTCCCGCATTAATGATTTAAGTCGTTTGATATTATTTTTAGGGAGCAGAAAGCAAGTCATTGTGTACACAGGTAAGGCGGACAAAACTGATTTAATGAGGACTTCCACACTACAACAAAACGAAGGATTTGTGGCGGTTTTTTTTTAACAACAGTGGCGGTTATAACCTCCACTGTTGTAAACATAGTGGCGGTTGTACAACCGCCACTGTTGCAAGCAGAAACCGCCACAAATCCGTCCGTCACAAATGAACTTTATTGGCGGTCAGCAACCGCCACTAATAATCAACATTGGCGGTTACACATTGGAGGTTATAACCGCCAATGTTGATGTCAACTTTCCCAAAAAAAAACTCGCCGGCGCAAAACTCAGATTCTGGCGAGTACATTCCCAGATTTCATTCCTCCACCATTCTCTTCCTCTCTCTCTCTCTCTCTCAGTCGGTGCCCAACGTCTTTCATCATCATCAAGCCTTTACAAAACAACAGAGGACGTGAGGGAGGTTTCAGGCTCTTTGCTCCAATTCCTTTGAAAAAAACAAGAACGAAAATGAGGATTTAGTCGGACGGCAGAGTAAGGAGGCGGCGGACGAAAACGAAAACGAGGATTTGATTTGATTCTTACCTCTGGAAGAGGAGGCGGCGTCGGACGGCGGAGTAAGAGGAGGAGGAGTCGCAGGAGGAGGAGAAGTCGTAGGAGGGTGAGAGGCATCGGAGTTAGGGGCTCCATCGGAGGAGGAGAAGCCGTGGGAGGAGGAGAAGTTGGCCGGTGGTGTCGAGGCTGGACTCGAGAGAGGAGGAGATATTTTTCGTCGAGAGAGAGAGAGAGAGAGAGAGAGCTGGTGAGAGGAGTTGTGGCTGAAATTGATTTCAGCTGTATGGACGGAATTGTATACTGGCGGTTATAACCGCCACAATGAATAGAACACATTGTGGCGGTTATAACCTCCAGTACACAACCGCCACTATTAATAAACAATTGTGGCGGTTGCACAACCGCCACAATTGTATCCGCCACCAATCCGTTTTTTTGTTGTAGTGCCATCCCCGCTGGTGATAGGAACTTTCCTCTCCATGTTTGTAGTTTGCTTAGCATCAAATCCTCCACATATTTAAATGTTTCCACCTTAGAACGGTGAATGTTCATTGGAAGACCCAGGTACTCATCATAAACAGTATACGCACGGACCCCCAGCGCCACCCCAAACGTCACTTGATCTGAATCTGCAGTAACCTTACAAAATGTGATAGCTGATTTTTGTAAGTTGACTCGTTGACCACTTACATTCTCATATGCTTCCAACAACTGTAGAAGTGTCCTAATATCATCCAGAGAAACCCGTAGAAACAAATAAGTATCATCCACGAACATGAGATGTGTCAAGATAGGTGTGTAAGCGTTCATCCATATGCCGGCCAATGAATTTGAACGTTGAGCCTTGTATAGCATCAAGGACAACCCCTCTGAGCAAATGGCGAAGAGCAGGGGTGACAGTGGATCCCCTTGGCGCAGTCCTCTGACCGTTCACCAGCACGACAAATGATGATGTTGTAATGCATTTACGATCCATAAGATCCATAATTCTCCAAATCCCATCAGTCTCATCATAGTGAAGAGAAAACACCATTCGATCCGGTCATAAGCTTTTTCCATGTCAAGTTTCAATGCCATGTATTTAGTTTTCCCAGATGTCCTACCCGACATGAAGTGCATGATTTCCTGGGCAAACAAGATATTATCAGCAATAGCACGCCTCTGGACGAAACCATTTTGAGTAGGGATAATAAGAACAGGATGGCACAAACCCAAGCGTTTGGTAAGAATTTTGCTGATAACCTTGTATGTTACGTTGCACAAACCAATGTGTCTGATGTCTTTCATCGTCTTAACTTCAGGGAATCTGGGCAGCAAAGCGATCTATGTATGATTGAGGCTAGGCAAAAGATCAGCAGAGTCAAAGAAATCCATTACTGCTCTTGTCACATCCAAAGCAACAAGGTCCCAAAATGCATGGAAAAACGAAACCGGGAATCCATCGGGGCCTGGAGCTTGATGCTCACCAATATCAAACATAGCTTCCTTGACTTCAAGGGGCGAGACCGGAGCTATCAGAGATGCGTTCATTTCATGTGAAACCTTGTTCGCCTCTGGGATGGGTGGAACCATGTCTGCAAAAATGTTTTGCGGATTGTCGGAAGAAAATAAATTTTCATAGAAAGAGATGGCTATTCGACTCAAATCTTCAGGACTTGTGAAGACCCGACCTTGCGAATCTTCGAGAGGCAGAATGGTGTTCTTACGCCTCTTCTGTGCAATAGCCTGGTGAAAGAACTTAGTACATTGATCTCCCATTTTAGCCCAACGAGCCTTGGATTTATGTTTCCAATACAGTTCCTCTCTATACCCAGCCTCTACCAGTTCGGCTTGTAAGGAGAAAACATGAGTCCAGTTGACCGGCGATTCCAATTTTGCCCCTTTGATTTCCTCTTCCAGCTCCTTCATTTGTTTTGCAGAGTTCGTTGATCCATTCCTAGCCCACTTAAACAACACATGCCTGATGCGTTTTAATTTATCGTGAATCTTAAATCGTGGGGACCCTTCCATTGGTCGTAACCACTCACGCGATACCATTTGTCAAACTTCTGGATTACAAGCCCACCTAGCGTCAAATTTGAATTGGCATTTGAAAAAGGACGTGGGGGGAGACGGTGCAAGACAATAGGGAGATGATCCGACCCCAAACAATCAATGTGTGAAACCATCGTTTCCGGCCAAATTTCCAGCCAATCCAAATTAATCAGAAAATGGTCGAGGCGTTGTTCATCAAAGCTCCAAGCGTGTGACTACAATTTGTCCATGTGAACTCAGGACCCTCAAATCCCACATCAATTAATTAAAGGTCACCAATGAAGGCCGTAAACTCGGCCAAAGAATGGGGGATCGGATCAAGACCTCCCCGTCGTTCAGCGTTAACTGTAATAGCGTTGAAATCTCCACAGACTACGTAGGTTCCTGAGAGTGTCAAAATGGCAGATCGTAATCTATCTAATTGAGCAGCTCGAACTGACACAATAGTAGAGAGGTAGACGCCAACATAATGAACTGGGGTATTATTATGGGTGGAATTCACTCGAATACAAATAGCAAATGAAAAGACAAAACCACGAGTACAAGAAAGTTGGGGTAGCCAAGCCCAAGCCAAACCACTCCCAGTACCTTCCCCAGCGACATGCTCAAAATTACAAAAACCTAAAGTAGATAATTTATTTCTAAGACGATCCGAATCAAGTCTCATTTCGCATAAAAAAAGAAATTGGGGACCAACTTGATGAACAAGTTGGAGCAGTTTCCGGTTTGTCAAGGGGGTCCCCAACCCTCGACAAATCCATGCGATGCAGCTCATTTGACCATTGGGGGCCTATTTTGGCTGGCTACCTCCGTTGTTAGCTCATCATCTTCATGATTAAAATCATTAACCTCCCCTTCTTCAGACCCCGAAACAAAAAGGGCATTAGGATCAAAATTAGCATCATTATCGGTCACACTTTCCCCCCTCGCAGATTCATCAATTTGAGGTTGATCTTTTGTCGGACCCACCAATTCCTTAGAACTCCGATTGCCATCTGTCATCTTGCATTTGGTATGAGGAATGGAAAGGTCAGCATTAAATTCAGAAGAAGATGCAACATCCTTTTCAAAATCTAATAAGAGTTTATGTTTAACAGAACCAGTAGATGGGGTGGACTTTCGGCCAGATGAAGACCCGACTCCACACATTGATCCAATCTGAAGCTGCGGTTGGGCCGGCCCATCAGCAGCAGTCATCAATCCCATTTCAAAACCAGCACCGACGTGGACAGACTTCGGCACGCTTTTGCCTGCTGTCGAGACAGCTGGGCTCAAAATCAGGCCCAAGCTCTGCTTCTCATGATTCGCCGAAGCCGCCTCCAATGAGTTTCTCTGAACGGATGACGGGCCACTCCCGGTTGGCTATCGTCCATGAAGGGTAGGTCCAGCTGATCTAACCCTATTATATGCAGCGTGAGCATACCAAGGTCGTGGAGCATCTGATCGAGTCGACTCGGAGGCCCCCCCACGGGATGCAGAGACAGATCGGAGTGGCCTAGCCGAGTGCGTCACCCGACCAGGCCTAGCTCTTCCATGAGTTCGAGGGTTGGGCTCAGGTGGCTGGATCGGGCCCGGCCAGGTGATGGCAAGAACAGGCCAGATGGCCGCAGCGATTGGACCAGGTCGCAAGTCCGATCCTCCGAGGGCTTGGCCCCGACCCCATTGCCTCAGAAAATTGGAGGACAACCCGGCTGCCACAGCTGGAGGGACACCACCACCTCGGCGACTCTGAGCTCTATTATCTTGTATCTGTTGGAGCTGCGAGCCGTGTCCTTCCTTCTCGTTTGGATCCGCGGGAATGCTAATCCAATCACCTCGGATGTTCACGACATAAACAAGATCCGTACGTGGACAGTCTGCCATGAAATGCCCTAGAAAACCACACAAGTAGCAAATGCACAGCACAGCAACATAGGAGAAAAAAACAGTAAACGTCGCACCATTACTTCCAACAGTCGGGGCTGTTCCAACGAACGACTCAAACAAATCCTTTCGCACTCTACCTTTAACATACGTACCCTCCAGAGTGCCGGCGTCGTAGTAACCAACCTTCACAACCTCCCCCTATGGCTCCAGTAGCTTCCTGCCAATAGCTTTAGTAAGGCATGTGAAGGGCATACCCGTAATCTTCACCCAAATTAACATAAACTGTAACGAGTGAAACAACTCTTCAGAAGGCATCATATTTTCAGTAAAATGAATAATGGATCTTTGAAAAAACCAAGGTTGATTTTTAAAAATCCAATTGCGTTTTGGAACAGTCAAAAATATAAATTGATAAAGGCCAAAGCCCACATCAAAAATGCAAACTCTGCCGCACTTCCACACCGGGATGAACGAATTCTCCACGGCCCGCAGCTCGCGAGGCTCATCCCAAAAATCCGAGCAATCAAACTTAGCTCTGAGCGCTCCCTTGCCTCTTGAAGGTCCTCCTCCGTGAACTGCACAACCGGGACCTCATCGATTTCGAACTCTGCCATGGTAATCTTCACAAAAAGCCACTCGACAGAAATAGCACACAAGGAATGAAAGAATGATATGCAGATATTCAGCTGAACACGCAAATAAATAAGCACAAACGTAACAAAGAAAGAGAGTTTGAAATGGGAACCACAACAACGTTCATCCAAAAAAGTAGCAACAACCCAGGGAACTCTCAACAAATTGTCAAAAAACCAAACCCAAAGAAGACAATCAAACCGAGTTGACCCATGAGCGAGACTAGCGACCCGCCCAAATGACAAATCAATGAGTGAGGGGAGAAGTCTCCGCCGAACAGGAGGCCCTCGGGAACACCGTCAACGGAAAATCTCCAGAGCTGGGGGGCGAATCGAACTTGAATCCCAGCCTACAATAGCAACCCACAGCAGAATCTCGACTAAAAACCACCTCACAAAGGCTCGCTCTTGGAAAGGGACGGACCCAAACCAACCCGAGGAAGGCAAAGTGATCTGCTGTTGGAGCCAACAGATCCTGCAAAAAGAAAGCCAATCAAGCACCCAAAAGGTGACATCAGACCTCCAGGGAGTCTGCAATACAGCCCACGAAAGAATCATGGCTGGCATGGGAACCCAACCGTCCGACCCCAAAGGCCACCTTAATGGTTGGAGGAAAGCGACGAGGCAGAGGGCAAGGGTCCAGCCCTCCCACCAGACCACCATCAAGAGAACCAGAGCAGCCAAGCAATCGGGGGGAGAAGCTGCAATCGTCGTCGGAGTGAACGACAAACGGCAAACGGCGTACAAGAGCCAAAAGAAAATGGTTACTTTTTGAAAATTGAGAGAGAAAGGGGTTTTTTTTACGCACCCGATTTAAAATTGAGTTGACTAACTTTCCATATATGAAGGGAGAATGGGAGTTACTATTAAATGAATAGTGTTTGTTTCCCTCTATTAAAGTATTTGAAAAGTGGTCTTTTTTGGATCATCTTGTGTTGGGTGATTTTGTGAGTTGTGAGGGTAAGTTTATGGGCTTGTAGCATTATCATCTCCACAATTGAGGGCTTTTCACTAAAATAAATAAAAAAATTAACTATTAACCTAAATAAATCTAATTGAAAACTATTGATATTTGTAGGTATAAACGCCCATACCCCAAGCGATATCGCCCAAGCCCCAGGCGATATCGCCCTATCCCTCCTGAATACCAACCAGCCGAAGTTAATCCGGGCCAACCACCAGATTAAATGCTGGGGTTTCCGAGACAGTCCTTCTCGCCCCAACCATAGGCGATATCGCCCCTACCATAGGCGAGATCACCCCAGGCCTTTGGAAGAAACGCATCTGATTGGGCGATCTCGCCTGGCACCTATAAATACCCCTTCCACCCCCCACCATTCCCACACACACCATTCACTTGCCTAAGGAGCCAAGGTAAGTCTCCTTCCTCCTCTTTTTTTTTTTTGTTTTAGAATTATTTAGTTTAGTGTTTTTAGGTTAGAGAATTATTTTAGGATTTAGGTTAGAGAATTAGGTTAGGGTTTTTAGGTTAGAAAATTAGTTTAGGATTTAGGTTAGAGAATTAGTTTAGGATTTAGGTTAGAGAATTAGTTTAGGGTTGTTATGGTAGATAATTTTTTCAAAGTAATTTATTAACACTGTCATATTGACGTTGTAGGATTTTTATAAAATGGAGAGGACCTTTTTTTGCACCGTTACACAAGGTACGTAGTACATACATTATTTATTGTTCTTATGTCATTGTAAACCATGTCATTCTTTATGGATAGGTTAGAGAATTAGGTCAGAGAATTAGTATGATTTTGAGGTTAGCGAATTAGATTAATATTGAGGTTTGACAATTAGTATAATTTTGAGGTTAGAGAACTAATATACTTTTGAGGTTTGAGAATTAGTCTAAAATAGTTTTCCTAACAATTTACTATACAGTAGATGTCGAACTATGGATGGGCTGAACCGTTGGTTGATTTGACTCCCAAGGGCGTTAGGCCTCAACCTGGTGATTGTTCTCTATTGTGGGGGGAGAACAAGCATAGGGCTACTTTAGTGTGGTGTGACCCTCAGGCGTGCAAGGCGCTGAAGTTGCGACAGCGTAGTTCTTGCTTGGAGTGGAGTTCAGAGTACGAGGGATTCTTGAGAGAGTGTCGACTCCTTCCTGTTGTTCGTTTACTCAGTTCCACACCATGTAAGGAGCTCGTCACAGCATTGATTGAGAGGTGGCAGCCAGAGACGAACACATTCCACCTGATACAGGGCGAGGCGACGATCACTTTGGAGGACGTTGAGGTACTTACGGGTCTTCCTACCGATGGAGTTTCGGTTACTGTAGCGGTGGACAGACGTCCTCCGGGTGTTATATGTGAGGAGTTGTTGGGTGTCCAACCCCCAGCTGGGAGTTGTACGGGACAGTCAGTGAAGATCTCGTGGGTGAAGGGAATGTTTGATCGTCTACCGGCTGGTGCTCCAGCAGATGTTGTTATCCGATACGCACGAGCCTACACTTGGGTTCTTCTTGGGGCCATTCTACTAGCTGACCGGACTGGAGACTTGATGTCAGTTCATCTACTCCGACTTATTGGGGACTCTGTGGTTGCATCCACGTTCAGTTGGGGTAGTATACTAGCATGGCTGTATAAGGCCATGGGGAAGGCGGCCTTTTTCACGGCTGGGAGTCAGAGGGGTACTGGTGACTTGGGAGGGTTCACCTTGCTGGTCTAGCTTTGGGCCTTAGAGAGATTCCGCGGATAGCTGATCGCTACGTAGCAGGTGGTGACCCACCAGATGCTGACACCGTTCCTCGTGGTGTGCGTGGATGTCTGTCATCTGGCGCCATCAGCATCGCGTGGCTATGAAGCTCGAGGACATACTCTACGCATTTGACTGGTCCACGGAGTTCTTGGTTAGGAATCTTAGCCTCCTCTAAATTTTCTCTCTCATTTTCTTAATTCTTCCTTATAACATATTTATTAATTCTCCAGTGGATGTCGTACGCCTTCCGCGAGGAGGATTATGAGTTGGGGGATGATGTGTTGTGGCGTGCTGTTTGCCCCATGATGTGCATAGACTGTGTCGCATGGCACCATCCCGACCGTTGCATGCGTCAGTTCGTACATGGTCAGCGTATCCCACAGGACACCGAGCCTGCTGGTCGCGTCGAGGAGTTACTAGGTCTAGACTTCAGAGCGCCAGTACATGATTGGGGTGCTAGGTACCTAGAGTACCTACGTCTCTGGGAGCAGCGGGATCAGCACATTGCCCATGGCGACGTGAGACCAGATGCATTGAGCGACCACTTACATGATGAGTACGACGAGTGGTCCAGGAGACGGACACGTCTGGCCTTATCTCACGATGGTGCACAGTTCCAGGGGATGGTTAGTGGCCAACTACTTGAGTAACTTTAGCCAATTTAGTCTTCCCTTAGAGTACACTGACATATTATTTTCATTTCAGATTCCCTCGTTGGAGCAGGCCACCATTTTGAGTGGTACGGGTGATTCTAACATGAGTCATGTGCTTCGATCTGGATTGGCTATTAGTGGAGCGTATGAGCGACTTCCCAATCGACGACCACACAGCCCACGTGCAGCCTCACGCCTGCCGACACACCCTCCCTATGATGGCTATCCCATCCCCAGAGAGGTCACAGTACAGGGTTGGATGAGGTCGATTACGGCGGTATCGCGCACAGTGATGTGGGATACGCACCTCACCCCTACTATGTGTGGAACGAGGATTTTGCTGACGGGCGGACTTACTGTTTCGACAACCCTCCATAGTACCACTCAACAGTGCCACAGTACCAGTCAATGGCGCCACAGTACCAGTCGATGGCGCCATAGTACCAGCCGATGGCGCCACAGTACCATACGGCAACAAGGTTCAGGGCTCAGGGTTTATCAGAATGAAATTCACAAGCTCTTGTTGTTCTTTGATTTTCTGGTTCAGGTTTCGAATAGTCTGGTCCTTCTCCCTAATGACCCTTTGGTTCTCCCTCTTAGCTCGATCAAGTTCTTTGTCCCTCGCCCGTATGATATTGTCCTTCTCCCTTCTGATCTTGTCCACAGCCTCCCGAACAACCAATGTTTCGAAATAACCACAGCCCTTGTTCTTTAAAAAATGGCAACGAAACTTTCGGATTAGGAAATATTAACGGGATAGGTGACAAAGGAAGAAAATCATGACAGTCTTTATACCTCCCTCTCAAGAGGAGAACCGAAATAGGGTTCGAGATCCTTCAGTCGAATGGATCTTGTTGCCCTCAAATCACACCAGCAATTCACTTCACTTAGCTCATACTCGAACAGGTCTTCCGCCAGTTTCTTCATCTTGTACATTATACGATCAACTTCTGAAACTACACAACAATAACAATTGTAATTAGTGCACTACGTGAAGTAGATGGGGCAAACAAGGTTTGTTTTTACCTTTATCGCGAGATCGACTTCTTTCCCCATGTGTGAACACCATATTGGAAAGTAAATGCTTAGATAGAGAGTTGTGGTGTGTGTTTGAAGCATGGTGAGAGTAGGGTTTTATTGTACTGCCCCCTTGTTGGGGCACAGGCGAGATCGCCCTGGCCTTAGGCGAGATCGCCCAGTGCACAGGCGAGATCGCCCATGTGTCTTAACCATGTCAGTATTGTAATGCAGAAGGCTTTTCACTAAAATAAATAAATGCAGAAATGTACATTGGTTTCCATTTTCATTGGTGACATTGATAACATTTATTCATTGAACGAACCGAGATGAAAATGTTACAAATACATTATTTATTTCACGCTTGATTACTAGAAGACGGCCCAGCACTGTCCCTTCTCCTTGCACATGTCCTTGCATTATGCCCCGCGCGACCGTATGTCCTGCACTTACTTGGTAGACCCTCCTTACGCCAATCCATCTCGTTTCTGATTTGAGAGTGTCGTGGATGACCCTGTCCATGAAGACGATGAGGTTGCGGGATCACTGGTAGACCCGTGTGTGGGAGCCAATCTTTAGGACCCAATATGGGTTGGAAGTAAACGGCATACACTAGCTGGGTCTTGGATACCAGGTAGAAGGGGCTGACATAGTTTCGCCAGTTCGCACCAGCGAACGTGCAACAAGCTACAGCATGTGAGCACGGTACCTTGTAGCCCTAAAACTTTCCGCACGTGCACGTCCCCTTACGGTTCGACTGCCTATCAAACCGAACAACGTAGTTGTTATTACCGCTACGGTTCTGATTGTTGGGACTAGACTTTACCTCGTAAACCTCGTTAGCCGCATCGTACGGCAGCACGTAGTGTCTGACGGAACTTGATGTAGATTCTGTGGTTAACTTTTGATAGTACTTGGTCAGCTCGTTCCCTTCTGCCAACATCCCCTGATATTCCCCACGTCGCCTATGCCAATACTTGACTGATGACACTCGATTTGACGTGATTCTGAGCCTCATTTAAGCGACATTTCTTTGCTTAAGACATGGTTTTTAGGGTAGAATAACGAATATTCAATCGATTGCCCTATCTCGTGCCATTTGTGTTACCTTGGCCCGTTTTGGGTCTATTTGATGGTTTTCTAGTGTTTTTGTGTTAGCACAGGTTTTTGCCGTCAATTAATGTAGCCATGGACGTGTCTAAGGCGTAGGAACCTCGAGGAATCAAACCGGAATCGATCAAAGGAGTCGATCAAGTTCAAGCCGAAATCTGCCCATTCACACTTGCATTTTCGGTGAAATCAATAGTGCAAATCAACTGGTGCCGAGTCAAAGCATGTCTTCAGCGAAATCAATCAACTCTTCGGACCGAAAATCAAGACCAGAGAAATCAGCCCCTGAACTCAAAGGAATTTTTGCCGAAATTCTTAAGGAATATTCGGCGAAAATATTAGGCTGACTCGGCTAATTTAGGGTTAAGTATAAATACTTAACCCGGCGGCCCAAAAGAGGGGAATTGAATTAATCATAATACAACTTTTTGAGATCATAATTCTCTGAAGTTCTGGAGCGAAGAGCTGGAGTTCGAAGAGCCGGATAGAGATCGTGACGCCATCCCTTCCATCTCGGAGAACCGGAGCTAGGAGTGCTATCTACCGAAGATCAAAGTCTATCAGAGTCGTCTAAATTAGGTTTTTCAGATTCTTTTCTGTTCTTCCTTTGGATGATGAAGTCTTTCCTTGTCTTTGTTTCTTTTGTAATGATCATGAGACTAGATGAACCCTAAGTGACCCAGGGCTTTAAAGCGGTCACGGATCGGCGGTGATTAGATTCGAAATTCAATCAGTTCTTTTTCATGTTTGATTCGTTCTTCATTGTTCATGTTTCTTGTCTGGATTAATCACCTAGATTAGATTCTTGTTAAAGCTAAGGATAGAAGCAAACGCTCGCCTTACTTTAGAACATCGAATTAAACAATTAACCTTATAATTGGAGTGTGCCTTTCGTAGGAACCGGTTAGGGTTAATTCACTGCAAGAGTAACTCGTCAATCATTAGTAATTGCACCAATTAATTAAGTCGTTGCGAGAGGCGACCGTACTCGGGCGGCTAGTTAATCTTGGTAGTTAGAACGGATAGAGCGAACGTTCGCCGGTCTTAAACCTAAGGGTAAGGAGTTATGGTGGTGTCTTAGTAATTGATTGAATGAGAATCGAAATCCGCTGATCTGTTGATTGCCAATGCTCTGGGGAACGAAGGGGGATTCAAAGTCTAAGTTCGTCTGTCATCCTTGTTTTCAAACCCTAATTTCCAATCTGCTTTAGTTTAATCTTTTTAATTTTTCTGCATTTCTTAGAAATAGAAGTCGTGGAACTCACACCACGCACAACGTGTTTGCCTTCGAGTATTTTGCTAGTTCTGAAGTAACCAATCTTAAGAGACCCTCGGAATACGATCTGCTATACGCTTTTCTTAGCATTAGTAGTTTTTATTTGGTTGAATCCCGACCAACGACCGGGCGTTCACCAAATTGGCGCCGTTGCCGGGGACTTCTTTTGATTGTTCGAAAGAAGAACTGGCAATTTATTCTTCTACTTTCCATCTTTCATTTTTCATCCACTTTGATTTTACGCCGGTATGTTTGCTTTTGTTGCTTGTAGGTTGTTCTACAGGCTTATGAACCACTCGATCGCTCACTCTCAGTTTAAGCCGTGTAATTCTACTCCGTCAAAGAAACCGCGAGCTCAGAAGCAAGTCATAACCACTCCGCCTACATCACCTATCCCTAAAAAGATCGAGGAGTTGAAGGAGAACTCCTCATCTTCATCCGCTTCATCCACTACTTCAGATTCACCACCACCTTCTCCTCCCGTACTAGTTGCTCAGCGCACCGTGGCAGATTACTGTAGACCAAGTGCAGCTCACCTCCGAGCTAGCGTCGTCGTGCCGCACAACAATGACGACCCTGATTATGATATCACAACCTTCGTCCTGAACATGGTCACTAAGAATCTTCGATTCGAAGGGAAGTTGCAAGAAAACCCCCGCACACATTTGGCGAACTTCCTTGACATGTGCGGAGACGTTTAAAAAAGGGAATCTCAACAAGAACAATCTTTGCTTGCGGGCATTCCCATTCTCTCTTAAAGGCAACGCCAAGATATGGCTCAGCTCGAAACCACCAGGCTACTACACCGACTGGGATAATCTAGCCCAGGACTTCATAGAGGAATATTATCCACCTTCAAGAACAACATTCTACAAGGATAGCATCGCTAGATTCTCTCAGAAGGAAGGAGTCAGTTTACATGATGACACTCGAATTGACGTGATTATCAGCCTCATTTAAGTGACATTTCTCTGCTTAAGACATTGTTTTTAGGGTAGAATGACGGATATTCAACTGATTGCCCTATCTCATGCCACTTGTGTTACCTTGGCCCATTTCGGGTCTATTTGATGGTTTTCTAGTGTTTTTACGTAAGCAAAGGTTTTTACCATCAAATAAAGTAACCATGGATGTGTCTGAAGCATTGGAACCTCGAGGAATTGAACCGGAATCGGTCAAAGAAGCCATTCAAGTTCGAACAAATTCTGCCCAGTTTATACACATATTTTCGGCGAAACTACCCTTTGGTTTTCGCCGAAAATGGAAGAAGAAACCACTGGCCGATTGAGAGGAAGATTTTGGCGAAGGTACCATGGAGATTTCTCCGAAACCGTAGGAAGGAATCAACCGCTTCGAGTATGAAGAAATTTTCGCCGAAATCCCTTCACTTTTTTCGGCGAAAATCCCAGTTGAATTCAGGAGAATATCGGGTTGGTATAAATAGAGAACTCGGGGCTATTATAAAGGGGGAGGGACGAACCATCACTGAAAAACATCACTTTTTACAACACACATAAACGACGAGAGAGAGAGAGAGACAGGACGAGTAACTAGAGTTCGAGGAGCAGGAACGGATCGTGACGCCATCCATCCATCTCGGAGAGCCACGGTTAGGAGTTGAAGATTCAGCAGATTGAAGCTGTCAGGAAGCATCGAAATTAGGTTTTACAGTTTTTCTCTGTCTTCCTACCTGAGATGTATTCTTTGTCTGCCTTCGACTCTTCTGGATTGGATATGAGTAGCTGAACTTGTGTAACTTAGATTAGATGAACCCTAAGTGACCCAGGGCTTAAAGCGGTCACGGATCGGCGGTGATTAGATTCAAAATTCATTCAGTTTCATCTTGCATGTTTGATTTGTTCTTCGTTTTCTGTGTTTCTTGTCTGGTTTGGCCACCTAGATTAGATTCTTGTTAAGCTAAGGATAGAAGCGAACGCTCGCCTTACTTTAAAACATCAAATCGAACAATCAACCTTATAATTGGAGTGTGCCTTTCGTAGGAACCGATTAGGGTTGATCCATTGCTAGAGTAACTCACTAATCACTAGAATTTGCACCAGTTAAGTTAAGTCGTTGCGAGAGGCGACCGTACCCGGGCGGCTAATTAATCGTGGTAGCTAGATCGGATAGAGCGAACGTTCGCCAGTCTTAAACCTAAGGGTCAGGTGTTATGATGGTGTCTGTGAACTGAATGAACTAGAATCAAAAATCGATGGTCTGTGACTGTCGTTGCCTTGGTGATCTAAGGGGAATTCAAAATCTAAGCTTGTCTGTCATCTTTCTAGTCAATTAAGCAATCTTCAATCTTTCTTCGGTTTAATTTTCATTTCTTCTTATTTTTGCATTCTTAGTATAGAAGTCGTGGAACTCACACCACGCACAACTTGTGTTTGAACTTGAATTAAAACTGTCAACTCCCTGGAGTAAGGAAGTAGGGGAAGCCCCTGGAATACGATCTGCTATACGCTTTTTATTAGCATTAGTAGTTATTTGGTTGAACGCATCACAACGACACGTTCACCAAATTGGCGCCGTTGCCGGGGACTCTTCTACTTCGTTGAAAGAAGAGTTGGCATTTTTATTCTTCTACCTTTCCATCTTTCATTTTCCATCACACTTCGATTTTACACCGGTTGTGTTTGTTTTTGTCTCGTGCAGATCATAGCAGGTACAGAAGCAGATCACTTCCGTTTCATCTTCCTTTACCACAATGATTACTCTCAAAAGTGTTGCGGACTATAGTAAGCCGAGTGCATCTAACCTCCGTTCACCCATCACCGTGCTTACTAACGACGATGATCCCGACTATGAGATTCAGATTCCTCTCTTGGAGCTAATCTCTTGGGACATACAATTCGAGGGAAGACCAGATGATAATCCCTGCACACACATAACCAACTTTTTGGTTGTCTGCGACACCTTCAAGTCTGGGAATCTCAATAAGAATGCATTATATCTCTGAGCCTTCCCGTTTTCTCTCAGAGGTGCAGCTAAACAATGGCTTAACAGCAAACCGCCAGGTCATTACACTGAATGGGAGACATTAGCTCAAGATTTTGTTGAGGAATACTTTCCTCCTGCAAGAACAACTGCTTATAGAGACCGCATCTCCAGGTTCACACAGAGAGAGGATGCAAGCATGTATGACACTTGGAACGAATTTCAGTCTCTTCTCTTCGACTGCCCTCACCATGGGTATGAACAGAGACAGCTGGCTGACTTCTTTACTCGAGGAATGCGCAAAGAATCTGCAAACTGGGTCAACACCTTAGCCGGTGGAGATTGCACTGCTCTCACTCCTCAGGATGCTCTTTTGCATTTTGCTGACTGCGCTTCGAAATCTAGAAACTGGCAGAGGCACATAGAAGGAACCAAGAGCCAGAGTCAGATAAATGTTGCAGAGCAGATCAAGGCGGAAGTTCAGAAGCATCTGCAAGCAGCTGGTATCCCTCTCAACTCTCCGTCAGCTAGCGTCTTCTCTGTTGACTGTGGATGGTGTGGATCATGTGCTCATAGCGGCGGAAGTTGCCTCAATTTCAGTGCAGCAGAAGTCTTGTCTACTGAGGAGGTAAACTTCATTGATCAAGGTTTTGCCAACAATCAGAAAGGCTATGCCGGTTACAGAAACTACGTGCCAAGGAAGCAAAGCAACCGGTTGGTAGATCCTTATTATAGACCTCCGGGATTCATTGGAGGGCAACACCAGTTTCAGGCAAAGCCGTGCTACAATAGAGATATTGACTATGAGAGGAAGTTTGATCAGATCATGAGCCGACTTGATGACAATGACATTCAGTTAAAAGCCCAAGCCGCACTTAATCAAGGAACAAAGGCTCAAACCCAGAGGATAGAAGACGCAGTACTCAATATGGTGAAACTTTTTACTAGCAATCCTCTCCTTAATCCAGAAGCATTTCAAGCAGACTCCGATATAAGGAGTGAACACGCTCAAGCTATTACCACTAGGAGCGGCAAGCAAACAACTGATCCAAAAGCTCCAGAACCTGACATGATACCAGATATTAGTGCTGCCATGGATATGCCAAAAATAGAAGATATCACAGAAGAGGAAGAAGAAGCACCTGCTCCTCCTCCGCCGCCCAAGACAGCCCCTGAACCTGTCTTGGCGCCATATGTACCTAGGATTCCTTTTCCAAAAGCTGCAAGAAGCAAAGCCAAGGATCACGATACTCAGTACAAGAAATGGTACAATGTTTGATGTGACTTTAATTAATGCATTTTAAGCTTATGAATGACCTATGATATGCCCGTGTTTATTCGTGAAATGACATGACTTTTATGCGTTTATTTGAGATTTTGTGCTAAGTGTCATTTTGTTGTCCGGTTGCCACTTTGGAGCCAAAATTCGTGGGCTATTGGAGCTGCTTTGTGCATTTTTCAGGTTCTGGCTTCAAATTACGGATAACAAGGAGCGCATAGGAGCAAACGGGAGGTCATTTGGAGGCCGGACGAGGGAGATGTGAGCCTTGCAAGATCGGGTCTTCTGCAGAGTGCAGGGGGTGCACGCCGTGCAGATGTGCACGCCGTGCAGGGGTGCACGCCGTGCACTATGCACGCCGTGCACTGTCCCCTGCACTATAAATACTCTTGATTTTGGCCATTTTGGGCAATTCTTTCATATCTCTTGAACCCCAAATACATTTCCACGAACCCTCAAACCCTAGAGCACGTTTTTGGAGCAATTTGAAGCTATTGGAGCTAGGATTGAAGCCAACAAACCTTGGGAGAAGTGCCTACAAGTGGAGAAGTGAAGATCATCTCAAGGATTCATCCATGGTGTTCTTGGTGACCATTCTTCCTTCTTCTCTCTTTACTCCCTTGGCCATGTGTGGCTGATTTTCTAGGGTTCATCTTGGATGGGTAGATTAGTTGTGCTATGATAGAGAGATGATTGTATAGAACTTGCCATGATTGATCTTGGTTGTATGAGGATGATTCCTAGACTGTTCTTAATGCCATTTTATGTCATGTTTGCTTGATTTGGTCCATTCATTGTAATTTGATGCATGAGAGTGCTTGGATTGCATAGATTGTAGGTCTAGGGATTGAAGTGAGTGTGTTCTAAGAGATTAGATCATCTTATTTCAACCATTTTCACTTGATTTCTCTCTTGGGCATTTTATCGAACACTTGGTGTGCATGTGGAATTTCATTCAATTGAGTTTGAAAGGGCTTTTTGGGTGAATCTCTTAGTGTTAGGGCATTGATATGAGAGTGTTGTGCCTAGCCTTGTGGTCATAGAGTCTTAAGAGAGGGTCTTGTGTCTTGGCATTTCATCAAACACTTAGAATGCATCCTATTTTCACTTAGTTTGAGAGCGAGAGCCTAAATTGAGTGGTATTGGGATAGGGATTAGGTGCTACGAGAGTGCATCGAGTCTAAAAAAGTGAAATGCATGGTCATCCGAATGCAAACTCGATCTTAATTGGCTTGTTTGTTCAATTAGTCATCTTGAGCATGATGAAACTACCCACCAAGAGAACCTCTTTGTCTTTGATTTGCACCGCTTTATTTGTCTTTCTTCCTTTTAGTCTCCTTTAAGTTTTTAATATCTTTTCCAAATCAAAACTCCTTTCAAATGAATAGACCGTCTACGAGGAATGTGAGTAGAGGCCATTGAGAGAACCCCGAGGAATACGACCTTGGTAAAAATCCGGTTTATCAAGTTTTTGGCGCCGTTGCCGGGGAACTTTCTCAATCCTTTGAAAGCACTTAGTAGTGGACCGATCTATTCACTTCCTTCAATTTAGTTTTTGCTTCCTTTTACTTGTTGTTTGGTTTTGTTATTCCACATTGTCGTATTACTTGGGTGTGTTTGTTGTGCTTGTTTGTAGGAGATTTTGGGTTAGTGCATGAGGCGTTCAGCTCGTCTTCAAGCACGAATCCAAGGACTAGAACAAGTGCTCAAGTCACCTATCACTTCCCCACCTCCTATAGTTGAAGAAGAAGAAGTTAATCGCATCTCACACCACACTATGTCTCAACACGGGGATGACGATGACCAATCGGTACATTCACACCACACTAATGATGATGATCACTCACAACGGGGTGCAAGACGTACCTTGGCGGATTATGCTCGCCCTACTCTTGAAGGGGCAGCCTCTAGCATTGTTCGAAGACCCGTCAATGCTAGGAACTTTGAGCTCAAGCCTAATATGATCCAAATGGTTCAAAATGGAGTGGTGTTCAATGGCATTGATGGTGAATGTCCATCTAGGCATCTCAAGGACTTCTTGGAGATATGCGACACGGTTAAGAATGACCAAGTTCACCCGGATTGCATACGACTCCGACTCTTCCCCTTCTCACTCAAAGGTCGAGCCAAGTCTTGGTTGGAGAACCAACCTAGTAGAACATTCACCACATGGGAGGGCCTAGCCGAAGCTTTCCTTGAAGAATTCTTTCCTCCCTATATGACGGATGCAATCCGAGACCGTATCAACCACTTCATACAACACAAGGGAGAGCTCTTCCATGAGACTTGGAATAGGTTCCAAGCCATTCTTCGGTCTTGCCCTCATCACAACTTCGCCGAATGGAGCTTGGCGGACATCTTTGCTAGGTCCCTTGATTTTGAGAATACAAGGATGATCAACCAAGCCGCCGGAGGTGACTTAAGGATGCTCACTCCCGAAGATGCTCTAGAACTCTTCGCGGAGATGGCCAACAAGACAAGGAGTTGGTCTCGACAACAACCTCCTAAGTCTAAGTATGGAAGTGACACGCACTATGACTCTCGGTCCGTAAGTGTTGATGCACCAAAGGATTCATCCACCTATGGGAAGAAGCATAAGTTACCGGGGCACCGAGATGAAGATGATCCCATGATTGCTCTCCTTATGTCCAAGATTGATGCCATGGCTTCACAAGTAAGTAATCTTAGTATGCCTCCCTCTAAGCCATCTAAAGTGGGTAATCCACCGGTTGCTTCAGTATTTTGTTGTGAAGGTTGTGGAGGTCAAGGCCACGATGTTAGTGCTTGTCCTTCCACCATTCCTGAACTTAGCCAAGGCGACCTTGAGGAGGTAAGCTTCGCACAAGGTCAAGGTTTCCATGGTAATTTCAGCCCCCAAGGTAACTATAACCGACCTTGGTACAACAAGACTAACCAAGGTTACCAAGGCCAAGGGAGTCAAGGTAGTGGTTATAGCAAGGGCTACAACCAAGGAAATCAAGGAGGTTATCAAGGTTATAGGGGTTATCAAGGCAACCAATGGTCTCAAGGAAGTAACCTAAACCAAGGGAGCCAAGGGACTCAAGGAGGACCCCAAGGTCAAGGGCACCAAGGGGGAAATCAATGGAATCAAAGTGGACATCCAAGTCAAGGTTTCCAAGGTCCTACCCCACCGGGAATGTACAACCATAGAGGTGAAGGACCACCCGGTTTCACCAAGCCTTCTCAAAACAAAGAGGGTGGTTCTTCGATCTCTCAAGAAGACACCAATGCGGCAATGATCCAACTCATCAAGAATCAACAAGCTTCAATTGCCAATTTGGAGAACCAATTAGGACATATTTCTAAGGCACTCTCGGAGCGACCTAAAGGTAGTTTACCCGCCAACACCGAGGTCAATCCCAAGGGTCCCGAGGAGCTTATGATGGTAACTTTGAGGAGTGGTAAGCAAGTACAAGATGCCATACCTAAGGTGGTAAGTGCTCAAGATAATGATTTGGTTATAGTTGAAGACGTGGTTTCCGATGATGACACGGATAAGATTGAGGTTAAAGATAGAAGAGCCAAGGCTAAAGAAGCTTCTAAGATGACCAATACGGTTGGTTCTCAAGAGGCTACGACGAGTGCCACTCCGGTCTCTCCTCCCGCACCGGTTGTGCCTCCGTACAAGCCTAAACCACCTTATCCTTCTCGCTTGAAGGCGGATTCCATGGAAAAAGATTTCAAGAGGTTTGTTGAGATTCTTGACAAGGTGCAATTCACAATGCCTTTTAGAGAAGCGATTACAAAGATGCCTCAATATGCGAAGTTCATGAAAGAGATCTTCACCAACAAACGCAAGCTTACGGATGTGACTTCGGCAAAGCTCAACGAACAATGCTCCGCCATTCTCTCTAAGAGGCCACCGGAAAAGCTTAAGGATCCAGGTAGCTTTACTATTCCTTGCACTATTGGTGAACATGCAATAAGTAGAGGCTTAGCCGATTTGGGTGCTAGTATCAATGTTATGCCATATTGCATGTTTAAGAAGTTAGGCCTAGGGAAACTAAAACCAACTCAAATGAATGTTCAATTAGCGGATAAATCTGTGACATCCCCTCGTGGTATTGTCGAAGATGTGTTGGTTAAGGTTGGTGCTTTTGAATTCCTTGTGGATTTTGTTATTCTAGATGCTATGGGTGGTACCGATGTGCCTTTGATTTTAGGACGACCTTTCTTAGCAACCTCTCATGCTTTGATTGATGTCTACGGTGGTAAACTTACACTTAGGGTTGATAATGAATGCATGATCTTTGACCGTTCAAATGGCATGGAGTTTACTTTGTCTTATGCTAGTCATCATGATCCTAAGAATCCGCATGAGCTTACTTCGGATACTAATAGCACTAACCTTGTCCGTCATAGTCTTGCGGAGTTGTTTGCTCTTAGTGATGTGCAGGAGAAAAAGGATGAAGTAAAGAAGACTCCACCTAAGGCTAAGAAGAAAGGTGTGGAGAAGCCACCCGAGAAGGGCAAGGAAGCCGCACCGATGGGTGAGACTAGCAAGACTAAGAAGCCACCCGATGAGAGAATTCACTCCAAGTGGTTTGGCCCCTTCTCCATTGCTCACATTTCATCATCCGGGAAATCCGAGCTCACACCTCCCGAAGTCGGTAAGGTTCAATTCAAGTTCCGTGTGCCATGCCAAGGTAATGACTTCGATTTCAAAGAGGTAATGAGTTGGGATGGTTTTACTTAGCTGGTCCGTGTGCTTCGTCGAGCTTAAGACGTTAAACAAGCGCTTCTCGGGAGGCAACCCGAGTGTTTTTCATGTCCTTTCTTCTTGATTTGATTGCATGATTGTGTGTTTTTGTGGTGTTCAAGGTCCTTGAGTTGTTGTGGTGTCCTTTGTAGTCTCGTAGGCGTTGAAATTCTGAAGTTCGGGGTCCGTTTTGAGTTGATTTGGCGGTGTTTTGGTCGTTTTTCGTCGAAGTGAAAAATTTGATTTTGTGCTGAGGGGGTGCACGCCGTGCACTAGTGCACGCCGTGCATGATGCACGCCGTGCACAGTGCACGGTTTGGTGCACGGGCTGTCTAGAGCTTCAACAAAAATTTTCAGCTCCGGGGTGCACGCCGTGCACCCTGCACGCCGATGCACCCTCACCCTTGCACGCCGTGCACCCTGATTTTCACCCTTATTTTTTCGGTTTGGTTAGTGGTTGGCTCGGTTGATACTTGATTTTCTGGTTTGAGTCATTGGCTCGGTTTGGTTTTGGTTCACCCAACCCACCCCCCCCCCTTATCCTTTCCTCGACCCCGACCCCCACCCTCTCACTCTCTCCTTCTCAATCCCAGCCGCCGACCACCCCGCCGCCGCCGCCACACCCGCCCAGCAGCCGCCCGCCACCTCCAATCGACCGCCCGACCACGCCTGCCCGCCGCCGACTCCACTCATCCGCTCCTGCCCAGCCGCCAGTCGCCCGCCCGCCATCCCATCTGTCCGCCCAACCGCCGCCGCCACTCTCCTTACCCAGCCGCCGCCGCCAGCTTCCAGCCGCCCGCCGGCCTTTTCTTTCACTCCCAGCCGCCACTGCCCGCCTCTTCGGTTGATTTCGAACCAGGTTTTTCATTGTTAAGTGTGGCTGGCATGTTTATTTGTTTCGCAGCTTTGTGAGTTTAGCTTCGTGGCTTGGTTTGAATGCTTGCTTGATTCCTTGTTTAATTGGGTGAGGTTTGTTTGCTGATTGGGCAGATTTGGTAGGGGGTTTTGTTGATTTGCTTGTGCATTCTTGGTTGGTTTGCTTGCTTATGCGGGTGCTCCCATTTTGTTGCTTGGACATTAGTGGTGTGAGTGTTGCTTGATGGACTTCATGGTGGCAGTTGGTGATATGTTGGTAGGCTTGGCATGTGCCTTGATGAGCTTTTGGTATTGTTGTTTTGTTTAGTGGAAGTGTGTGTTCATGTGCAGGTGTTTGAGTGTTGGCGTGTTTGAGCTATGGAGTTCTGTGGGGTTGATCATATTGGCTTTTGTCTATGCCTTTTGTCTTGCTCTGTTTCAGTATGGTCTATGGTTTGATTTGCAAGTTCTGAATTCAGGGACTGAATTCCATTCTTTGTGTGAGGAGGGGTGTGGTTAATCACCACTCGTTAATTTATTTTTGTACATTCCTCCTTGCATTGTGTGGACTTCGGCTTATATGTTCTTGATTCGTGTTTCTGATCCATGATGCATGCCTTTTGCTTAGCTGTGGATTTCAATGATTTGATTTTTGCTAGCATAGGTTGTTGCACTTGAACGTGATGATCTTGAATCGTGCTCGATATTGTGCTCAATGTTTTGATCATGTGTTATGATTCGACGCCTCGATAGAATTTGTGTCAGGAGTGTGCCCTTCTTGTTGAATCTTTGTTTGCACTTCTTTTGCAGGATGCCTCCCAAGGGTAGATCAGCTTCTTCATCCTCCGCCCCTAAGCGATCCAAGACACCAGCTTCCAAGAAGCGGAAGGGACAGACTGGGCAGTCTTCTGTTCCTCCACCACGGTCGCCTTCGCCGCCTCCAGCTCCTCGTGGCGTCGACCCTCCTGAATCAGTGGTTCAGAGGATCTTCGACTTCGACCCCAGAGATCGGGCTTACAGTCGCTATCAGGTTATGGCGAGATGGCCCGTGGCGAGGCAGGGTAGATTTGATTTTGAGGGGTTGCAGAGTCGTGATGGTTGGTTGGATGCTTTGAAGACTTTTGCTGATGGAGCCGGTATTTGGCCGCTCTTGGAGGTTGACGAGAGGGCGTATGAGTGGCCTACAAAGGAGTTCCTAAGCACTCTCACCGTGGAGTGTCACGAGACCACTAGTGAGGTGTGTATATGCTTTCGGCTCGGCGGGATGGCGCGTGTGTGCTCCATTGACGAGTTTGGATACCGTCTTGGGTTCTATGAGTGGGCGGAGGTTCAAAGTGGCGAGCTCTCTGGGTTGGCTCTCATATCTTCTCTTACGGGGGACGCCAGGTGTGCATTCTTCAAGGAAATTGCACCGAGGGCTAAGGGTTATTCAGCTCGCTCAGCCAAGGTCACAGAAGTGAATCGGCCTATGCTGAAGCTCCTTCATCACTTCTTCCGGCACTCCATCACCCACAGGAAGTCCTCCTCCTCTCCAGGTGTAGTCTCAGTCAGAGATTTGTTTCTCTTTTATTGTTTGGAGAGGGGCATCAAGCTGCATCTAGGTGATTTAGTGCTAGGAGCCCTCCTTCAGATCCAAGCTAATGACACTGCTGGTGTTCTGCTGGGAGGAGGATTTGTGACCAGGTTGGTGCGGGGGTATGAGTGCCTTGATGCTTTTGGTCCTGCTCCAGCATTTGTCGAGCCTCGACCAGTTCTCTTGCGGATTGTCCTACCTACAGCTCAGATCACAGACCTTCTGGTTCCGACTTGTCGGATCTCAGATGATGACAGTGATGAGGAGGATGAGGAGATCGACCCTACTACACTTCATGAGCTTATCTCGGGGATGGGTCGCCTCACCACCGTAGTGGAGGATATGCGTGCGGGACAGAGGAGAGACAGTGCAGCGATACAGGATCTTAACAGGAGAGTTCAGGACCTCGAGGCGTACAACGCTAGGGACTTTGAGAGTCAGCAGTTCTATGGACAGCAGCTTGCTCAGGTGCATGAGGTTCAGCAGTTTCAGGGTATCCAGCTTACTCAGATTCAGCATTCTCAGTACTGGCAGCAGCATCAGTCCTACTACTACCAGGAGAGCTTCCACTCTGAGTCCGGCCCCTCCAGCACTTGGACAGTCTTTCCACCGCCTCCCCCGTTCGACGGCTACCATCCTTGGTCACAGTGGCCTGGGCACCCACGACCACCACCTCACTGAGAGCTGCAGGATCACTCACCACTTCTCAGGACTTTGGATTTTTCCTTTCTTTTATTTCTGTTTATGACTGCATGTTTTGTTGTGTTTTGACTTCTTATTGTCTCTTTTCATTTCTGGCATTGAACTTGTCGTGTTGTTGGATCACGCATCTCATCCGTACTCTCATCTTGTCAACTATGGGTTGTGTTTGAGCGGTGTGCCCTCCCTTGTTTTATACAGGTACCCCTGATTCAGGTCCTCGTCCTGAGCAGGTTACTTGACCCGGGATCCCATCTCCGGCTTCTCTTCTTCACCGCGCGGTATATTCGTTCCACCTTATCCTCTCTCTCTCTCTGATCATTGAGGACAATGCTCATGTTAGTCGTAGGGGAGTTTGAGTTTTGGTGTGATTATTTGTCGGTAGAAGTCTAAAGCTATGATCTGATGTGTTGCATGATCTTAATTGAATGTCGAATTCCTCTATTGTAGAATCGTTCGGTTCTTGACGTTTAGTGTTTAATTGACTTCAAGCCTTCACAATGATGTTTAGATTGTTCCACTTAGAACCTATAACCAGCATGTTAGCACTAATATCAAATGAGTCTGGGCCAGAACTGAGATCTTATCACTCTTGTATGTTGGTTGATTGGTTGGATACGTGTTTTTATACCACTCGATAACACCGGTCTAGGATGATGAAGGCAATCAGAATTTCTTCCCCTCTTCCATGTTTTTCATTCTCTTTTTGATCTTTCGTGATTGTGGCTTGAGACTAGACGGAATCCAATTCGAAATCTTGTACGGAAGTTGTTAAGGGGCTAAGGATCAAGTGGCTAAGTTGTGAAAAAAAAAAATGCTCAAAAGAAAAGCTAGGCAAGCTCGGCACCTAAGTGAAGTGTCGGGTTGAGCACTAAGCAAAAGGGCAAAGGCTGTGAGCTAGGCAGGTTCAACACCTAAGTGAAGTGTTGAATCGAGCACTAGTATGCAGTAAGAAAAAAAAAGAGAGAAAAGAAAAGAAAGAAAAAGAGTTCTCAACTGTAGCCCTTGATCCTAGCCAGAGTTGTAAAGTGCGGATCTAGAAGCGGATGAAGTCGAGTCGATAGCCACATTCACGACTCACGATCCATGTTCCGATTTCAAGTCCTTTTGATTAGAGTTGGTGTTGTCGTGGTCGGTTTTGCTGTGTCCCAATCAACCACTACTTGAAGTGTGCAGAAATTGGTGAGGTTTAGACTTGTTTGGTTGATGTTCTTGCATGTGTAGGTTTAGTTTGTTCGTGGAACAGTTTAAGCTAAATTGTGATTGCTTGAATCTCAATGGACCGAACTTGTCATTTGTGAACTTGAATGTTTTCTGATTCATTTGCTTGAGGACAAGCAAAGCTTAGTCGTAGGGAATTTGATGTGACTTTAATTAATGCATTTTAAGCTTATGAATGACCTATGATATGCCCGTGTTTATTCGTGAAATGACATGACTTTTATGCGTTTATTTGAGATTTTGTGCTAAGTGTCATTTTGTTGTCCGGTTGCCACTTTGGAGCCAAAATTCGTGGGCTATTGGAGCTGCTTTGTGCATTTTCAGGTTCTGGCTTCAAAGTACGGATAACAAGGAGCGCATAGGAGCAAACGGGAGGTCATTTGGAGGCCGGACGAGGGAGATGTGAGCCTTGCAAGATCGGGTCTTCTGCAGAGTGCAGGGGGTGCACGCCGTGCAGATGTGCACGCCGTGCATGCACGCCGTGCAGGGGGTGCACGCCGTGCACTGTCCCCTGCACTATAAATACTCTTGATTTTGGCCATTTTGGGCAATTCTTTCATATCTCTTGAACCCCAAATACATTTCCACGAACCCTCAAACCCTAGAGCACGTTTTTGGAGCAATTTGAAGCTATTGGAGCTAGGATTGAAGCCAACAAACCTTGGGAGAAGTGCCTACAAGTGGAGAAGTGAAGATCATCTCAAGGATTCATCCATGGTGTTCTTGGTGACCATTCTTCCTTCTTCTCTCTTTACTCCCTTGGCCATGTGTGGCTGATTTTCTAGGGTTCATCTTGGATGGGTAGATTAGTTGTGCTATGATAGAGAGATGATTGTATAGAACTTGCCATGATTGATCTTGGTTGTATGAGGATGATTCCTAGACTTGTTCTTAATGCCATTTTATGTCATGTTTGCTTGATTTGGTCCATTCATTGTAATTTGATGCATGAGAGTGCTTGGATTGCATAGATTGTAGGTCTAGGGATTGAAGTGAGTGTGTTCTAAGAGATTAGATCATCTTATTTCAACCATTTTCACTTGATTTCTCTCTTGGGCATTTTATCGAACACTTGGTGTGCATGTGGAATTTCATTCAATTGAGTTTGAAAGGGCTTTTTGGGTGAATCTCTTAGTGTTAGGGCATTGATATGAGAGTGTTGTGCCTAGCCTTGTGGTCATAGAGTCTTAAGAGAGGGTCTTGTGTCTTGGCATTTCATCAAACACTTAGAATGCATCCTATTTTCACTTAGTTTGAGAGCGAGAGCCTAAATTGAGTGGTATTGGGATAGGGATTAGGTGCTACGAGAGTGCATCGAGTCTAAAAAAGTGAAATGCATGGTCATCCGAATGCAAACTCGATCTTAATTGGCTTGTTTGTTCAATTAGTCATCTTGAGCATGATGAAACTACCCACCAAGAGAACCTCTTTGTCTTTGATTTGCACCGCTTTATTTGTCTTTCTTCCTTTTAGTCTCCTTTAAGTTTTTAATATCTTTTCCAAATCAAAACTCCTTTCAAATGAATAGACCGTCTACGAGGAATGTGAGTAGAGGCCATTGAGAGAACCCCGAGGAATACGACCTTGGTAAAAATCCGGTTTATCAATGTTCTTAAAACTGCAGAAATCAAGATACCAGTGACAGACGCTGTAGAGATTATACCACCACTTGGGAAGTTCTTTAAAGACCTAGTGAAGAAGGTGAAGAGTGGCGAGGTGTACTCTATCACGCTCACTGATAAATGCGCATCTATTCTAGGTGCGCCATCTCCCATTCGACAGCCACCACGCACAACTTGTGTTTGAACTTGAATTAAAACTGTCAACTCCCTGGAGTAAGGAAGTAGAGGAAGCCCCTGGAATACGATCTGCTATACGCTTTTTCTTAGCATTAGTAGTTATTTGGTTGAACGCATCACAACGACACGTTCACCATTACACGACGCTTGGAACGATTTCCAAGCACTCCTCTCCGACTGCCCTCATCATGGATTCAACCAGAGTCAGCTAGCCGAAATCTTTGCCAAGGGTATGAATGAAGAAACAGCTGAATGGGTCAACATTTTAGCTGATGGCGACTGCACGGCACTTCAACCAGAAGTTGCTCTACTTCACTTTGCAGATTGCGCATCTAAGTCCAGAAATAGGGAAAGACAGTTTGGAGCAGCCAAGAGTCAACCAAGCAGTGAAGATCAGATTAAGATCGCAGTACAAAAACAAATGGAAGAGATCCTCGGTACAACGGGAAGGCTTCTATGAGCGCCCTCCCTACAACTTCCAACTCGACCAGAGCCGAAATCAATACATGGACAATGGTTATCAAGATCCTTCCAGATTCACCAGAGTACAGCAGCCTCTGAATTTTATATCTGAGGACAATTGGGAGAGGAGAATAGCTAGGAAGTTTGATCTAATTACAGCAAGACTTGATGATCACGAGGAAAGATTTAGAGCGCAAGATGCTCTTAACAAAGGGCAGATCGCACAAGGACAGAGAATAGAGGATATGATAAATAAAATTGCTAGTGCGATGGCTCGTCTTCCCATCTTCAATCAGGCTCCGTCTCAAAGCAACTCCACCGTGAAGAACGAGCACGCTAAGGCCGTAACAACCAGGAGCAGTGAGCAGACCAGCCCGTCTAAGAAGGAGGAAATTCCCGTTTCCAATGAGGGAGAGTGCTCGGCTATCGTCGCTCGACCACCACCCATACCTATTCCAGCTAAGTGCCCCGACCCTGGCCCTTTTACTTTACCTTTGAGCATTAATGGCATTGAAATCGAGCGTAGTATAATTGACCTAGGTGCGTCTATAAATGTCATGCCTATGTGTTTATATAAGAAACTGAACCTAGGGGAACTACAACCTGCCAACATGAATTTAATGTTCGCTGACAAAACTCTAAGAGAACCCAGAGGAATGATCCAGGATGTAATCACTTGCTGTGGCCCGTTCCAGTTTTTCGTTGATTATATAGTTATGGATACTCAAGAGACATATTCTACCCTTCTCTTGGGTCGGTCATTCATGGCGACAGCCGGAATTAATGTCAATGTTCCTAATGGCTCTCTAACTGTAAGGGTGGGGAAGGATACTGCAACATTCCGTCTCAAGGACGGGATGAAATACATTCCTAAGGAAGAATTAAATTGTTTATCTGTAGAGATTGTGGAGTTGGCCTCGGTCAACTTCATTTCTAATATTTCTTCCAGTGTTTGGAGATCAATTGACACTGCAGGTGCTGAACAAATTACCGAACAGAAGCCAGAAATTTCGGTTCAGAAGCCGCTTAAGAAGAAGAAGAAGGAACTGCAAGCCTCTTCTAAACCACCGAGCAGACCTCGAGGAAAGAACAAGAAGACGAAGACCCAAATGGTCTGGAGACCAAAAGCTCCACCGTCTTCCATCGAGCCAGCTGCACCACCAATTCGTTCCGAGAAACCGGCGTCGGAACGAGTATGGAAGGAGAAGCCGAAAGCATCTCCTAAGGAAGTACTAACGATCACCGATCCTGGTGATAACAAGCCGAAGATTAAAGAAAAGGAGAAACCGACAGTCCTCATTCCTTCCATCGTCACACTCAAGAAGGATGACCTCTCTAGAGAGCTGTTCGGACCGTTCAAGTTCGTGGATCGTCTTCCCGACGGACGTACCAAGCTTTTGCATGCGAACGGGAAGAAATTCACGTTTACCGGAGAAGTCCCGAAGCTGTACTTCATGAACTCTGACGCGAGCGTGAAGGAGAATCTGAGTTGGGATGTCTCCTAATACCGTCCAGGTATCGTCCATCTCAAGGACGTTAATAAAAGAGCGCTTCGTGGGAGGCAACCCACGACTGGAGTCTGTTTTAATTTTTTGTTGAACTTGGTATTTTAGAGTCGGTTCGGGAGAGCCAAAAGTGTCAGTTTGTTTGATTTATTATTTTTTGTGTAGAGTCTGCATGTCATAGAGTCAGTCGCAAGTTGAGTGAGGTCATTCCGATTTTTTGGATTTAACCGTGATTTTCTGAAGTAGACCAGATTTACGAAAATATTTAAAACCCGAACAGTTCAAAATTTTCGGCGAAACCACCCTTGTTTTCGGCGAAATCAATTTTCAATTTTCAAACTCAATCTCCCTGTTCATTGTTTTCGGTTCAAAAAGTTCTTGTTTTTGGCGAAACCATTTTAACTAATATTTTCGGCGAAACCGTGTTCTTGTTTTCGGCGAAACCACACTTGAAAATCCGGCAGTGCATTTAAACTGAAATTTTTGGCGAAATCACCTCTCCATTTTCGCCGAAAATAATTTTAAAAATCGGACCACTATTCCTTTAAAAACCCGACCTTATCCTCTCTTTTTTCCCTTCTCTCATTTTCGTTCATACCGCCGAAAACTCCTCCCCTCTCTTTTTAAAAACCATCACCGACACACTTCCCATCTTCAACCGCCGTGGCCGCCGTTTCCCGTCGCTGCCGCCGTCGCCGACCGCCGTCGCTCCCTTCCCCTCCATTTTCCGATCGATTCAAGCCCTAGAACGTTCGAATCGGAGCTTTGCAACTCCAGTTCTCTGAAACCTAGTTTTCAACGTTTTCACCGATTCCTCTCAACTCGTTCACTTTTTGCATCCATGGCTTCAAGGTAAGTTGTAGAGCTTTTCAATACGAATCTTTTGACATATGGATTGCTGAATTTTGTCGGGGTTGACTTCTGGTTGACTTCTCGGTTTGCCTCGTTTTACGTGCCGACTGTTTCGTGTGAACTAGGATTGACTGAACTTATAGAACTGTTCTAGGATGCTTAGGGAGTTCCGTGCTTAATTTCCATATCATTTGGTCATGTGTTGCTATGCATAAGATTAATTCTTTGTAATGTTGACTTTTGTGAGAAATGTCGGTTTGACCTTGAATTGTTGTGATCGTTTGGCTGTCTGATGTGTTCATTCTCGTTCATATTTTCATGCTTTCCATTTGAAATCATATTTTACCATCATTCTCCAAGTTTTGATAGTCTTGCCATGATTAGGGTCCAATATGCTTAAATGTTGACTTTCTAAATGTCGGTTTGACTTTTGAACTCTGATTGTGCTTATCTGATTCTGGCTGTTCCTAGGTGTGTATTTTACTGTCTATGATTGCCGGCTACTCCGCTTTGCTTACCCCACTTAGTTTCCCTCATTTCTTTGTGAAATCGAGTTTTTCTACTAAGTGTGGGGTAAGGTTTTGGTTGACTAATCTGGTTTCATTCTGGTCTAGGAACACCTATGAGCGCAGGACTAAGGCGCGACTTGATGGCGCCTCGAGCTCAGGAGCTACCGCTCCCGTCACACCCGCTGTTATGGGTCCACCACCTGCTCTACCCCGCCATGTTGGATATCATCCCACCATCGCCCGTCTACCGGATTTCTATTTTGAGTGCTTCCAGAAGATTCAGCACGTTCGGGGAGCTGACGTGCGCCCCCTCTCCATGGAGTCCCTGCACGATCATGATGAGGACTACCACCGGAACGTGCATGACGCCTTAGCACCGGCTGGTCTCCTCGAGCTAACCACCATCGCCGCCGAGTTCCCAGACATTGCCCTCCAGGAGTTCTGGGCAACCTTTGATCTGGACGAGCACAAGAGGAAGCAACGCCAGAAGGTGATCACCTTCTATCTTGGTGGGGTGTACAGGCAGCTCACCTACGATGAGTTTGCCGCTCATCTCGGCATCCCCTATGAGCACTATCACGATCACCACCTCGGTTGGGGAGAAGATGATGACGGCGAGGAGTATAACGCGCTTTGGAGCCACATGACAGGCGTACCTGGCGACCGCCTCGGGGAGAGCAACTCAGTTAAGTCTCTCTCTCACCCGCTCTATAAATTTATTCATATGGTTTGGCGAAGGTCACTTTTATATGTTCGAGACAAGGATCGCCACCATATCCTCAAGGAGGAGCTCATGCTTCATCGAGCCATCCGAGAGAGCTACCCTCTCCACCCCGGTTGGGTACTGGCTCGCATCTTCCGCCAGAAGACCAAGAGGAAGACGCTACCTCGCAAACTCCTGGGGGCAACTTCATAGGTCAGCTCATCATCTCCTTCGGCATCAGCCATGAGTATGGCCCGCACATCCCACAACACCAAGTTAGGACCGTTGGAGGAGATTTGGCAGTCGCATACAACTTGAAGCTGGAACTCAGTCCCCATGTAGCAGCAGATCCTCCACTCCAACCTGTGGACGAATTGGAGGACGAAGATGATGCTGAGGAGCAGCAGCCGCAGCCGCCGCCTGAGTTTCATGATTATATACCCTTGCCACACCATCAGGCAGGGTACATCCACCAGTCGCCGCCGTGCATTCCCGATCCACATCCGGCACCTACTCATCAGCCCCGACCGCACCCCGCGGACATTGGTGAGTTGTACGAGCGACTGCAGGAGTGGCGCATCACCGACAACGCCACTCAAGAGGCGCGATGGACTATTATGCAGCAGCATATGCGCCGCGCCGACCGGCGATATGAGGCACAGATGGCGTGGCAACGCCAGCTCGGCGAATTTCTCCACTTTCCACCTCCCGGCTCACCGGACCAGCAGTGATCGGGTTGTATTCCTTTTCTGGTGTCTTCTTTTTATTTATTCTTTTCGGATTTCGGTCCAATTTTTTTTCTGTGTGGATCCGGGACACTTGTCCCGGTTTCCTTTTTATGTTTCATTTGTTTTTGTTTTGTAGGCAATCGGTAGACTCCCTTTGCTTCGGGTTAGACTACACTTCCCTTTGCTCCGAGGATCCGTGCTTACCCTCTGAAATCAACCGTCCTCTTCCAGGTTCTTCCATTCCACTCTAAACTCTAGAATTAGTCCTGTGAGGACACAGTCCGATTTAAGTGTGGGGTAGGATGCTAGAGAACTTTGCATGCACTTGATTGCCCTAGATTGTGTTTTATGTGCGCCTCGTGGTTCCATTCCAGTCTCTCTAGCATTAGAATGGCTCAGTTCTTGATTTTTGATGTTAAGTTGTTGTTCAATCTTTCATAATGATGCTTAGACTGCTTAACCTAGAACTTGAGAACCAACTTGTATACTTTGATGCTAAATTGCCTGGTCAGAACAGAATTTTTAAAAAAATCACACTTGTAGTTTGTAGCCTTGATTGCATGAAAATGACCGAATCCGACTAGCAAACCAACTGTGAGCTTTTGATCCATTGCACGTAACTTGCAATTTTAATTCTTTCTGAGTGGTTTTCTGTTTACTTGAATGAGTTAGAATTTGCATGAGACCTACTCGAGACCACACGATGACACGAGTTCTAGAACGATAGAGGCACCTAGATTCAGCTGCTAAGCCATATAGCCTACCAAATGATAAATCCACTAGGTTTAGACCCTTGAGCTTGGCCTGTTCTTTCGGTTCGATAATACATTACAGCCATTTCCCATTCCTTTCACTCCCCGTTGATCCCCTGTGGTTGTAGTTCTAGATTGACCTACCGGAAGTCAATTTGTGGTAACCTGCCTATAGCCATTAAACAGGTAGTCTTAGCTAATATGTCCAGACGTGTAAACCCCTCTAGCAACTAAAAGAAAAATCGGCACAAAAGAAGAAAAAAAGTAAAGTAAGAAAAGAAGCAAGCTTCAGAAAAAAAAAAGAGAAGCAGAAAAATCAGAAAAATAAGAAAAATTTCAAAGTGTTGTTCAATAAAACGTTCTTCTCCCTACAAATGGAAGAACGAAGTCAAAAGAAAGAAAAGAAAAAAAAATTTGCAAAAGAAAAAGGTTGCTTGAGGGTATCATAGGACGAGCGTTCATCATTCCACCCGTGTTTGGTTAGACGGTAGGAAGCCATAGATTAGATTCGAGGGAAGTTAGTCGAAAGCTACACCGCACAAAGCCATCATCATTCATTCCCATCATCCATCTCATTATAAACCCGAGTAGTGTAGATTTCATTACGGTCCTAGCAGGGAAGTCCTTCTTGACTAGATACTCGTGTTGTCACAGTGGTGGAGATGTGGTCGAAATGCAAACCTATGACAGAATTCGGTAACAGAAAATGATCGAGAGCAGAAACACGTCCCTAAACACAGAGAGTGAGAGTTCCCATTGTACTATATACATCCTGTGTGAGGAGTCTGGTCGGTCAGGTCAAATTCGTGCATGATTGATTGCTAATTACTTGTCGTGTGCAGTTTATTAGTGAGACCAGGTAGTTTGGCTAATCCGTATGCATTTTAGGTTCCTTGTTCTAGGATCGATCTGTCTAATAATTCATTGTGTTTGATTGAGCTCCAATTTAATCGATCTTATCATTTGTGAACATGAGTGTTTCTATTCAGTTTGCTTGAGGACAAGCAAAAGCTTAAGTGTGGGGTATTTGATGACACTCGATTTAACGTGATTATCAGCCTCATTTAAGCGACATTTCTTTGCTTAAGACATGGTTTTTAGGGTAGAATAACGAATATTCAATCGATTGCCCTATCTCGTGCCATTTGTGTTACCTTGGCCCGTTTCGGGTCTATTTGATGGTTTTCTAGTGTTTTTGTGTTAGCACATGTTTTTGCCGTCAAATAACGTAGCCATGGACGTGTCTAAGGCATAGGAACCTCGAGGAATCAAACCGGAATCGATCAAAGGATTCGATCAAGTTCAAGCCAAAATCTGCCCATTCACACTTGCATTTTCGGCGAAAACAGGCTTGCATTTTCGGCGAAATCAATAGTGCAAATCAACTGGTGCCAAGTCAAAGCATGTCTTCGGCGAAATCAATCAACTCTTCGGACCGAAAATCAAGACCAGAGAAATCAGCCCCTGAACTCAAAGGAATTTTCGCCGAAATTCTTAAGGAATATTCGGCGAAAATATTAGGCTGACTCGGCTAATTTAGGGTTAAGTATAAATACTTAACCCGGCGGCCCAAAAGAGGGGAATTGAATTAATCATAATACAACTTTTCGAGATCAGAATTCTCTGAAGTTCTGGAGCGAAGAGCTGGAGTTCGAAGAGCCGGATAGAGATCGTGACGCCATCCCTTCCATCTCGGAGAACCGGAGCTAGGAGTGCTATCTACCGAAGATCGAATTCTGTCAGAGTCGTCTAAATTAGGTTTTTCAGATTCTTTTCTGTTCTTCCTTTGGATGATGAACTCTTTCCTTGTCTTTGTTTCTTTTGTAATGATCATGAGTAGCTAAACTCGTTAGAGCCTAGACTAGATGAACCCTAAGTGACCCAGGGCTATAAAGCGGTCACGGATCGGCGGTGATTAGATTCGAAATTCAATCAGTTCTTTTTCATGTTTGATTCGTTCTTCATTGTTCATGTTTCTTGTCTGGATTGATCACCTAGATTAGATTCTTGTTAAAGCTAAGGATAGAAGTGAACGCTCGCCTTACTTTAGAACATCGAATTAAACAATTAACCTTATAATTGGAGTGTGCCTTTCGTAGGAACCGGTTAGGGTTAATTCACTGCAAGAGTAACTCGTCAATCATTAGTAATTGCACCAATTAATTAAGTCGTTGCGAGAGGCGGCCGTACCCGGCGGCTAGTTAATCTTGGTAGTTAGAACGGATAGAGCGAACGTTCGCCGGTCTTAAACCTAAGGGTAAGGAGTTGTGGTGGTGTCTTAGTAATTGATTGAATGAGAATCGAAATCCGCTGATCTGTTGATTGCCAATGCTCTGGGGAACGAAGGGGGATTCAAAGTCTAAGTTCGTCTGTCATCCTTGTTTTCAAACCCTAATTTCCAATCTGCTTTAGTTTAATCTTTTTAATTTTTCTGCATTTCTTAGAAATAGAAGTCGTGGAACTCACACCACGCACAACGTGTTTGCCTTCGAGTATTTTGCTAGTTCTGAAGTAACCAATCATAAGACACCCTCGGAATATGATCTGCTATACGCTTTTCTTAGCATTAGTAGTTTTTATTTGGTTGAATCCCGACCAACGACCGGGCGTTCACCATTGACCATACGGTGGAACGTGTGCTTGATCACTGTAGACATCGGCAAACGTCGCACGCCCTTAAGTACTCCGTTGACACATTCTTGCGCGTTGGTCGTCATGATTCCCCACCGAGCACCACCTCCCTCAGTGTTGTCGTAGGCCAAGCTCCATAACGCCAGTTCCTCGTTCACCCATTTCGGCTCCCGTACGTTTTGTTTATCATGGATCTCCAACCATTCTGCCTTCTTCGCCTCAAACTTCCGCACATTCCCTTCTATTCCTGCAGGTAGCCATGAAGACGTGTATGAATATCCAGTTTGCTTGATAATATTGTATTAGTTAAGTTCACATATACACGGTAAAGAATTTTCCAAATACCTGAGTTCCAAAGGCGAGCCTTCAGAGTTTGATTGCGGTGTTTCTTGTTGAAGTTACTTACGTAATGGCGTAGGCACCACCTCCATACCTCGATCAATGTTGCGCATTGCCGCTGCTATCCCCTTGTGTCGATCACTGATGATTTTGATGTTGGCCAGATTGGTCACATGTCTCTGTAGATTCTCCATGAACCACTTCCAATTATCGTGATCCTCTTGGTCAACTATGGCGTACGCCAATTGAACAATCTGATGTTGACCATCAAATGTACTAGCCATCAACAACACTTTCTTGTACTTGCCCGTGAGGAATGTGCCATCAATGATCATGACCCCAGCGCAGTGCTTGAAGGCTTCTATGCATGGGCCAAACGCCCAAAACACACTCTTGAACATCCTACTGTTACCCGCCGGGTTGGTTCTGATCTCATACCGTGTCCCGGGGTTCGTGAGACGAATAGCATTCAGGATTGTCTCAATGTTGTTGTATGATGCCACCTAGTCTCCGTACAGCTTCTCGACAGCACGTTGCTTACCAAACCACGCTTTCCGGTATGAAATATTACGATGGTACTTCTCTAGAATGCAATCAATAACTGTCTCCACCTTCAACCTCGGCTCTCTGCGGACAATGTGCATGATTGCATCTGAGATCAGCGTAACATCGAGCTGTGGGTGGGGCCCTAGTATCGTTCACCGGTAGCAAATGTGGCAGTTGTTGTGTTGTCGTATTATCCAGAAGCCATATATGTTGCTAAGTGTAGAACGCATCCTCCAAGGACACGTCGGGTCGATGCACTTGATGGCCCATTCTGTAACACCCGACCCAAATCACCTGGGTTGAACCCATGGTTAGTCCAAGAACCGGGATTACGGTTGACTCAAAACATAAAGGAACCAATAAAATATCATTTAAATGTATAAAAACAATAGAAAACGAAAGCTTCCATGATCTCAAAACCAAAACCCATTTACACTTTAAATTCATCAACAATTATCATCATAAATAAATCCAAATTCCCCAAATCGTCAACTGAAACAAAATATATAAAAATGACATCCTCGTCCTCAGTCACCGTCCTTTACTTGTCTGTTATATCCAAGCTCCAACCACCACAACTGCTGCTCCAAGCTCGGCTCACCAACTTACTTCTAACTGAAAAGAGAGACTAGGAGGGGATCAGTTTCCTAATGAAACTGAGCGAACCCACTGGGCTTAACTATGCGTCGAACTACCTAGGGAGCATCCCAGACTCCCACATTAGATTACAACAATGGGACCCACACTTTAGTTCATTTTAACATCCTAATTAATAAGATAGTTCTAAGTGTTCAGTCATTTCCCTCTACTCCTATTCTCATCATGCATCACCCCAACAATGTCATCCAACAATCATAAACAATCCAACACAAGTTCATAATTAATAAGTTGAATACCACATTGTCACACATCGTTCCATAATATACAAGAATCAACATCAACACGATTCAGTAGCACATCACATAACAATTCACAATCACATCCAGCACAACAACACACACACAAACAACAGTTCACACTTCATTTAACTAGATGAGTTAATTAGGCGCCATAAGGAGTTGTTCCCCCGCTACCCCGCCGGCCATCACATCAGACGCATCCTCAACGGATCCCTTCCCATGGAAGCAATACACAACATCCTAAAGTAGGATCTTCTCCCTCGGGGGGAAAGCAACAATCCTTGGTATCCGACCAAGGTGATCTACCCCTGTAGACCGGACTCGATATCATCACATTTCTTTGGGGTAACGTTGGCTCCTTCCGGTTCTATCAATTTAATTTCATGACACACAACCACAAGCGATTACCACACATCATTCACAATTCCACTTCCTAATTCCATGTACCAATTCCATTCAATCAATTCCACTTTACAACTCCATTTCACAATTCCACAGCAGAAACCCACAACACAATTCCACACTTATTACGGGCGGACTGCTAGCCTTACCGACCACCCCACCTGTAATAGTAAAAACACAAGGGGTGATCATGTCGCAAGGCCTAGAGCCACCCTCCTGTTCATCGTTCATAGGACGACCCCACATTAGCAGGGTCATCCTCTTGCAACCAACATTCCACATTTCCAATAATTTATATATTGCACAAATAGGAATTAAACTCTCATTCTAGCCACCTAACCAACCATTCAATCGAACCAGTCAACTATAAATTCAAACAAGTGAAACCATGCATCACATATCTCAACCAATTGAAGCTACACATAAGCACATCAGCCGTCAACAAACAAAACGTCTAATTACTATTTTCAACTCTCCAATTCATGCATCCCTATTAATTACTATGTCGGGTTGTAATTCCTCACGTCTCTACCTATCGACGCTAAGCCCTCACCTTAGCCTAAAAGAAGACTCTGAATTTTTTTCCTAGAACGTCCGTCTTGTCGTCCTGATTCCACTGGTCCCGACAGTTCGTCAATCGGAGCTCTAACGAAGGAGTTGTGGTTGAATCTCTGAATTGCGAACATATTCCAAAACTGATCTGCCAAACGAACTCTTAGAACCAAACTTCCAGAACACACCACAAACTAACAACAATTATAATTCAGTCACTTATCTTTCTAAAACTGGCCAGGTGATCATTGAACTTTTTCAAATGGTGAAACTCACCCTTCTTCTTCTCCGGTTGACTCATGACCGCCGGCGAGACGAACCCAGATTCCGGCGAGCTCACACTTCTTCTTGGAGCCGCTGTTTCTCTCCATCGCCGACCCTGTACAGTCGACGCTAATTCCCAAGACGATGGAACGTACAGTTCCGATCGCCGCCGCCGCCATACGTGCGCTCCCACTTCCCTGGAATCTACCTCCGCCGCCGTTTGAATGGATCAGACTGTTCCTCCTTCCTTTCTCAAAGAGACTGCCGACACCATCTTTCTCTCTCTCTTGATTTTCGTTCAGCTGCCAACTCCCCCTCTCCGTTCGTCCTCGACTTTCGTGCTATCCCCAACTGCTGCCTCTCTCTTTCTTTCTTCAACCGCACAACCCTCCTTCCCCTATTTTCCCGTGTTGCTGCTTAATGAATAGGGCCGGCTGGGCTTAAAGCCCATCAGCTCCTCTTCCTTTGCTTCAGGCCGCCGCTGCTGATTAAATAGCATGGGCGGCTGGGCCTTGAGCCCGGCCACTCTCCCCCTTCCATCCCGAAGCCAATCCATGGGTCGGACCAATTGATTCGGTCATCGATTTAGAACTCGAATCCAATCAATTAACCCGAAGCTGATTTATTCCCACAACGGAATAAATTACACTCGCCAATTAATTAATTAAACCCGAAATGAAATTCTCAAATTCTTAACTAACAAGGTTTAACCAAGAATTTTGAATTCTAACCGGTGACTCGAAACCGGGATGTTACACATTCCTTCGGGTTGGAAGTGATTACCCTGTACTTATAGTTGCGGAGGACTGCTTGGCTCTTCGTTAGGGACACCAGTTGACCTTTTGTAGAGAATGTCTAACCCAAGTAGAATTCCATCTCCACCGACCAGTACGACTTCGATGGGATCTGGAAGCGCCTGTCCATGGAGTAGGTGTTGAAGATTGTCATGATGTCGTCACAGTCGTCACCCATGCTCGTGGCATGTTCCATTGGCACATAAACTTCCACGCTATTTGCTGTGGCTCCCCCTTCTTCATCGTCATCTTCCTCGTCGGTTTGGCCAATGTCATCGTCGACGTTAGGATTCCCTTCGTCCGTCGAGCAACGGCTCCTTTCGTCACCCGAATCGTCGGTGGTGACATATTCATCTCGCGCCAACCCCTCTTGATCAACCTCCTCCTCCTCCGGACCGACATGACTGGTCGCCATGTATTCCCCATCATACGTTTGGCTTTGCTCCGCCATCAGAGTTGGAATGACCCCCGAGAATTTGGAGAAGAGTGAGACGGCTCCTCTTCCATCAAGGCGTACAACTCGGCAACTTCGAAAAATGGGTTGACGCGAACTAAGTCGTATATGACTTGTACACCGTTGTCGTCCGATATCGGCCTAGAAACGAAATGCGACAGATTTCCCTCAAAACTGTATATCGGCATTCTCCAGACAAATGACTGGATGATCTGATCCGCTCTAAGACCCATTTTCTGCCGAAACACGGTAACCACACTATCATAGGTCGCTCGCTTGGTCATCTTCAGACGGACATTATTTCCCCCTTCGTAGGATAAGCCGGTCCAATCCTGGACGATACGCCCCCCCCAGAAAACTTGGATCCGGAATTCTCGTGACAAAGTGTGGTCGGCTATTTTAGAATTTTAATACTTTCGGTTTGGTGACTCTAAACCCGAAACTAACAAGGATTTAAAGGCTCGTAAGTTGCCCAGGCAGTAGGCGATATCGCCCCGGCCTTAGGCGAGATCGCCCAGGCCCTAGGCGATATCGCTTGAACATTGGCCATTTTCCGACCCGTGACTCTGATAGTGGTCAGGAATCTAATCAGGGAATCAATTCAGAGTCACGGGTGGCTTTTATAGGGTTGGGGCGATATCGCCTGTGGCTTGGGCGATATCGCCTGGGGTATGGGCGTTTATACCTACAAATATCAATAGTTTTCAATGGTATTTATTTAGGTTAATAATTAATTTTTTTTATTTATTTTTGTTCCAGCCTCGTCGCCTGGCCCAATAATGGAAGCCCAAGCCTGTTGGTCTTCCGGGGGTGGTGTACCTCGTAAGTAATGAAGGGGGTAGTTAGTTCAAGGGAAAGGGAGGCGATCAGTTTAAGGAATGGGAAGGGAAGCGAGTAACGTACCGCGGAGCATTTTGTCCGCTAGGTAAAAGTGTTGTCCTCTGGTTAATGGGGTGTACGAGGGGTATTTATAGTACCCCTGTCTTGGTCGCCAAGGCTGAATCTTGGCCACTCGTTTGTAGCCTCCGTAGGATGTTGACACGTGTTCGTCTTGCCTTGGAACCCTAAGAGCCGCGGAGACTGGGCCGTCGCTTTGGGCCTCCCTTTGCTTCCTGGGCTTGCTTGCTTAGCCCATCTGAGCTGTCGCCTAGGCCCAACTTCTCAGCACTAGCGGCTGTGTCCAGGACGCCGTGTGGGCCGCCATGTGGGCCCTTGGATTTCGCCGGGCTGGGCCCATCAATTGCCCCCAAGCCCTTAGTCGAGCTTTGCTTGGCTGAGGGCTTACTCATAGTTCGGACCGCTTGTCTTTTGGTTGTCGTAGGAGGACCCATCAATTGCCCCCAAGCCCTTAGTCGAGCTTTGCTTGGCTGAGGGCTTTCGGCTACTCGTGCCATGTCGCTTTGCCGCCCCTGTTGTCCTTCGTCGCCTTGGCTTCTTAGCTTTCGGTTCTTGTTAGATCGCCCTTGTTTTCGCGTCTTATATTGCCTTCGATCCTTTATCGCTACTACCAACCACACTTGTCTTCCGTTTCTCATGTTCTCTCCCTTCTCTCAGGTCATTATGGTCTTTTATTCTCTAGCGTGCTGGGGAAGTTGGGGAAATTGGGGCATTTCAGTAATTGCCCAAAAGTCATCATTACCTTAAGCTTCCAGACGTCATCTCAACCGCGCGTGCCCCCAATGAACTGTCGCGACGGTTCCGTTTCCCGCCAGCACATCCCATCAGCCGGGCGTGCTCCCCACTCATCCACCACGACGGTTCCGTTTCCTGCCTACTAGACTTCCTATATAAACCCTATTCTTACCGTCTTCCTCCTTTTTTTTTACTCCTTCTCTGCTGTCTCACTGTTTTTACTGTCCCTTTGCTTTCGACTGTTTCTTCCTTCTTCCGACGACCTCCTCCTTCTTCCATCGACTGGAAAACGACCTTTCCTCCCCTTTCTTCCTTTTTCAGATGTCTGGAGCCCCTCGTCGCCCACCTGGCACGTGCCTTAACCTTTCTCTTGTGCTGTCATTGTAGTTCTGTTCTCTGTCGTGTGTTCCTCTTTTCTTTTCGCTTCTTGCCGTCTTTATTTAACCATGGATTCCGACACCGATAGCCAGAACCAAAGTCACTCTTATTCCGCGGGCACTGATCCTTCACCTTCTCCTTCACCCCCTCCCTCATTTTCTAGTCAGTCCCCTGAACGGGTGCCCCTAAATCCTCCACCCTTAGCCGAGAACTCTTCTTCCCATATTTCCGACGTAGCAGAGGAAACCTTTGATGAATCTCCCGCCCTTCCCTTCTGGGGTCCCCATCAAAAAAGATTCGAACGGGTCCTCCATGGGGTGGAGATCGACCCTGAGGCGACCAAGGTCACCGGGTCCTACTCCATTGGCAACTGGCAGTCTATGTGGCAGGGAGCTGCTTGTGATGAACGCACGGTCATTGGCCCGGGCTACTTTCCTTCAGGGTCAGTAGAGAGAATCGCTCGCGTTCTTCCATTCGCCATGCTGCCATCCTCCTTGGGATTCGTCGTGGCCTCCCGACTCTCTACCATTGGCAATTGCCCGCCCGGGTGGCACGGCATCTGGACCGAGGCCTTCACCAATGGACTTCGCCTTCCGCCATCATCATTCATAGTCGACTTGCTTGGATGTTTTGGCGCATCCCTTGGCACCTTTAATGTCGGGTGCTGGGCCACGGCCTCTGCTTTTGAATGCAGCTGTGTGGCCAAAAAGATCGCTCCCACTCTTCGACTGTTTCAGCTGATTCACTATGCCAAACACACATCCAATGGCATAAGTTTTGTTCGCCGGCATGATCTCTCCCCAAAGGGTACCTATTCATCACCTAAGCCTCGTCCTACCTGGTACCACTCTTTTTTCTACTTCCAGCCCAGCGACACAGATCGCCACTAGTCCTCGCTGCTTCCACCCTCATGGTCTTCCGGCGACGTGAGTCGCTTCAACATCGAACTCGATCCTACTCCCGAGGAAACACTCCTGCGGCGCCGAATCCTCCTCGACTGTCATCACCTATCGACAACCTCTGGCCTAAGGACCGCTCAGGCAGGAATACGAGGAGGTAAATTTTTATGTATAGGCGACGATGACCACCTCCCCTTTTTGTTAGTGTTGTCTAACTTGTGTAATTAAGTCGCCGAAGCCAAACCCTTAGGAATACACAACCTTCTCATTACCGCCTACCTTTTCCTGCCACTTATATGTGTTTAGACCTTCTTTGTGCGTTTTTTTTACTAACCCTTGGGTTGTCTTTTTCCCAGGCGCTGTAAGCCTCGCTGGATGCCTCCTCACCACCGCCGCGCGCGGGCCTGTTGGCGAGACTCGCCCTGGTCACCCAGAGTCTGCTACCACCGTCCCTGCCTCTTCCCAGCCTCCCCTTGAAAAATCTAAGGGGAAGAGGAAAATGACCGAGACAGACGAAGGCCTCACTTCCTCAAAAAGGAAGAAGAAGGCCGGGGCTTCCAAGCCGAGGAAGAAGACGGGCGAGAGCTCCAGTCGCCCGCAGCCGCCACTCCAACCGGTTGTCAAAGTCGAGGACGATGATGTTGAAACTGAAACTCTCCTTCGCCGCTCTCGCCGCCAATCACCTCGGGCAGACAATAATCCTCCTGCGAGGGAGCCCTTGACCAGCCTGCTGACGAGGACGGCCTTTCATATGACGACTCCTATCTCTCCACCAAGCCTATCCTTCCTCCTCTAGACCCGGCAGATCTTGAAACGGACCCTGCCGTGGAACTTGATCTCCGCCCCACAGAGCCTCCCCGTGACCATTCTCGCCCATCGGCGGTCAACATCGATCGCGCCCGCCGGGCTAACTGGTCTAAGCAGGCCAATACCATTTTTGACCGTCCTGCTCCCGCTGGTCGGGAGGGCGAGGGGCGCTTTTGCCTACCGTACTTCGCTGTTGTCCATCCGGTCGCATCCCACATATCCCCCCGGATGGCCAGCGATATTGCTGAGGAATTTTCCCGCACCCGGAGAAGGCTCGGAGATCCCAGATCTGCACGGGGCGACCTCCTGCCGGCTGCTTCAGGTATTTGTGAAATGCCTTTGCTCATCTGTATGCTTACTTCGCTTTGTTGGTACATCCCTTTTTTTTTTGCCCTGCTCATAGCTTGCTTCGTTACGTAGGCCCTCGCCAAGCTCGGCGACCTGTCTTTTGCATGCAAGCACATGCAAGAGGAAAACCAGAGGCTGAAGGAGGAGGCAGAGAACTTACGCTCCTTGCGTATGGATCTTACTCGTTATCACAGCGAGGAGAAGGTATTTATCTGCTTGCCTCTCTTCCCCTTTATTTATTTATATTATTATTTTCTTTATTCCCATCCAGACCGTCGCCTCGCGATCCTACTGAAACCTTTACTGCTTTTTGATTTTAGCACCGAGCAGATGCGGCGACTTCTACTGCCGGTTCCTTGAAGGAGAGCCTGGCCGAGGCGACTGAGCGGATCGGCCAACTGGAAGGGGTGCAGGAGGACTTACAGGCTGTGAATGAGCGTGTTGCCGCCCTTGAAGCCGAGCTGGAGGAGGCGCGCGCCAAAGTCACCCAGGCGGAGGAGATACTGATGTGATTATATTTAGTGCATTCTAAGTCCTCGATTGACCTATGAAATGCTCGTGTTTGATCCCTAAATGCCATGCTTATTATGCTTTTATTGATGTTTTGTGCTAAGTGTCCATTTGTTGTCCAGTTGCTACTTTGAGGCCAATTCCATGTCTATTGTCCGGTTGCTACTTTGATGCATTGTAGTACTGGTGACAAGGAGCACGTAGGATCAAACGGGAGGTCAATCGGAGCTAGGACGAAGGAGATATGGACGTTGCAAAATCGAAGAAAATACGACTTTCAGCTGAAGACATCTTCGGCGAAAACATCATAGGATTTTCGTCGAAGAAGAAGTGTTCGGCGAGATTTTCAAGTCCTCGGTCCGAAAACTCGAAGCAGACAGAAGGCCTTCGATCATTGAGGATATTTTCGGTGAAAACATTCAAATTTTTCGCCGAAAACTTTAGAAGAAATGCTCAGCCGTTCGGTGTTCTCAAGGACGTTTTCGGCGAAAATGTAACACCATTTTTGCCGAAAATTCAAGGCTATTCCGGCGTGCTATTTAAGGAAGGCAGCGGACGAAAATAAGGGTATCAAATTCATTATTCTATTTTTTAACACCATCGCCGACACCTCTTCTCTCTCAATTGCCAATTCCATCATCATCCTCTCCCTCAACCACACACCAACCTTCCTCAATTGTTGATCAATTTGAAGATCTAAGTGAAGCCTTCCACCCTTGGATTGGAGCTTGAAGAGCAAAGTGAGAAGATCCTCCATGGAAGCAAGGATGATCTCCTCTCCTCAATTTCAGGTTTCCTCCATGGTCAAGCTAGGCTAAATTTAGGTTTAGTTTAGTGAGGGATGGATCAAGCTAGGATAGGTGATTGATTGTTTGGATTGATGTTTTTATAGCCATTTGTGTAAGATGATGATCCTAGACCTTGAGCTTTGTGGCCATTTGAGCTTGACTTGTTCTTTTGGTATTGTTATGTCTTTCAATACATGAGAATGATTGATTGATGTTGATCTAAGGTTGTAGGATTGTAATTGGATGATTTGAGAGATTGGATTATCAAGTTACAACCATTTTGAGCTTGTTTTCCTTGTTGTCATTTTATCAAACACTTGGTGTGCATTTAGTTTTCTTTCATTTGAAGGTTGAAAGACCCTTGTGATTGCTAGACTAGTGTTATATGATTGACATGAGAGTGTCTTGCATCATTACCTTGTGCTAGATGATTGTTAGCATAGAATTCAAGTTCCAAGCATTCCATTGAGCTAGTTTAAAGCATTCCATTCCCTTTGTTCACATAGCGAGAGCATGGTGCATTTGGTCTAGGAATAGAGAGTGAATTGTGCGAGAGTTCATTGATTCTACTTGAGTGAGATGCATGGTCATTAATTGCACATCGTTGCTTGAGATTCAATCTAGCTTTCATGAACCTTGAGCTTGAAGAAACCCCTTGCTAGACTAAACTCCTTTCTCTTGTTTGACCCTCAATTTCTCTTATCAATTTTACCTTGCTTGTTTATGTTTTTAGCTTGTTTTCTTTCAAACCAAATCTCAACTCAAAATGTATGGACCGTTCACGAACCTTGTGAGTATTAGCCTATGAGAGGGCCTTGAGGAATACGACCTTGATAAATTCCTTATCAATAACCGCCGAAAGGGACAGTGCTAAAGAGCTGCTTATCGACTCTCTGGCGGCACAATCGGCGGCGGATCGCGATCTTGAGGCTGCCAAGGCTCAATATGACGAGATTGTGGCTTATTATACTCATGCTCTCGGCGAGAGTATGCGTGTGGTAATGCGCAGCTGTCGTAACGAGTTCTACGAGCTGTTTCCCAACAAGGGTTGGCCTGGACGGAAGATGGTGCGGGCTCTTCTTCGTGGCCTTAACCGCCACGGCTACGGGGTTCCTGACCCAATTGACGCTGAGGAAGAAAATTACTTCCGAGACGCCGATCGCCTGCAGCGTGAAGTGGCGGCGGCAGATGCTGAGTATATTACGGCTACTCGCCGTAGTCGCGGCCTGCCTGATTTGAACCCTGATGGCTCGGAGGTTCAGCCACCATCCTCTGACCTTGCTCCCTCATCCAGCGGCAAAGACCTTGACTCCACCGCCGATCCCTCAAAGACCGGTGGGAAAGACTCCAACATCAAGGACCCCTGATTCTGCCTTTGATTTTTTGTTTTTTACTGTTTCCTTTTCAGACAATTGACTTCATGGTCTTACTTGCTGTTGGTATTGCTCTCTTTTTTTTTATATAACATTTTCCACTTAGCTTCGACTTGCGTATTCCTAGTCTTGGTCTTATATCTTGTGCCGCCCTTCTTGACCGCTTCGCCTGCTTTCATCGGTGGTTATGCGTTACACTGATAGTTTTGCTACCCTTAGGTCACACGCAGCAATTTGTTAATGCCCTTAGGTCTCGTATAGCGATCTCAATGCCCTTAGGTCTTATATGATAATTTTGATGCCCTTAGGTCTTACACAATGACTTGTTAATGCCCGTAGGTCTTACATAGCGATCTCAATGCCCTTAGGTCTTATATGATAATTTTGATGCCCTTAGGTCTTACACAGTGACTTGTTAATGCCCGTAGGTCTTACATAACGATCTCAATGCCCTTAGGTCTTATATGATAATTTTGATGCCCTTAGGTCTTACACAGCGACTTGTTAATGCCCGTAGGTCTTACATAACGATCTCAATGCCCTTAGGTCTTATATGATAATTTTGATGCCCTTAGGTCTTACACAGTGACTTGTTAATGCCCGTAGGTCTTACATAACGATCTCAATGCCCTTAGGTCTTATATGATAATTTTGATGCCCTTAGGTCTTACACAGCGACTTGTTAATGCCCGTAGGTCTTACATAGCGATCTCAATGCCCTTAGGTCTTATATGATAATTTTGATGCCCTTAGGTCTTACACAGCGACTTGTTAATGCCCGTAGGTCTTACATAACGATCTCAATGCCCTTAGGTCTTATATGATAATTTTGATGGTGAAACAGCATTTTCGGGATTAGGTAACGAGGCATCTGGTAAGTTCATTAAAACCAATATTTGCTTACAAGTACTTTTTTTCTTTTCTTTTTTTTTAATCATAATACCGCCTAAGATGCATGGAATTCCATGTTTTGGAAACCTTTGTGCCATCCAGCTCCGCTAGCTTGAAGGTATTGGCCCCTATTACTCGTCGTACTCTATACGGTCCCTCCCATCCAGGATTGAGCTTGGCTGCCCCGACCGCCGGCCTGAAAATTTTCCTCAGTACTAAATCATTGAGCGCGATATGATGTGGTCGGAGCTTTAGATTATATAGTCTGGCTAGCTGTTCCTTTTCAGCGATCAGCCGAATCTGCGCTTTTTCTCTTCTTTCCTCAATCATGTCCACGTTAAGCATCAATTCTTGTTCGTTGACCTCGTCCCTGTACTCTTGTATCCGTATAGATGGGATTGAAATCTCCACCGGGAGGACCGCCTCAGTCCCATATGTCAATGTATAGGGAGTCTCGCCTGTCGCCGTTTTATAAGCCGTACGATGAGCCCATAGTACGTGATCAAGCTCCTCGACCCATACACCCTTACATCCATCCACTCTTTTCTTTAAACCTTGCAGGATAAGTTTGTTAGCCACCTCCGCTTGTCCGTTGGCTTGTGGGTAGGCGACTGAGGTGAATCGTAGATTTATCTTTAAATCATCGCAAAATTCTTTAAAGACTTGTGAGTCGAATTGAGTACCATGATCACAGATAATACTTTCTGGTATGCCGAATCTGGTGACGATACTTTTAAACGCAAACTTTTGTATCTGCTTAGCGGTGATACTTGCCACTGCTTCTCCTCAACCCACTTGGTGAAATAATCAACCGCCACGATGAGGAATTTCCTTTTTCCTGAGGCTTCTGGGAATGGGCCCAGGATATCCATCCCCCACCTCGCGAATGGCCATGGCTGACATTCACCTGGAGCGCTGTTGCCGGCAACTTGTGATAACTCACGAATTCCTGACACTTGTGGCATTTCTTCACCAGGTCACCAGCCTCCTTTCTCATTGTTGGCCAATAGAAGCCCTGGTAAATTAAATTCCTTTCTAAACTTCTCGTTCCCAAGTGAGTGCCGCACACACCTGAATGTATTTCTTCCAGAGCCCAAGCTGCATCCTCCTCTCCCAGGCATCGCAAGTATGGACCCATGGCTGACTTTCGGTACAGCTCACCCCCTATTATAGTACATCTTCCTGCTTTTCGTCGGAGTTTGGTCGCCTCTAACGGGTCGCTTGGTACAGTGTCGTTATCCAAGTATTGGATAATAGGTGTTCGCCAGTCGCTTTTCCCAATTCCGTTAATCATGTGGAAACATTGCTTCATCCTTGTTTCCTTCTCCACTGTGACCATTCGCCCTTCTTCAAAATCTGTCGCCGTTGCTAATTTCGATAATGCATCCGCGTGGCAATTTTCCTCCCTAGCAATCTGGGATATAACCACCTTTTTGAATTCCGATATAAGTAGTTTTACCTCATCAAAATAGGGGAGGAGCGACTCCTCCTTTACCTCAAAGCTCCCATTAACTTGGTTGACTACTATCGCCGAGTCTGAGAAAACTTTGATGTTAGTAACTCCCATACTCTTAGCGATTCGTAAGCCAGCCTCCAATGCCCCATACTCAGCTGCGTTGTTGGTTCGATTAGTTGCGAATCGCAATGCGACCTCCTGGAGGATCCCACCAGGAGACCTTAGGACTATCCCCGCGCCTGATCCTCCCTTACTCGAGGCGCCGTCTGTAAATAACGTCCATTCATCACCTTCCTCGTTATCTTCTTGTACTGCCCCTTCGACTACAAAGTCCGCAAGTATCGAATGTCATACTCGCTTAACTCAAACGCCCACTTAGCTAATCGCCCTGCCCGTTCGTGGCTGGTATCGAATGTCATACTCGCTTAACTCAATCGCCCACTTAGCTAATCGCCCTGCCACGCTCATAGATCTTAACGCATTCTTAATCGGAAGATTCGTGAGCACATGTATTGTGTGTGCCTGAAAATATGGTCACAACTTTCTGGCCGCGCAAACCACAACATACGCCATTTTTTCTATCGCCGGATACCTTGTTTCAGCGTCGACTAAGGTTTTACTTGCGTAAAAAATAGGGTGTTCGGCTTTGTCCTCTTTCGAACTAAAACCGCACTAACTGCCTTTGGAGAGATTGCGACATAGAGAAATAGATCTTCAGTTAACTTTGGAGATGCGAGTATAGGAGGGGTAATTAAAAATTGCTTCAACTCTTCAAAAGCCTTATTACATTTGTCATTCCACGCGAACTTTGATGCATTCTTCAAGGTCACAAAAAATGGAGCACAGCGATCGACGATCCTGGGAATGAATCGGTTGATTGCGGTCATTCTTCCAGATAAAACCTGAACCTCCTTCACGGTCTTTGGGGGTGCCATTGCTGTAATCGCCGCGATCTGTGCCGGATTAGCCTCTATTCCTCTTCTGGTTATAAGATATCCCAGAAACTTTCCTGATGTTGCTCCGAACACACACTTCAAAGGGTTCAGTCTGAGCGAATATTCCTGTAATGTGTTGAAGGTTTCTCTTAGATCGCCAAGATGATCATCGGACTTCTTACTTTTGACCAAAAGGTCATCCACATATGCCTCCAAGTTTCGGCCGAGTTGTCTGACAAAGACTGTGTCGATCATTCTCTGGTAAGTCGCGCCAGCATTCTTGAGCCCAAATGGCATTACCCGGTAGCAGTAGTTCGTCGTGGGTGTCATGAAAGCCGTTTTCTCTTGATCCTGCTTGTTTAAAGGTATTTGATGATATCCTGAGAACATATCCAGGAAGGACAGCATTTCATTATTCGCGTTGGGTCTACCAGTTGCTCTATGTTGGGCAAGGGGTACGGATCCTTGGGGAAAGCATCATTAAGGTTGGTGAAGTCGACACACATTCGCCATGCTCCTGACGATTTCTTCACAAGAACTACATTAGCTAACCACTCAGGATACTGCACCTACTTGATAAACCCTGCCTTCAGGAGCTTTTTTACCTCATTCGCCACCGCCTGTTGTCTTTCTCTGCAGATGTTACGCCGCTTTTGCTGGACTGGGCGACTCCCGGGCTCAATTGCTAGAGAGTGTTTGATGATGTCTGGAGCGATTCCTGGCATGTCACTTGGTGCCCACGCAAACAGGTGCGAGAACTCTCGGAGCAACTTAACCAACTCTTGCTTCTTGTCATCGCTTAGGTAGGACGATACTCGAACTGTCTTACTTTCGTCTTCTTCAAAAAGCGGTATTGGGACGTCCGATTCCGCAGGCACGACTCTTTCTCCTTCGTTTTCCGCCTCCAAGCTTATGGTGAGGCAAGTGCTCTTAGTCGCCGCCCTATAACACCTTCTGGCAATGTCCGGGTGCCCCCAGGCAAAACCTATCCCTTCGCTAGTGGCGAACTTCAGCACTTGGTGTACTGGGGAGGAGATTGCTTGGAAGGCGGCGAGCGCCGGTCGCCCGAGGATCATGTTGTACGTGGATTGACAATCCATGACATGGAAGTCGATGGATCGGGTGACCTGCAAGTCTCCGTCCCCAATGGTTACCGCCATCGTGGCTATTCCCTTGATGGGGACTGTGTGCCCTGAAAATCCTGAGATGGTAGTTTTTGTCTGCCTGAGCAAACTAGCTGGCAGGTTCATCTTTTTGTACAGCTCCCAGAAAATGATGTCCGCCGAGCTCCCTTCGTCAACCATCACTCGCTCCACTCGGCTATTATGTGTGATTACTTGAATCACCATCGCCTCCAAACTTGGGCCTCCTACCCGGGCCATGTCTTCCTCTGAGAACCCCAACGTTGGGCGACTGACTTGATCTATCATCATTACTTCCTTTGTTTCCTCCTTTTTGACTTTTTTCGTTGGGCAACTTTCCCCACCGAAAATGGTTTGATAAACGTGATTCACCTCAGGTCAAGGCTTTTTCTTGCTATCTTCATTGTCCAGAGGCTCCTTAAGCCGGGCGAAGACATCACCCTTCTTGTCTTGTGATTCTCCTTTCCCGCGGCGATCATTTTCATGCGGCTTGTTTTTCCGCTTTGAGCTGACAATGAAATCCCTGAGACGTCCTTCGCTTATCCACCTTTCGATTTCATTTTTCAATTCCCTGCAATCTTCAGTGGTATGCCCATGAGAGTCATGGAAATCACAGAACTTCTGGCGACTTCGCTGATCCGCTAGGGTGAACATTGGTCCCGGCCAGTTGATGGTATGTCCCTTATGCTGCATATACAGCAGGATCTTTCTTCGCGACTCCGAGAGCGGTGTGTAATCCGCTCTTTCTTCTTGGTATCCCCTCTCCTGATAACCCCTTTGTTCTTCAGGGTGATATCTCCTGTATGGCGGTTTCTCGGAGGGCTGCCATTTGGCCTACTTGTTCCCTGTAACGGGCTTTTCGTCCCTCTTCGCCGCTCCTTGTAAAGGTTCTGCTAGCTGCTCCTCAATCAAAATAATTTTATGTACCCTGGTTTCCAAGTCGGACAGCGACTTTGGAGCCACCTGTAGCAGCAACTCTCGCAGTCTGCCATTATGGGTCGACTGGAATAAACTTGCCGCAGCAATCTCATGATCTGCCCTTTTGATGGATTGGACGACCCCAGTCCATTCGTCAAAGAATTCCTTCAGCGACTGGTTCGGCTTTTGCCTCAGGCTCACCAGTGCTTGCAACGGGACCGTCCTTGTTTTCTTGCACTCATACTTCTGTGAGAAGATCCTCGCGAAACCCTCCCACGATGTTATGATGCCTTTCGGTAGATTCATGTACCACTCCCTAGCTCACCTCCAAGCGTCGCTGGAAAAGCCCTGCAATATGCGGCGTCGCCGGCTTGCTGCATTTGCATGGCGATCTGGAAGGCTTGAAGGTGCTCGTCTGGGTCGCCTGTACCTACATACCTATCTAGGTTGGGCGGCACCAACCCTTTTGGTAGTGGCTCGGCGAGTATCGCCCTGGACAGAGGTTGGCGAACTGCCAACTGTGCAGGTGAGATTTGAGTAGCCGGGAGGAACTGTTGTAGTACCTCGAGATGAGAGTCCTGCGGCGACTGCCTGTCCCGAGTGTTGGCCCCGAGAGCTTGAGCTTGCTGAGCGATCACCGTCTTCAACATTTGGGTGAGCTCAGCATTTTGCTGCTCAAGGGACCGGAATCGCTGCTCCAATAGTTCATAGGCATTGCCAGCAGGAATAGTACTTCGAGACTCCGAGTCGCCTTCGAATTCGTGCTCCATGTTTCTAGTGAGATTTGGGTCTGCACGGGAACCTGGGTTGATGTGCTTGACCGGTGTTACTCCATCTCCTCCTTCACCATCCTCGCCCATCAGAGTGGGAATCGCTGATGAAGTCATTTGCCTTGGAAAGTCGCATGATCGCCCCTATCTGGCGCGCCAATTGTTCCAGCCTCGTTGCCTGGCCCAATAATGGAAGCCCAAGCCTGTTGGTCTTCCGGGGGTGGTGTACCTCGTAAGTAATGAAGGGGGTAGTTAGTTCAAGGGAAAGGGAGGTGATCAGTTTAAGGAATGGGAAGGGAAGCGAGTAACGTACCGCGGAGCGTTTTGTCCGCTTGGTAAAAGTGTTGTCCTCTGGTTAATGGGGTGTACGGGGGGTATTTATAGTACCCCTGTCTTGGTCGCCAAGGCTGAATCTTGGCCACTCGTTTGTAGCCTCCGTAGGATGTTGACACGTGTTCGTCTTGCCTTGGAACCCTAAGAGCCGCCGAGACTGGGCCGTCGCTTTGGGCCTCCCTTTGCTTCCTGGGCTTGCTTGCTTAGCCCATCTTAGCTGTCGTCTAGGCCCAACTTCTCAGCACTAGCGGCTGTGTCCAGGACGCCGTGTGGGCCGCCATGTGGGCCCTTGGATTTCGCCGGGCTGGGCCCATCAATTGCCCCCAAGCCCTTAGTCGAGCTTTGCTTGGCTGAGGGCTTACTCATAGTTCGGACCGCTTGTCTTTTGGTCGCCGTAGGAGGACCCATCAATTTTAGTGAAAAGCCCCCACAATTGACGTTGCAAAAATGGTCTCGCCCCTCTTGTCATTGTTCCACAAATTTTTTTCTTGTGTGCTACGCATTATGTCAATTAATCAATGAAGACTCTTCTATTTCTTTGGTTCTTTTTTCGGCTGCCCATTTCACAACCATGTTGCTATTTGCTAATCAACACTCTTCTATGTCTTTTGGTTCTTTTCGATTGCCCATTTCACTACCATCTCTCTATTTCTTTGGTTCTTTTTCCGGCTGCCCATTTCACAACCATGTCGGTGATTTCACTAAAATAAATAAATTTAAAAAACTATTTACATAAATAAATAGCATACGAAACTATTTATTTTGATGGGTAAAAACGCCTAGGGCCTAGTCGAGATCGCCCAGACCCTAGGCGAGATCGCCCATGCGGTAGGAGAGATCGCCATGGCCCATTAAAAACCACCCGTGATTATATTTTTGACCTGTTTCAGAGTCACGGGTCCGAAAATGGCCAAGGTTAAGGCGATCTCGCCTATGGCCTGGGCGATCTCGCCTAGGGCCTGGGCGATCTAACGAGCCTTTAAATCTTGTTAGTTTCGGGTTTAGGTTCACCAAACGAAAGTATTCAACTTCTAAACTGGCAGACCACCACACTTTGTCACGAGAATTCCGGATCCAAGCCGTATCATCCAGGATTGGACCGGTTTATCCTAGAAGGGGGAAATAATGTCTGTCTGAAGATGACCAAGCGAGCGACCTATGATAGTGTGGTTACCGTGTTTCGGCGGAAAATGAGTGTTGGAGCGGATCAGATAATCCAGTCCTTTTTCTGGAGAATGTCGATATACAGTTCTGAGGGAAATCTGTCGCATTTCATTTCTAGGCCAATATCGGACGACAACGGTGTGCAAGTCATTTACGACTTAGTTCAAGTCAACCCATTTTTCGAAGTTGCCGAGTTGTACGCCTTGATGGACGAGGAGCCGTCTCACTTCTCTGATTTCTCGGGGGTCATTCCAACTCAGATGGCGGATCAGAGCCAAACGTATGATGGGGAATACATGGCGACTAGTCATGTCGGTCCGGAGGAGGAGGAGGTTGATCAAGAGGGGTTGGCGCGAGATGAATATGTCGAGATCGCCCAGGCAGTAGGCGATATCGCCCCAGCCCCTGTAAAAGCCACCCGTGACTCTGAAACGATTCCCTGATTAGATTCCTGACCACTATCAGAGTCACGGGTCGAAAAATGGCCAATGTTCAGGCGATATCGCCTGAGGCCTGGGCGATATCGCCTGGGGTATGGGCGTTTATACCTACAAATATCAATAGTTTTCAATGGTATTTATTTAGGTTAATAATTAATTTTATTTATTTATTTAGTGAAAAGCCCCCACAATTGACGTTGCAAAAATGGTCTCGCCCCTCTTGTCATTGTTCCACAAATTTTTTTCTTGTGTGCTACGCATTATGTCAATTAATCAATGAAGACTCTTCTATTTCTTTGGTTCTTTTTTCGGCTGCCCATTTCACAACCATGTCGCTATTTGCTAATCAACACTCTTCTATGTCTTTTGGTTCTTTTCGATTGCCCATTTCACTACCATCTCTCTATTTCTTTGGTTCTTTTTTCGGCTGCCCATTTCACAACCATGTCGGTGATTTCACTAAAATAAATAAATTAAAATAACTATTTACATAAATAAATAGCATTCGAAACTATTTATTTTGATGGGTAAAAACGCCTAGGGCCCAGGCGAGATCGCCCATGTGGAAGGCGAGATCGCCATGGCCCATTAAAAACCACCCGTGATTATATTTTTGACCTGTTTCAGAGTCACGGGTCCGAAAATGGCCAAGGTTAAGGCGATCTCGCCTATGGCCTGGGCGATCTCGCCTAGGCCTGGGCGATCTAACGAGCCTTTAAATCTTGTTAGTTTCGGGTTTAGGTTCACCAAACGAAAGTATTCAACTTCTAAAATGGCAGACCACCACACATTGTCACGAGAATTTCGGATCCAAGTTTTCTGGGGGGGGCGTATCGTCCAGGATTGGACCGGCTTATCCTACGAAGGGGGAAATAATGTCCGTCTGAAGATGACCAAGCGAGCGACCTATGATAGTATGGTTACCGTGTTTCGGCGGAAAATGGGTCTTGGAGCGGATCAGATAATCCAGTCCTTTGTCTGGAGAATGCCGATATACAGTTCTGAGGGAAATCTATCGCATTTCGTTTCTAGGCCAATATCGGACGACAACAGTGTGCAAGTCATATACGACTTAGTTCAAGTCAACCCATTTTTTGAAGTTGCCGAGTTATACGCCTTGATGGAAGAGGAGCCGTCTCACTTCTTCGATTTCTCGGGGGTCATTCCAACTCAGATGGCGGATCAGAGCCAAACGTATGATGGGGAATACATGGCGACTAGTCATGTCGGTCCGGAGGAGGAGGAGGTTGATCAAGAGGGGTTGGCGTGAGATGAATATGTCACCACCGACGATTCGGGTGACGAAAGGAGCCATTGCTCGGCGGACGAAGGGAATCCTAATGTCGACGATGACAGTGGCCAAACCGACGAGGAAGATGACGATGAAGAAGGGGGAGCCACAGCAAATAGCGTGGAAGTTTATGTGCCACTGGAATATGCCACGAGCGTGGGTGACGACTGTGACGACATCATGACAATCTCCAACACCTACTCCATGGACAGGCGCTTCCAGATCCCAGCGAAGTCGTACTGGTCGGTGGAGATGGAATTCTACTTGGGCCAGACATTCTCTACCAAAGGTCCACTGGTGTCCCTAACGAAGAGCCAAGCAGTCCTCCGCAACTATAAGTACAGGGTAATCACTTCCAACCCGAAGGAATGGGCCATCAAGTGCATCGACCCGACGTGTCCTTGGAGGATGCGTTCTACTCTTAGCAAGATATATGGCTTCTGGATAATACGACAACTCAACAACGGCCACATTTGTGACCGGTCAACGATACTAGGGCCCCACCCACAGCTCGATGTTACGCTAATCTCAGATGCAGTCATGCACATTGTTCGCAGAGAGCTGGGGTTGAAGGTGGAGACAGTTATTGATTGCATTCTTGGGAAGTACCATCGCAATATTTCGTACAGGAAGGCGTGGTTTGATAAGCAACGTGCTGTCGAGAAGCTGTACGGAGACTAGCTGGCATCATACAACAACATTGAGACAATCCTGAATGCTATTTGTCTCACGAACCCCGGGACACAGTACGAGATAAGAACCAACCCGGCGGGTAATAGTAGGATGTTCAATAGTGTGTTTTGGGCGTTTGGCCCATGCATAGAAGCCTTCAAGCACTGCGCTTGGGTCATGATCATTGACGGCACATTCCTCACAGGCAAGTACAGTCAAGTGCTGTTGATGGCTAGTACATTCGATGGGCAACATCGGATTGTTCAATTGGCGTACGCCATAGTTGACAAAGAGGATGGCGATAATTGGAAGTGGTTCGTGGAGAATCTACAGAGACTTGTGACCAATCGGTCCAACATCACAATCATTAGTGATCGACACAAGGGGATAGCAGCGGCAATGTGCAACATTGATCGAGGGTGGGTATGGAGGTGGTGCCTACGCCATTACGTAAGCAACTTCAACAAGAAACACCGCAACCAAACACTGAAGGGTCGCCTTTGTAACTTAGGTATTTGGTAAATTCGTTACCGTGTATATGTGAACTTAACTAATACAACATTATCAAGGAAACGGGATATTCATACACGTCTTCATGGCTAACTGCAGAAATAAAAGGGAATGTGCGAAAGTTTGAGGCGAAAAAGGCAGAATGGTTGGTGTTCCATGATGAACAGAATGTACGGGAGCCAAAATGGGTGAACGAGGAACTGGTCTTATGGAGCTTGGCCTACGACAACACTGAGGGAGGCGGTGTTCGGTGGGGAACCATGACGACCAACGCGCAAGAATGCGTTAACGGAGTACTGAAGGGCGTGCGGCGCTTGCCGGTGTCTTATGTGATCGAACACACATTCCACCGCATGGTCAAGTATTGGCATAAGCGACGTGGGGAATATCGGGGGATGATGGCAGAAGGGAACGAGCTGACCAAGTACTGTCAAAAATTAACCAAAGAATCAACGTCAAGTTCCGTCAGACACTATGTGCTGCCGTACGATGCGGCAAACGGGGTGTACGAGGTAAAGTCTGGTCCCAACAATCAGAACCGGAGCGGTAATGATAGCTACGTTGTTCGGTTTGATAGGTAGTCGAACCGTAAGGGGACGTGCACTTGCTGAAAGTTCCAGGGCTACAAGGTACCGTCCTCCCATGTTGTAGCTTGTTGCACGTTCGCTGGTGCGAACTGGCGACACTACGTCAGCCCCTTCTACCTGGTATCCAAGACTCAGCTAGTGTATGATGTTTCCTTCCAACCAATAATGGGTCCTAAAGATTGGATCCCACACACGGGTCTACCAGTGATACCGCAACCTCATCTTCTTCGTGGACAGGGTCGTCCACGACACTCTCGAATCAGAAACGAGATGGATTGGCGTGAGGAGGGCCGACCAAGTAAGTGCAAGACGTGCGGTCGCCCGGGGCATAATGCAAGGACATGCGCAAGGCGTAGGAACAGTGCTGGGGCGTCCTCTAGTAATCAAGCGTGAAATAAATTATCATTTATGTAACCTGTGCATGGTGTTGTTGTTTGTTTCCGTTAGTGTTTATGTATATTTGCCACTTGAAGCTTGCAATAATTAAATGTGGCTACTTTGTGTTCCAATCAACAATTTGTCCAAATAATTGAATGTCATTGCAAAACAAGCACCGAGAAATGACATGCTAATGCACATCAAGAAACCGAACATCATAATGTAATAATACATCCGATAAAAATAGCACATCCGAAAAAAATAGTACATCAGATACAAATAGTCCAGCAGATACAAATACTACGTCAACTAAAAAAAAGGTCTACTAAAAACAACAAGGTACAAACAATACATAGGAATCACTACCTCCGACCCCTCTATCGCCGCTGTGACCGCTCGTCTGTGTAGGCGTCTGGGGGACGCAATGTGTTACGATCACGTAACATGTGACCGTACGGTGGTGTCAGGGTGACGTGGTGATCTGTATCAATGCGCTGGGCCCAGTCCTCAAACCCACTGTTGTCGGAGAAATCCTGCGACCCGAGGGGCTGACTATCGTGTACTGGCTGGTTGAACGGTCGCTGGTGGCTACTCGAGGCACCTGGGTCTCTCGGGACATAAGGCTGGTACTGTGGCGCAGTCGGCTGATATGGCGGGTCGTCAAACGAGTACGTGCGCGGGTCGACCCAAGCCTCGACAAAGTAATAGTAAGGTGGTGCCGCGTAGCCCACATCACTGTGTGACATGCCCCCAAAGTCAACCACATCTGAACTCGAGCCACCGGGTCCTCTCTGAGGGATAGGGTACCCATCGTAGGGTGGGTACGTCTGATCTCGTGAGGCTGCACGTGGGCGGTGTGGTCCTCGGCCGGGTAGCCGCTCGTATGAGCCACTGATAGCCAAGCCCGATCGCAGCACGTGGGCCATCAGCCTAGGATCACCGTTCGAGTCACTCAACATGGTGGCATGCTCCAGTGAATCAACCTGAAAAAAATACAATACGTTATAAGAATCCTAAGTGCGACTAAAGAAGGCAGATTGGTCAATTATTGGCACACGTACCATCCCCTGAAACTGAGCACCATCGTGCGATATAGCCATACGAGTCCATCTCCTGTACCACTCGTCGTACTCGTCATGGAAGTGGTGGGATACTGCATCTGGTATGATCTCGCCAGTGGCTATGTGCTCACCTCGCTGCTCCCATAAACGTGAGTACTCTGCAAACATAGCACCCCAATCCTGGACCGGCGCTCTGAAATCTGTCCCCAGTAGCTGCTCAACGCGCCCTGCAAGCTCTGCGTCCTGTGGGACTCGCTGCCCATACCCGAACTGCCGCATGCAACGATCGGGATGGCGCCATGCGATAGAATCTACACAGATCATGGGGGTAACTGCCCGCCATAGCTCATCCGGCTCCAACTGATAAGCCAGCTCGCGTGAAGCGTAGGGAAGCCACTAGAAATTTAAGATACAAAATATCACAAATATATTTTTACAACCAATTAAGAAAGTTAGGTACATAAGCGAGAGAGGGATAAGAATCCTAACCACGAACTCCGTAGACCGGTCGAGGGCGTAGCGTATCTCCTCCAGCTTCATAGACACGCGATGTTGGTGGCGGTGCACGATAGGCATCCAGCGCATACCTCGTGGATAACTGTCAGCAATATGAGGGTCACCACCCGCTATGTAGCGATCCGCTATGTAAGGAAATCTCTCCAGGGCCCAGAGCTGGACCAGCAAGGTGAATCCTCCGATATCACCGGTACCCTTCTGACTGGCACCGGTGAAGAAGGCCGCCCTCCCCATGGCCTTGTACAACCATGCTAGCACCGCACTCCCCCAGCTGAAGGTGCCCGCATCACCAGACTCACTAAGAAGGCGTAGGAGATGGACCGGTATCAAGTCTCCGCTTCGGTCAGCTAATAGCACGGCGCCTACTAAAACCCATGTGTACGCTCGGGCGTAGTAAGTAATGACCTCTGCAGAAGCACCAGCCAGTAGACGGTCAAACTGCTCCTTAACCCACGAAATCTTAACTTGATGCCCAGTAAATCTCGTGAGTGGGGGTGTGGCACCCAACAGCTCCTGACATATGACGTCCGCAGCACGAGCGTCATAACCTACAGAGGCCGGACATCCCCTAGTAGGAAGACCGGTCAGCACCTCCACGTCCTCAAGCGTGATGGTCGTCTCGCCCTGCAGTAGGTGAAACGTGTTCGTCTCCGGACGCCACCTCTCAAGTAGTGCTGTCACAAGCTCCTTACACGGCGTCTGACCGAGTAAACTAACTACAGAGTACAGTCCACACTCGCTCAAAAATGTCTCGTATTGTGGATGAAATGTGAGAGCAGAACTACGCTGTCGCAACTTCAGGGCCTTGCACGCCTGAGGGTCATGCCATACTAAACTAGCTCGATGCTTGTTCTCCCCCCACAATAGAGAACAATCCCAAGGTTGAGGCCTAACGGCCTCGGGTGTCCGATCAACCAATGGTTCTGCCCATCCGTATCTTGACATCTATTGTATAGTAAATCGCTAGGTTATTATACACGAAAATATGTTCATTTTTCTGAAGGTAAAATTCAACTAATTCTCTAACCTAAAGGTTAACCTAATAACCTACAAATGAAACATAAAAACATAGTAAAATTCACAATAGCATGCAAAGACGAATTAAGCTATCTAGATATTTATAACCAACATGTATAAAACTCTAGCTACACTAGCAATGTCGTATAAAAAAAACAACCCTATAATCCATAACCACCCTATATGAATAAGCTAATCAAATATTCATAGCTCACAATGAGATAAGAGCACTAAATAATGTATGAATTATGTACCTTATATGACGATGCAAATGAATCTCCAAAGCAAGTTGCGTAAATAACAAAATCCTACAACATCAACACGACGGTGTGAACAAATTACCACGCAGCATTTCTCTAACCTAAAATCCCTAAATCCCTAAACCCTAGTTCTCTAACCTAAAACCCTAAACTAATTCTCTAACCTAAACCCTACTAAATAATGTACTTAAAAAAAAGAGGGAGAAAGGGGACTTACCTTTGCCTTAGGGGAGGATGTTAATGAGTGGTGTGGGGGAGTGGTGGGGTTGGAAAAGGGGTATTTATAAGTGGTGGGGCGAGTTTGCCCAACCCCATAGCAGGGGGCGAGATTGCCTAGGGACCGGGCGAGATCGCCTGGGGTCTTTATACTCGGCATTTAATCGGCAGTTGGGCCGATTTGAATCGGCTGGTTCGGAAAATCGATGGGTATAGGCGATCTCGCCTAGGGCCTGGGCGAGATCGCCTGGGCCCTGGCGTTTTTACCCATCGAAATAAATAGTTTCGTATGCTATTTATTTACGTAAATAGTTATTTTAATTTATTTATTTTAGTGAAATCACCCGCTATGTGCTAGTCAACACTCTTCTATGTCTTTTGGTTCTTTTCGATTGCCCATTTCACTACCATCTCGAAACATAACATCACTGCTAATCAAAACTACCATTACTTATCCTCCGCTGGATCGCGAGGGTAATTCTAGTTTTAATAAAAGGGAATTTCATAAATGAAGAAAACAATTTAATTTCCAGGATTTCGGTTTATCAGTAATAGAAAAATAGAAAAACTGCTCGGGGAAATTGTTTTGATTTGTAAACAAAGCACATTTGAACAAGGAATAGATGAGTTATGATTTCATTTTTGGAATGGTAAGTTGATGGAGAACTATCATTTTATGACACTAAACAAAGTATTACAGATTCCTATCACCTCACGCAATTTAATCTATCTATCTACTTACAACGGTAGGCAAAGGAAGCGACACCAATAGTGCTAAAGAATTTTTTTGCAGTTTTGCATCAGATACCTCGCCAGTCGCCATTCCATCTGGAAGAGCAAAGTAAGTTTGCGTGCTCTTCCTCTCACCTCCTGAAAAGGTCCCTCGTGAAGAAGGAATGCCTCAAAGCTTCACGTGCTGTTAGCCTTTCCAATGGGTCATACCTAAGGAGTCCTTGCAACAGGTGAATTAGATCGCCCGCAGAATGGTCAACATGCTGCATTATCAGATTCTGAAGCCTAGGTAGCTTCAATACCGCCCTGATGCTCTCCCTATTTGTAGCACCATCTGGCCAGTCAAGTTTACCCCTTCTTATGTACTTGTCAGCATGTCGACTGAAGTGCACCAACATTTTAATTAGAGTCAGCTCCCCTATATATGATCTTTGTAGAGCAAAGAAATATGAAAATCAAGATAATGATTACATACTCTGCTCTCTTCAACATGTGCTGGGGCAAGGGTCCAAGCACACGCTCCATCATTGCAAGATGCTCCAAATTCTCATGAGTTTGAAATAAGGCTTCACCCTGCAATTCAAAAGTATAACATATATAAGCTACAGTCCTTCAAGTGAAGCAAGCAGTGCACCATCCTACAGAATGTTGCCCAGGTGTAGAGCATACCGTGCACAACTCCACTAGAATACAACCAATGCTCCAAACATCACATGGATAGCTCCACCCCATGCCTACAACCATTGAGCACCCAATTAGAATCACCATCATGATTGGGTTAACTGAGTACAACAGACAAAGCAGGTACCTAGGATGACTTCTGGCGCACGATAATGGCGTGTTGACACAATGTAGCTCTGATCCTGACGATCATAAGTTGTACTCCCAAAATCAATAACCTTGATTGCACTTGACTTTGGGACTCTCTTAAAGTAGGAGCTGTCCCTTGGAGAACGAGATGAACCCTGCACACGTAAACAACAAGATAAGGCAATCGAGGAGAAAAACATCAGAGTTGGGAAGTAAACAAATAGAATGACCAACCAACCCTGTGGTCAGGCACTTTAACATAGTCTGATGAGACTAAGAGAATGTTTTCAGGCTTCAAATCAGTGTGAATAAGCTGCAAGTCATGCATAACTGCAATTGTAGGACAAAAATAAAGTACATCAGACAACAGAAACTTCAAATAATTCCAGATGGAACTAGATTCATTTTATAATAATGCCAAGATAAAGTGATCATTAAATTAATTAATGCCCAGTTTTTTTAATATATCAACTCCTATGAAACAGCAAAAAGTGAATTGTAACACAATAAAAGAAACTAGCTTAAGTAATTTTTACACACATGCTATACATTCCAACAGTTGTCTGCCAATCTCGCGGACAAGATCAATGGGAAATGACCGATAATTGTTTTTGCGAAGAAAATCGTATAAGCTTGATCCAAGCTTCTCAAATACCTGTTGACATCATTTACATTCACCCAAAACTCTCAACCCCCATGTTATTCATAAATTGGGGAAATTAACCCACACAAATCAATCAATACTTACAATACAGATATGATTACGATAGTCAAACCAGTTCCGTAATTGCACACAACTGCAAGGAATAAACAGCTTAAACCATTGACACAAATTCCGTGAAACAGGTCACAGTGCCTCAATGGCAGTAAAGCTCTGACAGAGAAGAAGCAGATTACTCACCGGTGACCACCCCTATCATGTTTACCGAGTTGCTGCAACATATCAATTTCGATCATAGCTGCCTCGCGATATTTCTTTATACCACGAACAATTTTGATTGCCACCATTTCTTTCTTTTCCCTGTCCCAGCATTCTAGGACCTGTCCAAAAGTTCCTGGAGTAAAATGGACAAGAACAACTCATCAGCTTATCTATTCAATTATGATAAAATAAAAGAGAATTCTGCACCTAAAATTGATTCTACCTTCACCCATTTTGCTGTGAATCTTATCTGCCAGATCATAACAAGAAAACAAACAAAACACCAACTCAGTTCAAGCAACCAAATAAAGACAAGACTTATCCTCTTCACCTATCAACTAAAATCTCAAACGAAGGATTAAGGTTCCCCTTTTTAACTGACAAACAAATACGGTTATAAGAAAACTCATTGATTGCTACAGAGATGATGGAAAAGTGCGTTTACAGCGAGAGGTTAAATTTTCTCCAATAGCAAACATGTAATGCCCATCTTTGTCATCTTCCCGCCATGGGGGAGACCCATTTCGAGCAACATCCTTATCAAATAGAGAACTAGATGTGATGGTATAGTCTGAGTTTGCTCCTGCAGAGGCGAAGCTTGCTACACCAATCTCTTGTCCACAATACATTCCTACCTGAGCCTACATAAAGCCACCCATATGTCCACACTCAATATGTCAAAACAAAATATTTTACTCGATACCTGCGCAACCCTCAAAGTGACCACCTTTCCTCTCTCATTAAGCGGAAATTTTAGGTTGATGAGATAATTGATGCAAAAAAGAATAGAGTTTCATACCAAGAAATAATGAAATTTAGATCCTACAGCTCCTAAACAAGATACAAATTACAATCAACCAGAATAGCATACAGTCTCTTCCACAAAGATGTTCGCCCTCCGATCAGGATCTATGGATTTCTAAGTATGAACAACAGAAGAACTTTATACGAGGCAAAAAAATACAGAGTTACATGAAAGAGAAGTTAAAATTATCATTCCATAGATGGAATACTTGATTTAAACTCAGATCTACACAGAATCGGAAAAGATCAGAGAACTATGAAGATATCTCAAATCCAAAACATGTAATTCCTTTTCGAAGGTAAATTTTAACATAACAATTAGAGCTGTAGATCTATTGTTCAACACATACAATTAAAAGGCTTTTCAGCAGATCTACCAAGAAGAAAACAGAACCAACACATCATAAGGCTTTAGATCGGCAAAGGAAATAAAAGATGCTACCTTGGGGATAAGAGGAACATCCCAGCCCAGACGAGCCCTCTTCCGGGGCCTCCGATCGAGGTGAGTGAGAGGAAACTCGACCACGCGCTCCATCTCCATGATCGCAATCGAAGATCGTCGGTTGTTGCAGACGGTGGAAACTAGAGCCTAGAGATGAAAAGCTTCACAGGGAATTTGATGAAAAACAAAGGGATAAAGGAGAGAGATAAGAATATGAGGTAAGGGCGTTGAGGACCTTAAGCTAACCCTATTTTTATCCACCACCAATGTTCGGGGTTTGGGGCCCTTAGGTTGATATCCGACCGTCCGCTTGAACCGACAATAGCCGTTCGATGGAACAATTTGCGGGTATGCGAATATGCAATTATTATGGGAATTAAGCTAGGAGCTCCGATCACATGTGCAAGATTTATTGTTAGCACCAACTGAAATAGTTATGAGCCCTTGGATTTCGCTTGAACACTTATATTAGACCGTGCTCAATAATAAATCTAGTTCGTTTACGGGTTCGTTCACTTGAGAGATTTGGATTTAGGGAATTTCAAATCTCTAGAGATTTGAAATAGTTGGATTCTCTAGCTATTTCAAAAAGCTATGTTCACTTGGGTGATTTGGTGTAGAGAATTCTAAAAATATAAAAATTAATAATAAATATGCATATTATGAAAGACCAAAATGGCCTCATTCATCATCTCCGTTTTGATATTAGACAAGTTAGTTGGGGTTATTTTCGTAAAGTGAGCCTCAAATCCCCCTCAAATCTCTGGTCTTAGTAGAGATTTCAGAAAGCTCCCCAAATCTCTAGGGGCCCACCTCGAAATCTCTAATCCTTCCCAAATCTCCATCTCTAATTGTGAAGTAAACAGGAGATTTTGTCCAAATCTCTAGAGCAGAGATTTGAGGCCCAAATCACCCCAAATCTCCACCCCAACCCCAAATCTCTCAAGTAAACGACCCCTTAGATATTTCAGTAAATCTCACCCCAAATCTCCACCCCAACCCCAAATCTCTCAAGTAAACGACCCCTTAGATATTTCAGTAAATCACTTGTTTGATGTAACAATTAAGACGAGAGATTTTAACCCAAAGAGATTTCAAAATATCTTTATTGAGCTATTTACAAATATCACCTACTACCCCATATATTTTAAAATCTCTTTCATTATTGAAAATATTATCCCTATTAATCATTAAAATTTATGTATTTTGGGTATATAAAATAAACAACACGGCTCATTGGGAAATAATTAAAGGTTAATAAAGCCATTCAAACCTCCACAAACAAGCAATGTGGTATTTTTGGTCGTCATCTTGCAGAGGCCATATCTCACTGGTCCGGTGGAACTGGGTCGTCATCTACATATGGATGGAAAGATAACTAAATTATCTTTCCATCGCCACCAATTTCGCATTAATCGAAGTTCGTATGAAGGAGTTATGGCCAAAATACTAATCTGGACATAATTATCACGAAAAATAGGCCAAAAGATGACATCATGGTCCAATTTTTGTTATTTAATTACTAAGGCAATTAATGGCCTAATAAAACCATTTAATTCCTTATTTTCTTCGGTGTGGTATTGGCACAAAATAATTTAAGGTGTAAACAAATGCCCCCAACAACTTAGTACACAAGAATTGTGTATTAAGTTGTTGATATCAAGTTAATGGAGTTTTTTTTTTTTTACCCTCATTGCTTGATACATCATGCCATTCTTTAAGGAGTAGAATATGAAGTTCCTTCGCTCATAATGGCCCATTCATTAGGACCATTGAGTCCCCACGCCAATACCACCATAAGTGAGCTATGGCATGGAACATCACATTTGGTTTCAAAATTGAAACCCTTTAACGTCCCACAAAGAAGGGACGTAAGGCTTCAGATACTTTCCATTGATAAGACGTTCATGTAACACCCCATCAATGTCCTTCAATAGATATGCTCCGTTGGGTCGAGTAGCATGGATGATAAAAGGCCCTCGCCAATTCGGTGACCATTTACCAAACTTAGGATCTTTATCACCAATAGGCAAATGAAATTTCCAGACTAACTCTCCCTCTTCAAATGACTTATGTTTGACTTTCTTGTTGTAGGCACGAGCAACCCTTTCTTTTTGTACCCGTATGTTGTCCAACGCCTTGAGTTGTACTTCATCCAAGTCAGATAGTTCCAACATCATAGACTCATAGTATTCTGATGGAGTCATCTCATGTTGACGTAGAAACCGTAATGACTTCACAGTCACTTCGACTGGTAGGAATGCCTCATGGCTATATTTTAAAGCAAAGGGTGTCACCTTGGTGCTACTTCGTGGTGACATCCTGTATGCCCATAAGGCTTCTAATAACAACATATGTCATTCCCTTGGATTGTCTTCGATCATTTTAGACAATATTCCTTTCAACACCTTGTTAGAAGCCTCAGCTTGTCCATTGGCCTGAGCATAGTATGGCGTGGAATGAATAATCTTGATTCCTAATTCATTGGCAAATGCCATCACTTGCTCCCCTGTGAACACGGTCCCTTGATCCGCTGTTATAGTAGCAGGAAGGCCAAACCTATGAACCATGTTTTCCTTAATGAAAGTAATCACTTCCCCTTGGTTTACCGCCTTCATTGGTTTAGCTTCCACCCACTTGGTGAAGTAGTCTGTCGCTAGAATAACAAAAGTGTGTTGTTTAGAGGATGGGGGTAGATCTTCCCTATCAAGTCGATTGCCCACCCAAAGAAAGGGCGAGGTTTGATGATGGACTTTAGGTCGACAGCAGGAGCTCTTGCACTGGACCATGGCGTTGGCAAGCTTCACAACCTTTCGCATATGATGCACAATCTTCTCCAATGGTAGGCCAGTAGTAGGCATACCTATGAAGTATCCACCTCATTGAAGGGCCAGCTTGGTGGGCTCCGCATATTCCTTCATGAACTTCAGCCATGGCTTGTAGAGCCTCCTTGCCCCCCAAGCATTTTAATAGTAAACCATCTGCCCTTCTCTTGAATAAGGTCTCGTCTATCACTACATAATTTCTTGCTTTGAATTTGGTAGTATGGTCAGTTTCCCCATTTGGGTTCTTTAGATATGTTAGCAATGGGACTCGCCAATCATTAGAATCCTCCTCAATCATGTATACCTCTGCTACTTGTTCTAAACGATCTCGTAATGGAAGGAGGGATTTCACAAAGATTTGTCCTCCTCCCTCATGCGAAAACTCTCTAAAACAAGAAGCCAACTGTGCCAAGTAGTTAGCTTTTCCATTGTCTTGGCAAGGAATGAACTTAATTGACATGTTATTAAAGTGGGAGATTAGATCTTGGACATGGTTGAGGTATGTCTCTAACACATAGTTGACACATCGGAAGTCACCAAGTACTTGGTGGACTACTAATTCTGAATCTCCTTTGATATCTACGTTCTTTGCCTTTAATTCAACAAGGATCTCCATGCCAACCACCAAAGCCTCATATTCAGCTTGGTTGTTGGTACAAGGGAAGTCAAGGACGAAGGCAAAGTGCATGGAGTGACCCACTGGCGAAGTTAGTACCACTCCAGCTCCTGCCCCAGAACGTGTCTTTGAACCATCAAAGAACAAAGACCAAGGAACCTCTCCTATCATCCCAATCTCTACTACTTCACCTGGCACGTCCACACATGGGTGGTCTGCCAAGAAGTCAGCGAGAGCTTGCCCTTTAACGGCTTTTTGTGGAACATATTGTAAATTAAATTCAGATAGGGCAAGGGTCCACTTGCCAATCCTCCCATGGATGATTGGCAGTGATAACATATATTTGATAAGGTGAGTCTTACAAATGAGTTGTACTTGAACAGGCATCAAGTAATACCTTAGCTTCATACAAGCAAAGAACAAAGCTAGACATAACCTTTCTATGGGAGAGTACTTCCTCTCCGCTTCATTTAAAAGCCTACTTAAATAATACACGGCTTGTTCATTTCCCAAGTCATTATCCTAGGCTAACAAACATGCTACTGACGTGTTAGTGGCTGAGAGATACAACTTCAAAGGTTGATGTGGGATGGGTGAGTTGAGTACTGGCGGGTTCGCCAAATACCTCTTGATGTCATCAAAAGCTTGTTGGTGCTCTTCGCGCCATGCAAACTCTTCTTCCTTCCTCAACTTCAACAAAGATGAGAACAATTGGGTCCGACCAGCACAGTTTGAGATGAAGCGCTGAATATAGTTGACTTGGCCAAGGAACCTCTGTAACTGTTTCTTATCACTAGGTGGCATGGCCTCGATGATGGCCTTGGTCTTGTTTTTGTCGACCTCAATGCCACGTTGGTTTACAAGGAAACCAAGGAAGTTGCCTGCACTCACCCCAAAAGCACATTTAAGAGGATTTAATTTCAAACCATGACTTCTCATGCGTAGGAAAGCCATACGTAAATTATCAAGGTGGCAACGCCTTACCTTTGACTTGACGACTATGTCGTCTACGTATACCTCCACAAATTCACCAATCAAGTTATGAAAGATGGTGTTCATAGCTCGTTGATAGGTCGCCCCAGCATTCTTCAAACCAAAGGGCATGACCACCCATTCATAACATCCAATGGCACTTGGACAACGAAAAGCTGTCTTGTGGATATCCTCATCGGCTATGTAAATCTGATTATAGCCCGAATAGCAATCCATGAAAGAGAAGACTTCATGCCTAGTAACTGCACAAGCAACATGTCAGCAACTGGCATGGGATACTCATCCTTAAGAGTGGCTGTATTTAAATTTCTAAAATCTACACAAACACGAAGCTTTCCATTTTTCTTCCTAACTGGAACCACATTAGACAACCACTCTACATACCTAGCCGTTCTTATAAATTTAGCCTTTAACAGGCGTTCAATTTCCTTCTTTATCTCAGGCAATACCTCATACGCAAAACGTATAAGAGGTTGTTTGAAGGGCTTAATTGGCAGCCTATGTTCTACCAATTTCCTATCTAAGCCTAGCATCTCATGGTAATCCCATGTAAAACAATCCTTAAACTCATTTAGTAGATTGATAAGATCATACCTGTCAGCCTCAGGCATGGTGGCACTGATGAAGGTAGGACGTTGATCGTCCTCAGTGCCAAGGTTGATCTCCTCTAAAACATCACATGCGGCAATGTGTTTGCCGTCCTCTTCATTAAATCCTATCTCTTCGCCTTGTCCAGGCAAATCATCATCTGGAACACAATTAGCCATCAACACAGGCTCATCACATACTAGCCTCTGCTCACATTGGTAGATGGCCAACCTTTCTCTCAAGGCCGTGACTTCGGCTTCCCTCGCCACCTTGTCTTGAGGTGGTCTATTCATCATCAACAACTTTGGTGGCGTCAGGTGGACCATCCAAAGAGAACATGGATGGTCTCACTATCTCTGTCTACGGATCAATGCATGCCTTGCTCAAAACTTTGGCACTCGAGATGACCACCATACATGGTCCTCCATCCATACCTCTAACTTCTAATGGGCCAAAATCACCATGGTATAGAGGGGCTTCAGCACAGTTGGCTCCTACTGCAAATGGCATTGTGTCAGCTTGAATGACCTCAGCCATTCCTTCCTTGTTCCACAACATCATGCATTGATGTAATGATGATGGAACACGTTTACTTGCATGGATCCAGTCTCTCCCCAATAGGGCATTGTAACTGACAACACCATCCACAACGAAGAAGGCACTCATCTTCTCCTAGCTTCCAACTCCTACTACCACTGGCAAAATCCCTTTCGCCGAAGTGGATCCTCCATTGAAGCTAGTGACGAACACCTCAGTAGGAATCAAGTCACCTGTGTTCTTACCAAGCTTCTTCAACATCCTTGTTGGCATCACGTTCACAGCTGCGCCATTGTCAACCAAGACCCTTGACACTGGCACTTCATCCAATTTATAGGGGCCTTAGATGCCTTAACATGTTTGGCTCTGGCTCCTTGAATACCACAAGGTGGTTAGGTACATCACTTAACTCCTCTTCCATTATACCCTTCCCTTTCAAAGCCATCACTGACATGACAGCCTCCTCATTGGGCAAGCTATCCTCCTTAGTCAATGAACTCTCAGGTTCATTGAATTCTGGGCCCCATGTAGGGTTTTCCACTCGAAGAGACGTTGTCTCTTCTGGACCTTGGTACAACACATAGAAAGGATAACGCCCTCCATCTTCACCAAGCAAACCCACATGCTTGTGGCCTGCTTCATATAGCTCCTTCAACAATCGTTGTGAACTTTTGTATTGCCTCTTGGCCTCTGTGGCCAAGTCGATCCTACACCCCAAACTAACCATCTTAACACTCCATGGCTCATCATCCATATCGAGGAGATTGAACTCCTCGACTAAATGTGCCACAGGTTGATCCTCTATTACTTCCTCATCCGCTTCTCCACTTTCCACATTTACTTGTTGATCTTCCTCTTTGGATTGGAAAATCCTTGGGAGTATGTAGTTAGTAGCCACTGTGGGTGGCAAGCTTCCAAACTTGATAGTTACAGGAGGGCCTTGGTCATCACCATCATCCTCCTTATCCTTCCTCTCAAACCTAGGGTTTGGATGATCCACATTGATCATCACATCATCAAAGTCGTCATCAATGTCAGCATCATACCCTGCATCATACATTCCAAGTCCATCATCTCTTCAACCCTTGGGGCTTGGACACGCTTGCCCTTTCCCAACACAGTGACTTTGAGACCAGAGGACATGGAGTTGTCCACTTTGATATCAGCTTGAAGGGCATCCTCTGCTCTGGGCTGTTGCATCCTTCCCATCTCATGTTGGCCTCTACGACTTTGAGCATTCTTGCGAAAGAACCTTCTCTTCTAAGTCCTCGTCAAGTCAGCCAATGCTACTAGTTGTTGACGTCGGATATCATAGGTATGCCAACCACCATGTGGCACGTCGGGAATTTGAAAGGTCCTCTTCATGGGATGGCCAGGAGCCAACCATTGCCTTGGCTGCCATCCGACTGGTTGTCGCACTCCCTCCACCATTCTCTGATATGGTGGATACCTTGGTCTATTGGGAGGAGGGCCAAGCCTCTGATAAACGGGCTTGCTTGGTTTCACCTCATCGAAGTTGAGACTCCTCTTGCACTGAACACACAACTTCTCCTCATCTTGTCTACTAAGTGAGGCAGGAGTGGATTGTACATTCGAAGATGAACTGCCCTCTTGAGGCGGCGTTGTGTCCAACACCAGCTTGAATCGAGGCAACTCAATCTTAGAGAAATCAGGGTTAACCATGTTCACACCAACTGTGGTGGGGAAATGATCTGTATCCACCAACATGGCATCTTTCCTTGGCTCAGGGAACTTGATGCGTCCCTTCTCAATGGCATCCTGTAAAATATTTCGAAAAACCACGCATGAGTCAGTAGAGTGAGACATGCTAATATGCCACTTGCAATATCGTCTTCCTTTCAACTTATCAGGCGATGGGAGGTTATGCCCCCCTGAGAGCTTGACTTGACCATCCTTGTAGAGTTCGTCAAATATCAAGTCTACCTTCGTCACATCGAATGAATACTTCCTTGGTTGGATGGGCACACGATTGGGTTTCCCCTCTTGTGGCCCAACATCAACTCTAGACAATGAACTACACACATAGGGTTTCCCTGGCACTATCTCTGCCAAGTCGACCTCAACTTCACCAACCCCACCATCGATGTGGTGGATAGCATAATTAAAATTTGGGAGGAATTGCTCCCTTGAGGCACTCCTCCTCGCGGAGAAGAGATTCATACATAACAGCACATGACATGAGTTGGAACAAGTCAGAGAACTCTCGATCTTGGAATTTCTTCCTAAGTTCGAAGTTCAATCCTCCTTGAGCCAGGTTGACAAACTCTCTTTCTGTTAGGTTAGCAAAGCAACGGTTTTGAGCATTCTTGAAACTAGTCAAGAAACTCTCAACTGACTCTCCAGGCTGTTGGCGCATATGATGACACTCGATTTGACATGATTATCAGCCTCATTTAAGCGACATTTCCTTGCTTAAGACATGGTTTTTAGGGTTGAATAGCGAATATTCAATCAATTGCCCTATCTCGTGCCATTTGTGTTACTTTGGCCCGTTTCGGGTCTATTTGATGGTTTTCTAGTGTTTTTATGTTAGCACAGGTTTTTGCCGTCAAATAAAGTAGCCAAGGACGTGTCTAGGGCGTTGGAACCTCAAGGAATTGCATCGGAATCGATCCGAGGAGTCAATCGAGTTGAACCAAAGTCTGCCCTGGTCTACACTAAAGTTTTCGCCGAAAATACCTTAGTGTTTTCGGCGAAAATCCTAGCACAAATCGACTGATCCTTATCAAAGGAAGTTTTCGGCGAAAACCCTAAGTTTTCGCCGAGAACAATTGATCCGAAAATCATAGGAGAAAAGCAGCCGGCGGACCATCCATTTACACTAAGATTTTCGACGAAAATCCTTCAATATTTTCGGCGAAAATATCAGGCTAATTCCGGCGGTTTAGGGTTAAGTATAAATACTTAACCGGTGGCCCAAAAGGAGGACAATAGACAATCATAATTACCAAGTAATACCGAACTTTAGAATTTTCTCAAGTTCTGGAGCAGAGAGTTTAGAGTCCGAAGAGCCGGAAAGAGATCATGACGCCATCCCTTCCATCTCGAAGACTCGGAGCTAGGATTGCAGTTTACCAAAGATCAAAGTCTGCCAGAGTCGTCCGAATTAGGTTTTTCAGATTCTTTTCTGTTCTTCCTCTGGATGATGAACTCTTTCTTTATCTTTGATTCTTTTGTGATAAACATGAGTAGCTAAACTCTTAGAGCTTAGACTAGATGAACCCTAAGTGACCCAGGGCTTTAAAGCGGTCACGGATCGGCGGTGATTAGATTCAAAGTTCAATCAGTTTCTCTTCATGTTTGGTTTGTTCTTCATTGTTCATGTTTCTTGTCTGGATTGATCACCTAGATTAGATTCTTGTTAAGCTAAGGATAGAAGCGAATGCTCGCCTTACTTTAAAACATCAAATTGAACAATTAACCTTATAATTGGAGCGTGCCTTTGGTAGGAACTGGTTAGGGTTAATCCACTGCAAGAGTAACTCATAAATCGTTAGTAATTCCACTAGTTAAGTTAAGTTATTGCGAGAGGCGACCGTACCCAGGCGACTAATCAATCTTGGTAGCTAGAACGGATAGAGCGAACGTTCGCCAGTCTTAAACCTAAGGGTCAAGAGTTATGGTGGTGTCTTAGAATTGATTGAATGAGAATCGAAATCCGCTGATCTATTGATTGCCAATGCTCTGGGGAACGAAGAGGGATTCAAAGTCTAAGTTCGTCTGTCATCTCTGTTTTAATCAACCAATTTCCATTCTGTTCTTAGTTTCAATTTTTAATTTTTCTGCATTTCTTAGAATTAGAAGTCGTGGAACTCACACCACGCACGAAGTGCTTAAACCTAAGTAATTTGCTAGCTTATTTGAGTAGTCAATCATTAGAAGGCCTGTGGAATACGATCTACCCTAGCTTGTTAGCTTTGTTAGTTATTTGGTTGAACCCGCACAATGATGTGGGGTCTCACCAAATTGGCGCCATTGCCGGGGACTTCTTTTGATTGTTTGAAAGAAGAACTGACAATTTATTCTTATACTTTCCATCTTTCATTTTCCACCCACTTTGATTTTACACTGGTTTTTGTTTGTTTTTGTTATTTATAGGTTGTTCACAGCTGTATGCATCGCCGCCCTTGGACTCGCTCTCAAACCGACAAGGCTAAGAGTATAGAGAGACCAAGCAGTTCTGCTCCACCTCGACAATCACAGATTCCAAGGAGAAGCAGAATCAATCCACTTCCACCCATCACTCCGATTAAGATTGAGGAACTGAAGGAGAGTTCCTCATCTCCATCTTCACCTTTACTGTCACCTACATTCGTTTCATACACCGAGTCACTTTCACCTCCTCCATCTCCTAACATGACTGATCAATTACCACCACCACCACCACCAGGCAGAAATCCACCACTGCCACCTGCACAGAAAGTCTAGCTGATTACAACAAGCCGAGCGCGACTAGCGTTCGATCTGCCATTGCCGTACCGCGCATTGAAGGAGATCCTGACTATGAGATCAAGATTCCATTCTTGACTATGATCTCTAGGGATCTACAGTTCAAAGGCAGGCCCCTAGACAACCCGTAGCACTCATCTTGCAGACTTCCTTGATCTCTACAGCACTTTCAAGAACTGAAACCTCGACAAGAATACTCTTTGTTTGAGAGCTTTCCCGTTCTCTCTGAAAGGCGCTGCTAAGAGGTGGCTTACTGGCAAACCACCTGGATATTACACTGATTGGGATACTCTAGCTCAGGACTTCGTTGAAGAATACTTTCCTCCTGCCAGAACAACAGCCATCAAGGACAACATTGCCAGATTCTCCCAGAAAGAAGGAGAAAGCTTATACGATACTTGGAATTGATTCCAAGAACTTCTCTACAACTGCCCTCATCATGGATTCGAGCAGAGGCAGTTAGCTGAAATCTTTGCTCGAGGTCTTCGAGAAGAATCTGCCAAGTGGGTCAATTCTCTAGCTGAAGGGGATTGCACTACACTCACACCTGAAGCTGCTCTTCTTCACTTCGCAAACTGTGCTTCCAAGTCAAGGAACTGGGAACGACAATCTGAAGGATCAAGGAGCAAGCTCGATCTCGAAGCAGCTATCAAGGCCGAATTAGAGAAGCATTTGAAGAAGTCTTCCACACCAATCAAACCGCCGGCAGCTTCTGTCTATGTTGCTGATTGCGAGTGGTGTGGAGCTTGCGCACATAACGGAGGCCGTTGCCAGAATTTTGGTAAGACAGAAGTCTGGTCCGCTGAAGAGGTAAATTTCATTCAACAAGGCTTTGTTAATAATCAGAATGGTTATGCTGGCTACCGCAACTTCAGGCAGCAAGGGAACTATCAAGACATACCTCCCTACAATGCTGGCGCCAACCATAACCAGAACAAGAATAACCGCCCAGCTGGTCCAGCTCAAGATCAAAAGCCTAACCATCTGCCGACAGGTGTCTATCAGCCGCCACACCGTAATCCGGGTAATTATGGGACTGCTCCTGGCAATCGCCAGAATCAATACTTGAATAATACCTATCCAGGGCAGCAGTACCAGAAGGAAAACAACGTCAGTGACCTGGACAAGAAGCTTAGTCAGATCATCACCAGACTCGACGATCATGACAGTCAGTTTAAAGCTCAAGCTCTTCTCAATCAAGAACAGATAGCAGCCGGTCAAAGAATTGAGCAGGTTGTGAACAACATCTCGAGCATGCTAGCATTTGGTCGACCATTTGGCCAACTTCCGAGCCAGACAGAGCCGAATCCGAGAAAGGAGCAAGCCAAGATGGTAACTGTTAAAAATTTACAAGCTTATCTGCTGATGCTTGTTCTGTTTTACGCAGGATCACTGAAACTTTAGAGAAGAAGGAAGCACTGGAAGTGGCGCCTAAGGAGGAAGATCCTCCTCTTGCACCGTACGTCGTGAGGCCTCCTTTTCCAAGAGCATTGCTGCCGAATGCAAGGATCGAGACTGGCATGAAGGGGAATAAAGAAGGATATCCTGATGCTCGTAGCAAGAAACCTTCCTCTCCATATCCAGCTAAGTGTTCTGATCCTGGTTCTTTCACTCTACCTCTTGTCATTAATGATGTTGAGATAGAACGTTGTTTGGTTGATCTTGGCGCGCCTGTTAATGTTATGCCTATGAGTCTATATGAAAAATTAAACCTAGGAGAACTTGAACCGCCTAGTATGCAACTTGTCTTTGCTGATAGATCACTTAAAACCCCTAGGGGAGAGATAAAAGATGTTGTTACTAAATGTGGTCCTTTCACGTTCTTAGCTGACTTTGTTATCATTGATACTAGTAAGGATGATTCTACCATTCTCATAGGACAACCTTTCATGGCTACTACTGGAATGCAAATTAACGTTCCAAATGGTTCTTTAACTTTGAGAGTTGGTAAAGAAACGGTCTCGTTCTGCCTTAAAGACGGAATGAAATATAATCCTAAGAATGAAGAATTTCATTGTTTAGCTGTTGAAACTGTGGAGTTGACTCCGGTCAACTCCGTTACTGATGTCTCTTCGAGTGTGCCTAGATCAATTGCTGTTGCAGGTGCTGGACAGGTTATCAAGCAGAAACCGAAATCTGTTCCTCAAAAGCTGCCAAAGAAGAAGGAACTGAAAGCCTCTTCTAAGCCACCGAGCACAAAACCTAGCAGACCTCGGGAAAGAACAAGAAGACGAAGACTCACATGGTCTGGAGACCAGTTGTGCCGCCACCTTCTACCGAGCCAGCTGCACCACCAATTCATTCCAAGCTACCGGCGCCGGAACAAGTATGGAAGGAGAAGCCAAAAGCATCTCCTAAGGAAATACCTACGATCACCGATCCTGGTGATATCAAGCCGGAGGTTAAAGAAAAGAAGGAGCCGATCGTTCTCATTCCGTCCACTGTCTTCCTTGTGGAAGATAATCCCTTGACAGAACTGTTCGGACCATTCAAGATCACTGACCACCTTCCCGACGGACGTACCAAGCTCTTACACGCGAACGTGAAGAAATTCATGCTCACCGGAGAAGCCCCGAAGCTCTACCTCATGAACTCCGATGCTAGCATTAAGGAGAATCTGAGTTGGGATGTCTCCTAATACCGTCCAGGTATCGTCCAGCTCAAGGACGTTAATAAAAGAGCGCTTCGTGGGAGGCAACCCACGGCTGGAGTCCGTTTTTGATTTGTGTCAACCGTAGTGTTTTAGAGTCGGTTCGAGGGAGCCAAAAGTGTCAGTTTATTTGATTTCTTATTTTTCGTGTGTAGTCTGTGTGTCATAGTGTCAATTGCAAGTCGTTTGAGGTCTTTCCGATTTTTTTGGATTTAACTGTGATTTCTGAAGTTTGCCGGGATTGCGAAAATATTTTCAATCGTAGAGTTCAATATTTTTGGCGAAAATAACCCATGTTTTCGGCGAAAATAACCATTTTTCGCGAAATAACCCATGTTTTTGGCGAAAATTCTCTTTGAAATCCCACTGAGTTTTCCAGACGTTTTTGCTTCACATTTTCGGTGAAAACTATTCCACATTTTTGGCGAAAATTCTTTTGAAAACCGGCAGTACTTTTTAACTAACATTTTCGGCGAAAACTTGCACTTATTTTCGCCGAAAATTCCTTTGGGGGTCGTTTGGAAAAATGATATGTAGGGATATTGAGATTAGGGAGATATTGAGATGTTATTAGTATTGATATGTTCAGCCAATTATCATGATATCATTGTTTGGTGTAGTGGTATTGTACTAGGTGGAGATAAGTGACTTAATTGTGGAAATGACAGAAATACCCTCAAGTGTTGGTGAGAGAGAAATAGTTGGTGTTGAGAGTAATGATTAATGGCAGTGTAATTTGAAATTAAAGTGTGGGGCAAAATTGTCTGGAAAAAGTAATATCAATATCACCCCTCACATATTCTAGGGGGAGTAGAATATGTGTGGAGTGATATTGATATTACTTTTTCCCCCAAATATCCTGATATGTGGTATGAAAAAAACAGTGATAACTCGAATATCATGATATCTGCTGATATCAATATCAATATCCTGTTACCAAACGACCCCTTGAAAATCAACCAAATTTTCATTTTAAAATCTGGATTCGCCCTCTCTCTCCTCACTTCATTTTTGAAACTTTGTCAAAACTTTCCCCTGTTTCAATCAAACCCGCCGACCGCCACCCTTATTTCATCCGCCGCCGCCCAAGCCGACCTCCGCCGCCGCCGCCGCTCCCTTTCCCTTCCATTTCCGATCAATCCAAGCCCTAGAACAGCCGAATCGGAGCTCTACAGCTCTAGTTCACCAAACCCTAAAATTTTTGATTTTTCACCGATTCCTCCCAATCCGTTCATTTTTAGCATCCATGGCTTCAAGGTAAGTTGTAGAACTTTTCATTACGAATCTTTTGACATGTTGATTGCTGAATTTTGTCGGGGTTGACTTTCAGTTGACTTTTCGGTTTACCTCGATTTGCATGCCGACTGATTTCGTGTGAACTAGGTTAGCTGAACTTGTTGAACTGTTCTAGCATGCTTAGGGAGTTTTGTGCTTAATTTTCATATCGTTTGATCATGTGTTGCTATGCATAAGTCCTATTCCTTGTGAGGTTGACTTTTCAGAAATGTCGGTTTGACCGTGAACTGTTTTTGATCATTTGGCTGCCTTTTGTGCTCATTCTCGTTCAGATTATTGTGTTTGCCATCTGAGATCATATCATACCGTCATTCTCCATTTTGTGATAGTCTTGCCATGATTAGGGTTCAATGTTCTATTATGTTGACTTTTTGAATGTCGGTTTGACTTCTGAACTCTGATTGTGCTAATTCCATTCTGGCTGTTCCTAAGCATGTATTTTCTTGTTTGTGGTTATCGGTAAATCTGCTTTGCTTACCCCCACTCGGTTTTCCTCATTTCTTTGTGAAATTGAGTTTTTTGACTAAGTGTGGGGTAGGGTTTTAGTTTGACTAATCTGGTTTGTTTTCTTGTTTAGGAACTCCACTTATGAGCGCAAGACCAAGCAGAGACTTGACGCCGCCTCGAGCTTCAGAGCCCCCGCTCCCGTCACACCCGCCGTTCAGGGCCCTCCACCAGCATTCCCTGGCCGTGCTGGGTCCCATTGCACTGTTGCTCGTCTACCCGACTACTACTTTGAGTGCTACAAGAAGCTCGAGCATGTTCCGGGAGCTAATGTTCGACCACTTTCCATGGAGTCTCTCTTCGATCACAATGAGGACTACCACCGGAACGTGCACGATGCCCTGGCACCGGCCGGCCTCCTAGAGCTGACCACCATAGCTTCCGACTTCCCAGACGTCGCTCTCCAGGAGTTCTGGACCACTTTCGATCTGGACGAGCACAAGAGGAGGCAGAGCAAGAAGGTCGTTTCCTTCTACCTAGGCGGGGTGTACAGGACCCTCACCTATGATGAGTTTGCAGCTCATCTAGGAATTCCCTACGAGCATTACCACGATCATCACCTCGGCTGGGCGAACGACGAGGACGACGGAGAGGAATACCATGCACTCTGGAGCCACATGACTGGAGTGCCCGACGATCGTCTCACGGACCATAATTCAGTTAAGTCTCTCTCTCACCCTCTCTATAAATACATTCATATGGTTTGGCGTAGATCGCTATTATATGCTCCAGAGAAGGACCGCCACCATATCAGCAAGGAGGAACTTCTGCTTCTTCGCGCCATCCGGGAGAGCTACCCGCTTCATCCTGGATGGGTGCTTGCTCGCATCTTCCGTCAGAAGACCAAGAGGAGGACGCCACCTCGCTCACTCCTGGGAGGCAACTTCATCGGCATACTCATCATCTCCTTTGGCCTCAGCCACGAATATGGCCCGAACATCCCACGCCGCAGAGTACGCACTGTTGGAGGAGATTTGGCAGTCGAGTACGACCTCGAGCTGGACCTCAGTCCCCAGGTAGCAGCAGATCCTCCCCTCCATACGGAGGATGAATCGGAGGAAGAAGATGATTCTGAGGAGTCTCTGCCTCAGTACGAGCCAGAGTTTCATGACCATACTCCCTCGCCACACCATCAGGTAGAGTATGCACACCAGTCGCCGCCGGCCATCCCAGATCCATACCAGGCGCCTCACCCGCAGCCCCACCCGCAGCCCCACGCACCAGCGGATGTTGGAGAGTTGTATGAGCGACTGCAGGAGTGGCGCATCACTGACAACGCCACTCAAGAGGTGAGATGGACTATTATGCAGCAACATATGCACCGCGCTGATCGGCGGTATGAGGCACAGATGGCGTGGCAACGTCAGCTCGGCAATTTCCTCCACTTTCCACCTCCCGGCCCACCTGACCAGCAGTGACCGGGTTGTATTCCTTTTCTGGTCCTTTCTTTTTATTTATTCTTTTCGGATTTCGATCCAACTTTTTTCTGTGTGGATCCGGGACACTTGTCCCGGTTTCCTATTTATGTTCCATTTGTTTTTGTTTTGTAGGCAGTAGGGAGATTCCCTTTGCTTCGCTTTGGTAGATTCCCTCCGCTCCGAGGACCCGTGCTCATCCCCTACGCCAACCATCTCGGTCCAGGTTCTTCTACTTCACTCTGAACTCTAGAATTAGTCTTGTGAGAACACAGTCCGATTTAAGTGTGGGGTAGGATGCTAGAGAACCTTGCATGAACTTGATTGCCCTTGATTGTGTTTCTGTGTGCCTCGTGATTCCTTTCCAGTCTCTCTAGCATTAGAATGGCTCAGTTCTTGATTTTTGATGTTAAGTTGTTGTTCAAACTTTCATAATGATGCTTAGATTGCTTAACCTAGAACTTGAGAACCAACTTGTATACTTTGATGCTAAATTGCCTGGTCAGAACAAAATTTTTAAAATCACACTTGTAGTTTGTAGCCTTGATTGCATGAAAATGACCGAATCCGACTAGCAAACCAACTGTGAGCTTTTGATCCATTGCACGTAACTTGCAATTTTAATTCTTTTTGAGTGATTTTCTGTTTGCTTGAGTGAGTTAGAATTTGCATGAAACCTACTCGAGACCACACGATGACACGAGTTCTAGAATGATAGGGGCACCTAGATTCAGCTACTAAGCTAGATAGCCTTCCTAACGATAAAATCCATTAGGTTTAAACCCTTGAGCTTGGCTTGTTATTTCGGTTCGATATACATTACAGTCATTTCCCATTCTTTCATTTCCCCGTTGATCCCCTGTGGTTGTAGTTCTAGATTGACCTACCGGAAGTCAGTTTGTGGTAACCTGCCTATAGCCATTAAACAGGTGGTCTTAGCTATTATGTCCAGAAGTGTAAACCCCTCTAGCAACTAAAAGAAAAGAATAAGCACAAAGGAAAAAAAAATAGAAAAAAAGAAGAAAAGAAGCAAGTTTCGAAAAAAAAATGAAAAGAAGAAAAATCAGAAAAGCCAAAAAGTCTTTAGTTCAATAAACGTTCTTCTCCCTACAAATGGAAGAACGAAGTCAAAAGAAAAGTCAGAAAAAAATTGTGCAAAGAAAAATAAAAAGTGCTAGGTTGCTTGAGGGTATCATAGGACGAGCGTTCATTATTCCACCCGTGTCTGGTTAGACGGTAGGAAGCCGCAGATTAGATTCGAGGGAAGTTAGTCGAAAGCTACACCGCACAAAGCCATCATAATACATTCCCATCATCCATCGCATCATAAACCCAAGTAGTGTAGAATTCGTTACAGTCCTAGCAGGGAAGTCCTTCTTGACTGGTTACTCGTGTTGTCACAGTGGTGGAGATGTGGTTGAATTGCACACTTATGACAGAATCCAGTAACAGAAAATGATTGAGAGCAGAAACACGTCCTTAAACACAGAGAGTGAGAGTTCCTAATTCACTAAATATTTCCTGTGTGAGGAGTCTGGTCGGTCAGGTCAAATTCGTGCATAATTGGTTGCTACTACTTGTCGTGTGCAGTTTATTAGTGAGACCAGGTAATTTGGCTGATCAGTATGCATGTTAGGTTTCTTGTTCTAGGATCTATCTGTCTAATAATTCATTGTGTTTGATTGAACTCCAATTTAATCAATCTTATCATTTGTGAACATGAGCGTTTCTATTCAGTTTGCTTGAGGACAAGCAAAAGCTTAAGTGTGGGGTATTTTGATGACACTCAATTTGACGTGATTATCATCCTCATTTAAGCGACATTTCCTTGCTTAAGACATGATTTTTAGGGTAGAATAGCGAATATTCAATCAATTGCCCTATCTCGTGCCATTTGTGTTACTTTGGCCCATTTCGGGTCTATTTGATGGTTTTCTAGTGTTTTTATGTTAGCACAGGTTTTTGCCATCAAATAAAGTAGCCAAGGACGTGTCTAGGGCGTTGGAACCTCGAGGAATTGCACCAAAATCGATCCGAGGAGTCAATCGAGTCGAACCAAAGTCTGCCCCGGTTTACACTAAAGTTTTCGCCGAAAATACCTTAGTGTTTTCGGCGAAAATCCAAGCACAAATCGATTGATGCTTATCAAAGGAAGTTTTCAGCAAAAACCCTAAGTTTTCTGATGAGCTGCAGAACAGTGATCAAATACTACCAAGCTAGAAAGCTAAGTAGATCGTATTCCACAGGGTTTCTTCTAATTGACTACTCAAAGAAGCTGGCAATTTATCCAAGTTTGAACACGTTGTGCGTGGTGTGAGTTCCATGACTTCTAGACTAAGATGCAAGAAAATTAAAAAGAAATTGAAAGACAGAATGATTGGATGGTTCAGACAGACGGCAGACAAGCTTAGATTTCGAATCCCCCTTAGATCACCAAGGCAACATCAATCAACAGATCAGCTGATTTCAATTCTCGTTCAATCAATCTCTATACACCACCATAACTCCTGACCCTTAGGTTTAAGACTGGCGAACGTTCGCTCTATCCGATCTAACTACCAAGATTAATTAGTTGCCCGGGTACGGTCGCCTCTCGCAACGACTTAACTTAACTGGTGCAATTACTAATGATTTATGAGTTACTCTTGCAGTGGATTAACCCTAATCGGTTCCTACGAAAGGCACACTCCAATTATAAGGTTAACTGGTTGAATTGATGTTCTAAAGTGAGGTGAGCGTTCACTTCTATCCTCAGCTTAACAAGAATCTAAGCTAGGTGATCAGGAAAGACAAGTTTTAATGTTTAAAGCAGAGAAGCTGTCTGGCGACAAACCCTAATTCAACACAAACCTAATCTAGGCGATCAATCAGAAAAGAAACATAAACAATCAAGAATAAAACAACCATGCAAAGAGAAACTGATTGAACTTTGAATCTAATCACCGCCGATCCGTGACCGCTTTAAAGCCCTGGGTCACTTAGGGTTCATTTAATCTAAGCTGTACGAGTTTAGCTACTCATATTAGGGACAAGAGAATCGAAAACAAACAAGGAATACATCTCAGGAAGGAAGAACAGAGAAGAACTGTAAAACCTAATTTGACGAATCCGTGAAGCTTCAATCTTCGGTAATCTTCAATCCAAGCTCCGAGTCTCCGAGGTGAAGGGATGGCGTCACGATCTCTCCACGATTCTTTTAACTCTCTACACTCTCTCTTGAACCTCTAGGTCTGGAAATTATGATTGATATTATGAGGTATATCCCTTTTGGGCCGCCGGTTAAGTATTTATACTTAACCCTAATTCCGCCGGATTTTGCCTGATATTTTCGGCGAAAATAGTAAGGAATTTTCGCCGAAAATTCCTACAAAAGGGGATGACCGCCGGCTGTTTCTTCTGTGGTTTTGGGTTCAACAGTTTTCGGTGAAAACTTAGTGTTTTCGCCGAAAACATCCTTCAGTTGACATCAGTGGATTTGTGCTTGCATTTTCGCCGAAAATACTAAGGGATTTTCGGCGAAAACTCCTTTGTAAATTGGGGCAGGAATTTGTTTGACTTGGTTGGCTCCTTGGATCGATTCCGGTGCGATTCCTCGATGTTCCAACAACTTAGACACGTCCTTCACAAATGATAAGATCGATTAAATTGGAGCTCAATCAAACACAATGAATTATTAGACAGATAGATCCTAGAACAAGAAACCTATCATGCATACAAATCAACCAAACCACCTGGTCTCACTAATAAACTGCACATGACAAGTAATCGTAACCAATTATGCACAAATTTGACCTGACCGACCAGACTCCTCACACAGGAAATATTTAGTAAATTGGGAACTCTCACTCTCTGTGTTTAAGGACGTGTTTCTGCTCTCAATCATTTTCTGTTACTGAATTTTGTCATAAGTTTGCATTTCAACCACATCTCCACCACTGTGACAACACGAGCAACTAGTCAAGAAGGACTTCCCTGCTAGGACTGTAACGAATTCTACACTACAAGGGTTTATGATGAGATGGATGATGGGAATGTATGATGATGGCTTTGGTGCGGTGTAGCTTTCGACTAACTTCCCTCGAATCTAACCTGTGGCTTCCTACCGTCTAACCAGACACGGGTGGAATATTGAACGCTCGTCCTAAGATACCCTCAAGCAACCTAGCACTTATTTTCTTTTAACATATTTTTTTTCTTTTCTTTTGACTTCGTTCTTCCATTTGTAGGGAGAAGAACGCTTTATTGAACTAACAACTTGAAACTTTTCTGAATTTTTCTCTTTTTTTTCGAATTTTCTTATTATTTTTTTTTCTTCTCTTTTTTTCTTGTGCCGATTCTTTCTTTTAGTTGCTAGAGGGGTTTACACGTTTGGACATAATAGCTAAGACCACCTATTTAATGGCTATAGGCAGGTTACCACAAACCGACTTCCGGTAGGTCAATCTAGAACTACAACCACATGGGATCAACGGGGAATGAAAGAATGGGGGATGGCTGTAATGTATATCGAACCGAAAGAACAGGCCAAGCTCAAGGGTTTAAACCTAATGGATTTAACGTTGGGTAGGCTATCTGGCTTAGTAGCTGAATCTAGGTGCCCCTATCATTCTAGAACTCGTGTTATCGTGTGGTCTCGAGTAGGTCTCATGCAAATTTTAACTCATTCAAGCAAACAGAAAATCACTCAAAAAGAATTGAAATTGCAAGTTACGTGCAATGGATCAAAAGCTCACATTTGGTTTGCTAGTCGGATTCGGCCATTTTCATGCAATCAAGGCGACAAACTACAAGTGTGATTTTCAAAAATCTGTTCTGACCATGCAATTTAGCATCAAAATATACACGTTGGTTTTCAGGTTCTGGGTTAAGCAGTCTAAGCATCATTATGACAGATTGAACAACAACTTAACATCAAAAATCAAGAACCGAGCAATTCTAATGCTAGTGAAACTGGAAAGGCACCGAGAAACACACAACACACAATTAAGGGCAATCAAGTTCATGCAAGATTCTCTAGCATCCTACCCCACACTTAAATCGTTCTGTGTCCTCACAGGACTAAACTAGAGTAGAGATATACGAAGAACCTGGAATGAGATGGTCGGTGTAGGGGATGAGCACGGATAGCCCGGAGCGGAGCGGAGTAACTACTCGAGTTCCTACAAAACAAAAACAACAAAAAGATCAAAAGGAAACCGGGACAAGTGTCCCGGATCCACACAGAATAAAAGTCGTAACGAAGAAGGTTAGGGGAATTTTGAAAATATTTCGACTCCTTTTTTTTTCAAATTCACGGCACGACACTCCTAGAGCAATCTAGAAGATCTAAGCTCAAGCAGTTCAGAAAAAATCACACCAAAACAGCAGGCACGCAAAATGAGGTAGACAAATTTTAAACTCGTCGAAATTCAAAAATCAACATGTCAAAAGATTCGAAATGGAAAACCCAACAACTAACCTTTAAGACACGACTAAAGAAAATGGACGAAAAGTGACGAAGTTGGCTAAAAACGTGAAAAACTTGTTTCGGGGATAACCGGAGCTACAGAGCTCCGATTTGGACGATCAAGTATGCGTTGGAATCGGACCGAAAAAAGGAAGCTGATTTTCAAAACAGACACAAGTTTTCGGTGAAAACTTAAGAAGTTTTTCGCCGAAAACTTCTTTGAAAATCGACAAAAATAATGCAGACGATCACTGTTTGAAAATTGTGAAATGTTTTCGGCGAGAACTTTTAATTCTCGCCGAAAACCTTTTTAAAACTTTTTTTTCCAAAACCCAACCGAAAACAAATCAAAACGAAAGGAAATTAAACTGAAACTTTGGCTCCCCCGAACCTGATTCGAACGACGAAAAAGATTGACTAAAAAATTCAAAAATGGACTCCAGCCGTGGGTTGCCTCCCACGAAGCGCTCTTGCTTAACGTCCTTGAGCCGGACGATACCTGGTCGGCGATCAAGAGACAACCCAACTTAGGATTTCTCTTAGGCCCGAGTCGGAGTTCATGAAATATGGCCTTGGGGATCCTCCGGCAAGTGTGAACTTCTTCCCGTTTGCGTGAATTAACTTGGTTCGTTCTTCGGGAAGATGACCAGAGATTTCAAATGGCCCGAACAGTTCTTTCGAGGGAACGTCCTTCAGAGGATCACTCTTCTCCGGTGGCTCAATAGACGGGGGCTGAGCAATCGGCTTCCAAACCGCCTTCGTCTTCTCTTTATTCTCCTTCTTTATCTCGCCAGGATCTTTAACTTTTGGCGATTCATGAGGAGATGCCGTCAGATCCTCCTTCTTTCTCAGCTTTTGTGCCGGCAGCTCATTCTTCAGATTAGGGACCTGTCCACCACCTGGAAAGCAAATTTCTGAAGAAACTCTAGCTTTTTCATTAGTAACGGAGTTGATCGAAGCCAACTCCACAGCTTCAACAGATAAGCAATGCATCTCTTCTTTGACTGGGACTTGCATACCGTCCTTGAGGCGGAATGTCATGGTGTCCTTGCCGACCCTTAATGTCAACGAGCCATTCGGGACATTAATGGTAATGCCGGCTGTCGCCATAAATGGTCGGCCTAGGAGAAGAGTGACATCTTCCTTTCGAGTATCCATGACAACAAAGTCATACAGAATAGTAAAAGGACCACATCGGACAACCACGTTTTCTATTATTCCCCTAGGTAGTTTAACAGATCTGTCGGCAAACACTAAATGCATGCTAATTGGTTTCAACTCTCCTAGGTTCAATTTCTCAAACAGGCAAGTAGGCATAACATTAATAGAAGCACCTAGATCAATTACACTACGATCAATCTTCACATCATTAATAGTGCAAGGCAAAGTAAAAGCACCGGGATCTCGACACTTAGCTGGGGGTGGTATGGGTGTCGCCTGGCCCTAGATAGCGGAGCATTCTTCCTCGAGGGAGACGAGAGACAACTCTTCCTTCTTCTTATTCTTCGCAAGATCCTTTGCGATTTTGTCAGCCTCCGGTATCACCTGGATAGCGTCAGTAATTGGTGTATTCATATTCGTGTTCTTCAAGTATCCATGCCACTTTCTATACCGGGTGTCATGATCTTTCTCCTGAGATTGCGCAACCTTAGGAAACGGAATCAGAGCCAGATATGATGGAGGGGGTGGCGCAGGAGATGTCTTTGTCAGGGCAGGCGGGGCAGTCACCTCCTTCTCGATCTCTGGCTTGTCAATGGCTATAGCAGTAGGAGCCAAGATCGGGTCAGGAGCTACAGTATCAGCTGATTGCTTGTCGCTTCTTGTGGAGACGGCCTTGACGTGCTCCTTCCTAATGGTAGAGTCGACTTGAACCGATGATTGATTAAGGAGGGGGCTACTAGTTAGCAAGCTAAACATGTTATTAATCATGCTCTCCATTCGTTGACATCGAGCTTCATGTTCTTGATTTATGACGCTTGAAGCTTAAATTTCTCCTCATAGTTATTGAGCCTTGCCATGATCAGGTTGAGCTTCTTGTCTACCTCGATATCCCTTATGTTCCCTGATGTAGATCTCTGGGGTTGATCTTGATAACTATCGCTCAAGTACTGATTCTGACTCTGGTTGAATCCGAAACTGTAAGGAGGACGCTCTTAGAAGCTTCCTTGTTGTTGAGGAGGTTGTCTGAACTAACGATAGTCGGGGTAGCCTCTTTGATTGTTGGTGAAGCCTTGATCAATAAAGTTCACTTCCTCTGAAGACCAGTTACCAAAAATCTTCTTCATTTCTTTCTGTACTTCAACCTTGATCTGATCTTCACGGCTTGGTCGGCTTTTAGCTGCTCCAAACTGTCTCTCCCAACTTCTAGATTTGGATGCGCAGCTTGTAAAGTGAAGAAGAGCAGCTTCTGGTGTGAGTGCGGTGTAGTCTCCATCAGCTAAGGAGTTAACCCTTTCAGATGACTCTTCGTTCATACCCCAAACAAAGATCTCAGCTAGTTGCCTCTGAGTGAAGCCATGACGAGGGCAATCGTGGAGGAGTTCCTGGAATTCGTTCCAAGCATCATGTAAACTTACTCCTTCTCTCTGTCTGAACCTTGAGATGTTTTTCCTATAAGCAGTTGTTCTGGAAGGAGGGAAGTATTCCTCTATGAATTCCTGAGCAAGAGTCTCCCAGTCAGTGTAGTAGCCAGGTGGTTTGCCAGTGAGCCACCTCTTAGCTGCACCTTTCAGAGAGAACGGGAAAGCTCTCAAGCAAAGAGTGTTCTTGTCGAGATTCCCATTCTTGAAAGTGCTGCAGAGATCAAGGAAATCCGCCAGATGCGTGCACGGATTGTCTAATGGCATGCCTTCAAATTGTAAATCCCTAGAGATCATTTCCAGGAAGGGATCTTGATCTCATAGTCAGGACCGTCTTCATTGCGCGGCACAAAGATGGAAGAACGAACACTAGTAGCACTTGGCTTATTGTAATCCGCAAGACTCTTTTGAGCAGCCATTGCGATAGGGGAAGGTGGATAAAAAGTGATTTGCTTCTGAATTTTCTTAACCTGCAAGAGACAAAAACAAACACAACCGGTGTAAAATCGAAGTGTGATGGAAAATGAAAGATGGAAAATAGAAGAATAAAATGCCACCTCTTCTTTCAAACAATATAGAAGAGTCCCCGACAACGGCGCCAATTTGATGAGCTGCAGAACAGTGATCAAATACTACCAAGCTAGAAAGCTAAGTAGATCGTATTCCACAGGGTTTCTTCTAATTGACTACTCAAAGAAGCTGGCAATTTATCCAAGTTTGAACACGTTGTGCGTGGTGTGAGTTCCATGACTTCTAGACTAAGATGCAAGAAAATTAAAAAGAAAGTGAAAGACAGAATGATTGGATGGTTCAGACAAACGACATACAAGCTTAGATTTCGAATCCCCCTTAGATCACCAAGGCAGCAATAATCAACAGATCAGCAGATTTCAATTCTCGTTCAATCAATTTCTATACACCACCATAACTCCTGACCCTTAGGTTTAAGACTGGCGAACGTTCGCTCTATCCGATCTAACTACCAAGATTAATAAGTCGCCCGGGTACGGTCGCCTCTCGCAACGACTTAACTTAACTGGTGCAATTACTAATGATTTATGAGTTACTCTTGCAGTGGATTAACCCTAATCGGTTCCTACGAAAGGCACACTCCAATTATAAGGTTAACTGGTTGAATTGATGTTCTAAAGTGAGGTGAGCGTTCGCTTCTATCCTCAGCTTAACAAGAATCTAAGCTAGGTGATCAGGAAAGACAAGTTTTAATGTTTAAAGCAGAGAAGCTGTCTGGCGACAAACCCTAATTCAACACAAACCTAATTTAGGCGATCAATCAGAAAAGAAACATAAACAATCAAGAATAAAACAACCATGCAAAGAGAAACTGATTGAACTTTGAATCTAATCACCGCCGATCCGTGACCGCTTTAAAGCCCTAGGTCACTTAGGGTTCATCTAATCTAAGCTCTACGAGTTTAGCTACTCATATTAGGGACAAGAGAATCGAAAACAAACAAGGAATACATCTCAGGTAGGAAGAACAGAGAAGAACTGTAAAACCTAATTTGACGAATCCGTGAAGCTTCAATCTCCGGTAATCTTCAATCCAAGCTCCGAGTCTCCGAGGTGAAGGGATGGCGTCACGATCTCTCCACGATTCTTTGAACTCTCTACACTCTCTCTCGAACCTCTAGGTCTGGAAATTATGATTGATATTATGAGGTATATCCCTTTTGGGCCGCCGGTTAAGTATTTATACTTAACCCTAATTCCGCATGATTTTGCCTGATATTTTCGGCGAAAATAGTAAAGAATTTTCGCCGAAAATTTCGTCACAAAAGGGGATGACCGCCGGCTATTTCTTCTGTGGTTTTCGGTTCAACAGTTTTCGGCAAAAACTTAGTGTTTTCGTTGAAAACATCCTTCAGTTGACATCAGTGGATTTGTGCTTGCATTTTCGCCGAAAATACTAAGGGATTTTCGGCGAAAACTCCTTTGTAAATCGGGGCAGGAATTTGTTTGACTTGGTTGGCTCCTTGGATCGATTCCGGTGCGATTCCTCGATGTTCCAATGCCTTAGACACGTCCTTGGCTACTTTATTTGACGGCAAAAACCTGTGCTATCATAAAAACACTAGAAAACCATCAAATAGACCCAAAACGGGCCAAAGTAACACAAATGGCACGAGATAGGACAATTGATTGAATATTCGTTATTCTACCCTAAAAACCATGTCTTAAGCAAGGAAATGTCGCTTAAATTAGGCTCATAATCACGTCAAATCGAGTGTCATCATTTTTGCCGAGAACAATTGATCCGAAAATCACAGGAGAAAAGCAGCTGGCGGACCATCCATTTACACTAAGATTTTCGGCAAAAATCCTTCAATATTTTCGGTGAAAATATCAGGCTAAATCCGGCGGTTTAGGGTTAAGTATAAATACTTAACCGGCGGCCCAAAAGGAGGACAATAGACAATCATAATTACCAACTAATACCGAACTTCAGAATTTTCTCAAGTTCTGGAGCAGAGAGTTTAGAGTCCGAAGAGCCGGAAAGAGATCGTGACGCCATCCCTTCCATCTCGAAGACTCGGAGCTAGGATTGCAGTTTACCAAAGATCAAAGTCTGCCAGAGTCGTCCGAATTAGGTTTTTCAGATTCTTTTCTGTTCTTCCTCTGGATGATGAACTCTTTCTTTATCTTTGATTCTTTTGTGATAAACATGAGTAGCTAAACTCTTAGAGCTTAGACTAGATGAACCCTAAGTGACCCAGGGCTTTAAAGCGGTCACGGATCGGCGGTGATTAGATTCAAAGTTCAATCAGTTTCTCTTTCATGTTTGGTTTGTTCTTCATTGTTCATGTTTCTTGTCTGGATTGATCACCTAGATTAGATTCTTGTTAAGCTAAGGATAGAAGCGAATGCTCGCCTTACTTTAAAACATCAAATTGAACAATTAACCTTATAATTGGAGCCTGCCTTTGGTAGGAACCGGTTAGGATTAATCCACTGCAAGAGTAACTTATAAATCGTTAGTAATTCCACCAGTTAAGTTAAGTCGTTGCGAGAGGCGACCGTACCCGGGCAACTAATTAATCTTGGTAGCTAGAACGGATAGAGCGAACGTTCACCGGTCTTAAACCTAAGGGTCAGGAGTTATGGTGGTGTCTTAGAATTGATTGAATGAGAATCGAAATCCGCTGATCTGTTGATTTCCAATGCTCTGGGGAACGAAGGGGGATTCAAAGTCTAAGTTCGTCTGTCATCTCTGTTTTAATCAACCAATTTCCATTCTGTTCTTAGTTTCAATTTTTAATTTTTCTGCATTTCTTAGAATTAGAAGTCGTGGAACTCACACCACGCACGAAGTGCTTAAACCTGAGTAATTTGCTAGGTTATTTGAGTAGTCAATCATTAGAAGGCCCGTGGAATACTATCTACCCTAGCTTGTTAGTTTTGTTAGTTATTTGGTTGAACCCGCACAACGATCTGGGGTCTCACCAGCATACGTGCCAAGTCTGCCATAGAAATCTCTGGCTCAGATCTATAGAATTGGGCGTGGAAGATCTGCTCCATCTGTTGCCAACTTTGTATGGAGTTGGAAGGCAAGTTGACGTACCAAGCGAAGGCTGGTCCTATCAACGAGTTTCCAAACAACCTAAGTTTGACGAAATCACCTACGTCACCACATTGGACAATGAATCGTCCAACATGCTCCACGGTAGACTGATCTCCGGTCCCCGTGAAGGTGGTAAACTCGGGTACCATAAAGCCTCTAGGAAAGGGATGGTGTCTATCCACCCACTCTAGATAAGGCTTTCGATACACAGGCGGCATGGTTGGCCTCCCTCCAAGGTCAAGATGCTCGTTGAGCAACTATGCCACCTGTTCCCTTAAATTATTATTATCATGTACCCCTGGTGGTTGCCCCCCAGTGGTGGCATGAATCCTGTTGCATCCATTCCATGTCTATTGACTTGGGGTGGTATTGGTGGTGGTGGATATGCACGTGGGGGGTACCTCCACATTAGGACGTTGTGGTACTTGATCCATATTGAATGGACAGTCAGGGGCCACATATGGCCTAGTGATGACACTCGAATTGACGTGATTATCAACCTCATTTAAGCGACATTTCTTTGCTTAAGACATTGTTTTTAGGGTAGAATGACGAATAATCAATCGATTGCCCTATCTCATGCCACTTGTGTTACATTGGCCCGTTTCGGGTCTATTTGATGGTTTTCTAGTGTTTTTACGTAAGCACAGGTTTTTGCCGTCAAATAAAGTAACCATGGATGTGTCTGAAGCATTGGAACCTCGAGGAATTGAACCGGAATCGGTCAAAGAAGCCATTCAAGTTCGAAGAAATTCTGCCCAGTTATACACATATTTTCGGCGAAACCACCCTTTGGTCTTCGCCGAAACTGGAAGAAGAAACCACTGGCCGATTGAGAGGAATATTTCGGCAAAGATATCATGGAGATTTCACCGAAACCGTAGGAAGGAATCAACAGCTTCAAGTATGAAGAAATTTTCGCCGAAATCCCTTCACTATTTTCGGCGAAAATCCCAGTTGAATTCAGGAGAATATCGGGTTGGTATAAATAGAGAACTCGGGGCTATTATCGGACGAACCATCACTTAACAGACATTACTTTTTACAACACACAAAAGAAAAAAACGAGAGGGAGAGAGAGAGGCAGGACGAGTAACTAGAGTTCGAGGAGCAAGAACGGATCGTGACGCCATCCATCCATCTCGGAGAGCCAGGGTTAGGAGTTGAAGATTCAGCAGATTGAAGCTGTCAGGAAGCATCGAAATTAGGTTTTACAGTTCTTCTCTGTCTTCCTACCTGAGATGTATTCTTCGTCTGTCTTCGACTCTTCTGGATTGGATATGAGTAGTTGAACTTGTGTAACTTAGATTAGATGAACCCTAAGTGACCCAGGGCTTAAAGCGGTCACGGATCGGCGGTGATTAGATTCGAAGTTCATTCAGTTTCATCTTGCATGTTTGATTTGTTCTTCATTGTTTATGTTTCTTGTCTGGTTTGGCCACCTAGATTAGATTCTTGTTAAGCTAAGGATAGAAGCGAACGCTCGCCTTACTTTAAAACATCAAATCGAACAATCAACCTTATAATTGGAGTGTGCCTTTCGTAGGAACCAATTAGGGTTGATCCATTGCTAGAGTAACTCATTAATCACTAGAATTTGCACCAGTTAAGTTAAGTCGTTGCGAGAGGCGACCGTACCCGGGCGGCTAATTAATCGTGGTAGCTAGATCGGATAGAGCGAACGTTCGCCAGTCTTAAACCTAAGGGTCAGGAGTTATGATGGTGTCTGTGAACTGAATGAACTAGAACCGAAAATTGCTGGTCTGTGACTGTTGTTGCCTTGGTGATCTAAGGGGAATTCGAAATCTAAGCTTGTCTGTCATCTTTCTAGTCAATTAATCAATCTTCAATCTTTCTTCGGTTTAATTTTCATTTCTTTTTATTTTTGCATTCTTAGTATAGAAGTCGTGGAACTCACACCACGCACAACTTGTGTTTGAACTTGAATTAAAACTGTCAACTCCCTGGAGTAAGGAAGTAGAGGAAACCCCTGGAATACGATCTGCTATAGCCTTTTATTAGCATTAGTAGTTATTTGGTTGAACGCATCACAACGACACGTTCATCAAATTGGCGCCGTTGCCGGGGACTTCTTCTACTTCGTTGAAAGAAGAGTTGGCATCTTTATTCTTCTACCTTTCCATCTTTCATTTTCCATCACACTTCGATTTTACACCGGTTGTGTTTATTTTTGTCTCGTGCAGATCATAGCAGGTACAAAAGCAGATCACATCCGTTCCGTCTTCCTTTACCACAATGGTTACTCTCAAAAGTGTTGCGGACTATAGTAAGCCGTGTGCATCTAACCTCCGTTCACCCATCACCGTGCTTACTAGTGACGATGATCCCGACTATGAGATTCAGATTCCTCTCTTTGAGCTAATCTCTAGGGACATACAATTCGAGGGAAGACCAGATGATAATCCCTGCACACACATAACCAACTTTTTGGTTGTCTGCGACACCTTCAAGTCTGGAAATCTCAATAAGAATGCATTATATCTCTGAGCTTTCCCGTTTTCTCTCAGAGGTGCAGCTAAACAATGGCTTAACAGCAAACCGCCAGGTCATTACACTGAATGGGAGACATTAGCTCAAGATTTTGTTGAGGAATACTTTCCTCCTGCAAGAACAACTACTTATAGAGACCGCATCTCCAGGTTCACACAGAGAGAGGATGCAAGCCTGTATGACACTTGGAACGAATTTCAGTCTCTTCTCTTCGACTGCCCTCACCATGGGTATGAACAGAGACAGCTGGCTGACTTCTTTACTCGAGGTATGCGCAAAGAATCTGCAAACTATGTCAACACCTTAGCCGGTGGAGATTGCACCGCTCTCACTCCTCAGGATGCTCTCCTGCATTTTGCTGACTGTGCGTCGAAATCTAGAAACTGGGAGAGGCATATAGAAGGAACAAGAGTCAGAGCCAGAGTTAGATAAATGTTGCAGAGCAGATCAAGGCAGAAGTTCAGAAGCATCTGCAAGCAGCTGGTATCCCTCTCGACTCTCCGTTAGCTACCGTCTTTTCGGTTGACTGTGGATGTGTGGATCATGTGCTCATAGCGGCGGAAGTTTCCTCAATTTCGGTGCAGCAGAAGTCTTGTCTACTGAGGAGGTAAACTTCATTGATCAAAGGTTTTTGCCAACAATCAGAAAGGCTATGCCGGTTACAGGAACTACGTGCCAAGGAAGCAAAGCAACCGGTTGGTAGATCCTTATTATAGACCTCCGGGATTCATTGGAGGGCAACACTAGTTTCAGGCAAAGCCGTGCTACAATAGAGATATGGACTATGAGAGGAAGTTTGATCAGATCATGAGCCGACTTGACGACCATGACATTCAGTTAAAAGCCCAAGACCGCACTTAATCAAGGAACAAAGGCTCAAACCCAGAGGATAGAAGACGCGGTACTCAATATGGCGAAACTTTTTACTAGCAATCCTCTCCTTAATCCAGAAGCATTTCAAGCAGACTCCGATATAAGGAGTGAACACGCTCAAGCTATTTACCACTAGGAGTGGCAAGCAAACAACTGATCCAAAAGCTCCGGAACCTGACATGATACCTGATAACACGTGTTTACCAAGGTCGTATTCCACGAGGGCTCTCTCAAAAGCTTGTACTCACACGGTTCATGACGGTCTATTCATTTAAAATAAGATTTGGTTTGAAATAAGACCAAAAGAAAACATAAAGAAAACTAAACAAACAAAGCAAAACAAAGGGCACAAATCAAAGACAAAGGTGGTTCTCTTGGTGGGTAGTTTCATCATACTCAAGAGGTACAAATGCACAAACAAGCCAAACATGTTCGAGGAAGCAATCGAATGACCACGCATTTCACTTCTATAGACTCAATGCACTCTCGTCGCACTAAATCCCTATCCTAGAACCACTCAACCTAGGCTCTCGCTCTCAAGCTAAGTGACTAAGGATGCATTAAAGGTGTTTGATGAAATGCCAAGCTACAAAACCCTCTCCTATGACTCTAATGACCACTAGGCTAGACACCACACTCTCATGTCAATGTCCTAACACTAAGAGAATCATCCAAAGACTAATCAAAGTTCAATTGAGTGAAAATCCTAATGCACACCAAATGTTCGATAAAATGCACAAGTGAGAAACCATGCAACTATGGTTGAATTGAGATGATCAATCTCTTAGAACACACTCCCTCAATCCCTAGACCTACAATCTATGCAATCCAAGCACTCTCATGCATCAAATTACAATGAATGGACCAAATTAAGCAAACATGGCAAAATATGGCATTAAGAACAAGTCTAGGAATCATCCTCATACAACCAAGATCAATCATGACAAGTTCTATACAATCATCTCTCTATCATAGCACAACTAATCTACCCATCCAAGATGAACCCTAGAAACTCAGCCACACATGGCCAAGGGAGTAAAGAGGAAAGAAGGAAGAATGGTCACCAAGAACACCATGGATGGATCCTTGAGATGATCTTCACTTCTTCACTTGTAGCACTTCTCCAAAGGGTTGTTGGCTTCAATCCTAGCTCCAATGGCTTCAAAATGCTCCAAAAACGTGCTCTAGGGTTTGAGGGTTCGTGGATATGTACAAGGGGTTCAAGAGATATCAATTCCTCCCTCCAAAAGAGTGAAAATCATGGGTTTATATAGTGCAGAGGGAGGTGCACGGCGTGCACCCCTGCACGCGTGCACGGTGCACGGCGTGCAAGGCTGCACGCGTGCACCTTGGAGCTGAATCTTCTTTCGAGCCTCCTGGACAGCCCGTGCACCAACCGTGCACGGTGCACGGCGTGCACCCCTGCACTCTGCAGAAGGCTCGATTTTGCAACGCTCGTATCTCCTCCGTCCTAGCTCCGATTGACCTCCCGTTTGATCCTACGTGCTCCTTGTCACCAGTACTACAATGCCAAGACCTGAAAATACAAAGAAAACACCTCAATAGACATGGAATTGGCCTCAAAGTAGCAACCGGGCAACAGAATAGCACTAAGCACAAAACTCCGATAAAAACACATTAAGCACGGCATTTAAGAATCAAAACACGGGCATTTCAAAGGTCATTCATAAGCTTAAAATGCACTAATAAAAGTCACATCAAATTCCCCTACGACTAAGCTTTGCTTGTCCTCAAGCAAATGAATTAGAAAACATCCAAGTTCACAAATGACAAGTTCGTCCATTGAGATTCAAGCAATCGCAATTTAGCTTAAACTGTTCCACGAACAAACTAAACCTACACATGCAAGAACATCAACCAAACAAGTCCCAAACCTCACTAATTTCTACACACTTCAAGTAGCGGTTGATTGGGACACAGCAAAACCGACCACGACAACACCAACTCTAATCAGAAGGACTTGAAATCGAGACACGGATCGAAAGTGGGAGTGTGGCTATCGACTCGACTTCATCCGCTTCTAGATCCGCACTTTACAAACTCTGGCTAGGATCAAGGCTATATTTGAGAACCCTTTTTTTTTTTTTTTTTTTTCTTTCTCTTTTTTTTTCTTACTGCATACTAGTGCTCGATTCAACACTTCACTTAGGTGTTGAACCTGCCTAGCTCACAGCCTTTGCCCTTTTTGCTTAGTGCTCAACCCGACACTTCACTTAGGTGTCGAGCTTGCCTAACTTTTCTTTTGAGCATTTTTTTTTTTCACAATTTAGCCACTTGATCCTTAGCCCCTTAACAACTTCCGTACAAGATCTCGAATTGGATTCCGACTAGTCTCAAGCCACAATCACGAAAGATCAAAAAGAGAATGAAAAACATGGAAGAGGGGAAGAAATTCTGATTGCCTTCATCATCCTAGACCGGTGTTATCGAGTGGTATAAAAACACGTATCAACCAATCAACTAACATATAAGAGTGATAAGATCTCAGTTCTGATCCAGACTCATTTGATATTAGTGCTAACATGCCGGTTATAGGTTCTAAGTGGAACAATCTAAACATCAATTGTGAAGACTTGAAGTCAATTAAACATCAAACGTCAAGAACCGAACGATTCTACAATAGAGGAATTCGACATTCAATTAAGATCATGCAAATCATCAAAGCATATGATTATATCTCTACCACAAATACTCACACCAAACCTCAAACTCCCCTACGACTAACATGAGCAGTGTCCTCAATGATCAAGTGAGAGAGGGAAAGGGTGGAACGAAGTTACCGCGTTGGTAGAGAGGAGCATAGGACGTAATAGAGGTGAAAAAGTTCCATGATGTTCCTTGGTGAAGAGTGATCCAAAATGCTTGCCAACCTTATTCAAAAAGCTAAAACAACACAAAAACTAAAAAGAGCAATCAAGAGCAATAAAAGTAAAGATAACATGGGGTGCCTCCAAGAAGCGCTTGGTTACCGTCTTAAGCTCGACGATACCTGTGTTATGGTGTCCAACTTAGTACCTCCTTGATGTCAAGTAGCTTCTTCCATGATGAAGATTGAGCTCCAAGTAGCATCTTGGAGGAATGGTAGACTAGCCAATGCACATTGATGCTTGTATAGCACTTGAGACCTTGGGGTGGCTTGCTACTTTGAGTGTCGAAGCTTGAGGAAGAAAGTATGGTAGGGAGCCTCCATTGAGTTCCATTGTCTCCAAGTTGGTGATGCCACTCAAGGAGTCTTCCGGTTCACACATGGACGACTTCTCTTCCATTATCACCTTAGGGAGGTTATAAAGCCTGTGTCCGTCTCTTGACACAAGTACTTCATGATCAAGCAAGAAGATTGAAGAGTACTCACAACCTTTGGTGGGACCTCAATAGGGTGGTGTTGTTCACTTTCGTGCTCCACTCTCGGTGCCACCTCTTCTTGAAGCGTCTCCAAATCTTCTCTCACCTCCTCTAAAGGGTTTTCATCCTCAAGTCTCCTTGGTTCATCATACCCCACATCATCGTTACTTGGTGTCTCCTCGGGAAGAACATGCTCCTCAATCTCCTCCATTACCAACTCTTCTTCCGTGTCAAGCTCCTCGGATTCACAAGTGTCATCTTCATCATCATAAACATTCTCCAAATGATTGGGATGTCGCTCATTCTCAAGAATCTTCGTGACGAGCTCTATGCTTTGGGATAAGCGGTTAACTCGGTTTGCATTATCCTCCGCAATTTGCAAGATCTCTAGCATGAAAGGAGATGGAAGAGGTTTCTCATGGTTCATGAACTCTTCTTGGGGGACTCACCTTCTTCTTCTTCCATGACAAGCACTTCCGGTTCAAGGATGTCGGAGATGAGCTTCATACTTTGAGTTAAACGATCCAACCGAGCCGCATTATCTTCCACCATTTGCAACATCCCCTCAATTGTGGGGGGAGATGGACATTGTTGTTCCTCCTCTAGAGCTTCCTTGATGAGTGTCACGCCTTGAGCTAAACGATTGAGTTGGTTCGCATTATCTTCCGCAATCTTCAAAGCTTCCTCAAGTGTGGAAAGAGGTGGAGGAGGTTCCTCATAGCTTACAAACTCCTCTCGAGGACGCTCACTTTCCTTCACCATTTTCAAGAGCTCCTCTAACATTGAAGGCGGTGGAGAATGTTGTTCTTGACTTGTGAATTCCTCTTGATAGTACTCTGGAAACACTTGATGGTAGGGTGGAGATGGAAAGAGACATTGCTCATTCCACATGGGTGTTGAAGCTTGTTGTTCTTGACCCACCATTGGCTATCTCCCTCATAAGTTCCTTGGTAGTAGTTGGATGAAGTAGGATTACCATAATATGGATTAGGAGATGGATTCCACCCTTGATAGGGACCATAACCTTGATTTCCATTCCACGAGTTCATCTTACTTGCAACCTTGCTCCCATGAACTAGATAGGTGGATAAGGGGCCTACAAACACGCACAACAAACACAACCAAGTAGTACAACAATGCGGGATAACAAAACCAAACAACAAGTAAAAGGAAGCAAAAACTAAATTGGAAGGAAGTGAATAGATCGGTTCACTACTAAGTGCTTTCAAAGGAATGAGAGAGTCCCCGGCAACGGCGCCAAAAACTTGATAACACGTGTTTACCAAGGTCGTATTCCACGAGGGCTCTCTCAAAAGCTTGTACTCACACGGTTCATGGACGGTCTATTCATTTAAAATAAGATTTGGTTTGAAATAAGACCAAAAGAAAACATAAAGAAAACTAAACAAACAAAGCAAAACAAAAGGGCACAAATCAAAGACAAAGGTGGTTCTCTTGGTGGGTAGTTTCATCATACTCAAGAGGTACAAATGCACAAACAAGCCAAACATGTTCGAGGAAGCAATCGAATGACCACGCATTTCACTTCTATAGACTCAATGCACTCTCGTCGCACTAAATCCCTATCCTAGAACCACTCAACCTAGGCTCTCGCTCTCAAGCTAAGTGACTAAGGATGCATTAAAGGTGTTTGATGAAATGCCAAGCTACAAAACCCTCTCCTATGACTCTATGACCACTAGGCTAGACACCACACTCTCATGTCAATGTCCTAACACTAAGAGAATCATCCAAAGACTAATCAAAGTTCAATTGAGTGAAAATCCTAATGCACACCAAGTGTTCGATAAAATGCACAAGTGAGAAACCATGCAACTATGGTTGAATTGAGATGATCTAATCTATTAGAACACACTCCCTTCAATCCCTAGACCTACAATCTATGCAATCCAAGCACTCTCATGCATCAAATTACAATGAATGGACCAAATTAAGCAAACATGGCAAAATATGGCATTAAGAACAAGTCTAGGAATCATCCTCATACAACCAAGATCAATCATGACAAGTTCTATACAATCATCTCTCTATCATAGCACAACTAATCTACCCATCCAAGATGAACCCTAGAAACTCAGCCACACATGGCCAAGGGAGTAAAGAGGAAAGAAGGAAGAATGGTCACCAAGAACACCATGGATGGATCCTTGAGATGATCTTCACTTCTTCACTTGTAGCACTTCTCCCAAGGTTGGTTGGCTTCAATCCTAGCTCCAATGGCTTCAAAATGCTCCAAAAACGTGCTCTAGGGTTTGAGGGTTCGTGGATATGTACAAGGGGTTCAAGAGATATCAATTCCTCCCTCCAAAAGAGTGAAAATCGTGGGTTTATATAGTGCAGAGGGAGGTGCACGGCGTGCACCCCTGCACGGCGTGCACGGTGCACGGCGTGCAAGGCTGCACGGCGTGCACCTTGGAGCTGAATCTTCTTTCGGAGCCTCCTGGACAGCCCGTGCACCAACCGTGCACGGTGCACGGCGTGCATGATGCACGGCGTGCCGACCTGCACGGCGTGCACCCCTGCACTCTGCAGAAGGCTCGATTTTGCAACGCTCGTATCTCCTCCGTCCTAGCTCCGATTGACCTCCCGTTTGATCCTACGTGCTCCTTGTCACCAGTACTACAATGCCAAGACCTGAAAATACAAAGAAAACACCTCCAATAGACATGGAATTGGCCTCAAAGTAGCAACCGGGCAACAGAATAGCACTAAGCACAAAACTCCGATAAAAACACATTAAGCACGGCATTTAAGAATCAAACACGGGCATTTCAAAGGTCATTCATAAGCTTAAAATGCACTAATAAAAGTCACATCAATACCAGATATTAGTGCTGCCATGGATATGCCAGAAATAGAAGATATCGCAGAAGAGGAAGAAGAAGCACCTGCTCCTCCTCCGCCGCCCAAGACAGCCCCTGAACCTGTCTTGGCGCCATATGTACCTAGGATTCCTTTTCCAAAAGCTGCAAGGAGCACGACACTCAGTATAAGAGATGGTACAATGTTCTTAAGACTGCAGAAATCAAGATACCAGTGACGGACGCTGTAGAGATTATACCACCACTTGGGAAGTTCTTTAAGGACCTCGTGAAGAAAGTGAAGAGTGGCGAGGTGTACTCTATCACGCTCACTAATGAATGCGCATCTATTCTAGGTGCGCCATCTCCCATTCGACAGCCGCCACCACCCCCAGCTAAGTGTCCTGATCCCGGTTCTTTTACATTACCGTGCATTATTAATGGCATTCAAATTGATCGCAGCCTGGTTGATTCTGGTGCTTCTATTAATGTTATGCCAGTCTATCTATATGAAAAGCTGAATCTAGGGCAATTAAAACCGATTACTCTGCATCTCATTTTAGCCGATAGGTCTGTCAAACGGCCTAGAGGTATAGTAGAAGATGTAACTGTTTGCTGTGGTCCGTTTACTATACTAGCAGATTTTGTTGTTTTAGATACTCGTGAGCTAGACGGAACACTTATCCTAGGTCGACCTTTCTTAGCAACTGCTGGTGTGAATATAAATTGCAAACAAGGCTTATTAACTTTAAGTGTAGGACAAGAGAGTGTTGCATTCCGCATTAAAGATAGCATGAGATATTCCATTGCTCAAGATGATAAATGCTATGCTATTGATCCCTTAGAGACAGCCTCGGCCGACTCCGTTACTAATGCTTTATCTAGTGATCCGCTAGAGTTGTGTTTGATTTCAGGGATTGATAATGCGTTAGACGACCCAGAGCAGCGCTTATGGCAAGATGAGCTAGATGAACAACAGGCAACATTCACACCCTTACATGCACCTCCACACATCGAACCAGCTTCGAGTCGGATTACTACTTCATATGAGAATCCACCAGAACTTACTCTGAAGGATCTGCCTGACCACTTAGAGTATGCATTTCTGGAAAGGATCGCCAGTTACCTGTCATTATCAATGCGAATCTATCTCCCGAGCAGAAAGAGCAACTGATTGGGCTACTCAAGAAGCATGTCCGAGCTATTGCCTGGCAGTTGGCAGACATCAGAGGTATCTCTGAAACCTTCTGCAAACATCGGATAGTTGTTGATGAAGAATTCAAACCAGTCAGACAACCGCAACGCCGACTTAACCCTCCGATGCAGGAACTCGTAAAGAAAGAAGTACTCAAGCTTCTAGACGCCGGTATCATCTATCCTATCGCCGACAGTCCTTGGGTCAGTCCAACTCAAGTTGTTCCGAAGAAAGGAGGAATCACCGTCATCCCTAATCCAAAGGGTGAACTCATTCCCACCCGAACAGTTACAGGATGGAGAGTCTGCATTGATTATCGACGACTAAATGATGCCACCAAGAAGGATCACTTTCCACTGCCGTTCATTGATCAGATGCTTGAACGATTGGCTGGTCATGAATACTACTGCTTCTTAGACGGGATGTCCGGTTACTTTCAGATCCCCATTGAGCTTGCTGATCAAGAGAAGACAACCTTCACATGCCCGTTCGGTACGTTTGCTTATCGTCGTATTCCCTTTGGATTATGTAATGCTCCCGCTACTTTTCAGAGATGCATGCTTGCAATATTTGGAGACCTGGTAGAGAATGTGGTAGAGGTGTTCATGGATGACTTCTCTGTCTATGGAGATTCATTTTCAAAGTGTTTGGCTAATCTGGATAAGGTGTTAGCTCGTTGTGAGAGACTAACCTAGCTCTTAGCTGGGAGAAATGTCACTTCATGGTTACAGAAGGTATTGTTCTTGGCCATAGAATATCTAAGACAGGTATAGAAGTCGATCGTGCCAAGCTTGAGACCATTGCCAGTCTACCACCGCCGACCTCAGTGAAGACAGTTCTAAGCTTCCTCGGTCATGCTGGATTCTACCGAGATTCATCCAAGACTTCTCCAAGATCGCTCTACCAATGACCAAGCTACTCGAGAAAGATGCTCCGTTCGTCTTTGACAAAGCCTGTCTTGAAGCCTTTGAGACTTTGAAGACTCAACTGACCACCGCACCGATTCTTACAACACCAGATTGGAATCTCCCATTCGAGATCATGTGCGATGCTAGTGATTTCGCCGTTGGCGCAGTTCTTGGTCAGAGAAAGGAGAAGAAATTTCATCCTATCTACTTTGCGAGCAAGACACTCAATGATGCTCAGAGAAACTACACTACCACGGAGAAGGAACTCCTAGCTATCGTTTTCTCCTTTGATAAATTTAGACAGTATCTGGTTCTCTCACATACCATCGTCTACACAGATCATGCTGCTCTGCGCCATCTTTTAGCTAAGCAAGATTCAAAGCCACGTCTCATCCGGTGGATCCTTCTCCTCCAAGAATTCGACATAGAAATTAAAGACAAGAAAGGAGCAGAGAACTTAGCAGCAGATCATCTTTCTCGACTCGAGGAATCACAAACAGGTAAGTCTGCTACCCCTATCAATGATTCTTTCCCTGACGAGCTGTTGCGTGTTGAGACGTATGAACAGGTTAACAACATAGCTATTGAGCCCTGGGCAATCCCTCACGCTCAAGATTTGAGTAATGCTACCGATTCGGAAGAGCCATGGTATGCTACCCTGGCCAATTATCTTTCTCACGACATTATCCCTCCTGAGCTGGATTATAATGCACGTAAGAAATTGCTTAAAGAAGCCAAGTCATACTTCTGGGATGAACCTTTCTTATACCGCATTAGTCTTGACGGGATGATCCGGAGATGTGTCTCTTACAATGAAGCAGCGGACATCATTCGCAAATGCCATGAAGGACCGTTCGGAGGACATTTCGGAGGCAACCGCACGGCGAGAAAGGTACTCGAAACAGGTTTCTACTGGCCCTCAATTTTTAGTGATTGCGATGTTTATGCTAGATGTTGTGATGCATGCCAGCGATCAGGTAACATCTCTAACCGTAATGAGATGCCCCAAATTGTTTCTTTAACTGTTGAAATCTTTGATGTCTGGGGAATTGATTTTATGGGTCCGTTCACGCCCTCCAACGGAAACAAGTACATTCTCGTCGCCGTTGATTATGTTTCTAAGTGGGCTGAAGCTGAGGCTTTACCCACTAATGATTCTAGAGTGGTGGGACGGTTCCTTACTCGTCTTTTCACGCGTTTTGGTTCACCGCGCTTCATCATAAGCGATAGGGGTACCCACTTCCACGGACAATTCGACCGGGTGTGCAAACGCTTTGGTGTCACCCACCGAATGTCCACCGCTTATCATCCTCAAGCGAACGGCCAAGCGGAAGTGACAAACCGTGAGCTCAAGCGGATTCTTGATAGGACGGTTGGCCGGTCTCGCAAGGACTGGTCATCTAAGCTCAATGATGCCCTATGGGCATATCGTACTGCCTACAAGACTCCCATCAGTACCTCACCGTATCAGCTGGTCTATGGCAAGGCATGCCATTTACCAGTTGAGCTTGAGCACAAGGCATTCTGGGCTAACAAAGAGTTGAACATGAGCTATGCAGTAGCAGGTAGTAACCGCCACGCCCAGATCGCGGAGCTTGAGGATCACCGACTCCACGCATATGAAAGCACGAGGTTATATAAAGAGCGCACGAAGAAAATTCATGACTCTCAATTGAAGACGATCAAGCAATTCTATCCCGGAGAACAAGTGCTTTTATATAACTCTCGCTTGAAACTGTTCCCGGGTAATTTAAAATCCCGGTGGTCTGGCCCTTATACCGTGGTCCGCCAGACACCCTTAGGCAGCGTCTACATTCAAATGCACGATCAGGAGCCGTTTGTGGTTAACGGACATAGGATTAAGAAGTATCTGCAAGGGTTAGCCGTATCCTCCATAGACGTGCACTACCTCGTTTTGGAATCCTGACACGAATCCAGGTATCGTCTGGCTCACGGACGTTAAACAAGAGCGCTTCGTGGGAGGCAACCCACGGCTTGAGTCAGTTATTTTTACAGTTGAGTCGTTTTGTTTTGAAACCAAGTTTAAAAAAAAAAAAAACTGCCGCCGGGTTTTCAAACAATTTTCGTCGAAACTGAACCATTCTTTTCACCGAAACCATTGTTCTAATTCGACCTGATCCTCCTGTCCATACTTTTCGAACCGAAAACCCACATCCTTCGCCGAAACGATTTCTTCCATTCTAACTACCATTTTCGCCGAAACTGCACCATCCTTTTCGCCGAAAATTTTGGTTCGATTCCCCTGGTCCACCTATCTATCATTTTCGCCGAAACTTAGGCCCATTTTCGCCGAAATCACCATGCTTCCCTATCTCTATATAAGCGGAACCACCCTCATATTTTCGCCCCCCCCCAAAACGAAAACATAACAAACCCCTCCCTACTTTCAACATCCCGATCATCTTGCCGACCGCCGCCTCTTTCTTTCGCAGCCGCCGCCGCCCCACTGAGCAGTAGCCGCCGCCCATCTCCTGGTCCTGCCCTAGTTCCCAACCCTATAATCGGAGCTTTCCGGCTCCGGTTCCGGCCGACCTAGTTTTCAAGTTTTTCCCTGTTTTCGTGGATTTCCAATCGTTTTCTCGAATCATGTCTTCACGGTTAGTTGTTCACCTTTGATTGTGCATCTTTTGGCTTGTTAACTTTCAATTTTGACGTGGTTGACTGTGGTTGACTTTTTGGTTCTCCCTTATTCTTCTTGACTGCTTTATCGGTATCAATCGGCTAGGTTTTGGTGTTGTTTCGTGGCCTTTTCCGGATTGTGACCTATTGTCGGTGTGATCGTGTTAATGAATCGTTCCATTATTCATGCATGCCTCATGGATTGATAGTTATTCAATGATCTATCTTGATTCTATGATAACTCGGTTACTGTGTACCCCAATGTGTCACCTTAGGTGTGGGGTAAGAGTCTTGTAATCTACTGCTGGTCATCTCTGAGTTATGTTTTACAGGGCTCCCAAGCGTTTTAAGACTACCAGTGTAGATAGAGCACAACGATCCTCAGCTCGCCAGAGCAGGACACCACCTCCTCGTCGACCCGCACCAGCTGCACAGAGATCGACAGCTGTGGCCATCATTCCCGAGGATGCACCTACCGCTGCAACTCCAATTTCCTCTGTTCCTACACCTGCCAATGGAGCCGTGCATCCTTTCATCGCCGCCCTGGAGCCGCACCAGTTCGAGGTCTTTCAGAAGATCAAAGACATCCCTCCGGCTAAGGTGGCAGTTCTGTCTCTTGACAGTCTCAAAGCGCACAATCCAGCTTGGCACTCGACAATTGACACCGCTCTTAATAAAGCCGGATTGCGAGTGCTGACCACTCATGGATCCCCGTACCCGCTCGTCGCCCTCCAGGAGTTCTGGAGTTCATTTCGGCGCCTCACCCCGAAGCCCTTTCGTGATCAGAAATTCGTTTCCTTTCACCTCGGTGGTGTTCTTCATGAGAAGTCCCTTCGCGAGTTCGGCCGCTTGCTGGATCCGCACGTTAATTTCGATACCGCATTAGCTGGCTTTGAGGACACATACTCCATCACAAGTGCTCCTTACCCGGATGTGTGGAAATGGGCATGCTGCGAGGATGAGAGCTCACCTATCATCCACCCCACGGTCGGTGACATCTTTCACCCTGTTCTTAAATTCTTGCATTATGTTTGGGTGCAATCTCTGTGTTTTTGCAGCAAGATGAGCCGCCACCACGTTTCTTTGGAGGAGCTCGTCCTATTCTGTGCATTAGAGAAGGATGCCAACCTGCACCCTGGCTGGTGGCTTGCACGATTCTTTCACAAGCGCACTACCGCCAAGAAGCTTCCTACTGAGCTTCCAGGAGGCCCCTTCGTTTCTATTCTGATCAACAACCTCCAGCTCGGTGATAAATGGGGCCCCGATATTCCTCGTATCCCGATTGAGCATGTAGGCGCTGAACTTGCCATAGCACGGCGCATCGACCTTTCAGAGACTACTGAGCATTGCACATCGCTCCCTCATCGCACGACCCAGCCAGTTGACCGCCCACCGTCGCGAGCGCAAATCACCGCAGAAATGAATGAAAGGCTGGTGCGTATTGAGAAGTGGCAGCTAGACTACTCGGTTGGTTCGTTGCAATGGCAGAAGGACCGAGTGGCACATGAGGAGACTCAGAATGAGCGTTGGTCCACTCTACAACAATTCATGGCTGACCAATCAGCCAGACACATGGACGAGCTCGCATGGCGACTGCAGATGGAGCAGCAGTTCGCCATATCATCCATTCCCACTGCACCTCCACCTCCTCCTGCGGAACAGTGATCAGGTTGTTTCTATCTTTTTCCTTTCTTTTCTTTCTTCTTTTCGGGTCTCGACCCAATTTTATTCTGTGTGGATCCGGGACACTTGTCCGGTATCCTTTTGATCTTTTTGTTGTTTTTGTGTCTGTAGGAACTTGAGTAGCTACCCCGCTCCGCTCCGGACTCTCCGTGTTCATCCACTACACCGACCATCACCTTCCAGGTTCTTCGTATATCTCTACTCTAGTTAGTTCTGTGAGGACACAGAACAGTTTAAGTGTGGGGTAGGGTGTTAGATAACCATGCATGATCTTGATTGCCTATATCTTTGTGTGTGCCTCGTGATTCCTGTCCAGTTCTCTAGCATCGAATTGCTCAATTCTTGACTTTGGATGTTAAATTGACTTCAATTTTGAACAATGACGTCTAGACTGTTCCACTTAGAACCTGTAACCAACGTGTCAGAACTGATATTAAATGAGTCTAGGTCAGAACAGATCATAAATCACCTCTGTAGTTGGATCTGGAATTAATTGAATCACTTAACTTGTTAACAACAAAGCTCAATAACACCGTTCTAAGATGATAAATGCTAGCCTCTTCCATGTTTTCACTCCATATCTGATCACCTGTGATTGTGGCTTGAGATTAGACGGAAATCCAATTTGAAATCTTGTGTAAAAAGTTATAACTAGCTAGGATTAAGTGGCTAAATGGTGAAATCAAGTAATCGAGTTGTTCAAGTTAATGTTAAGTTCTTTAAAGTGCTGAAAATAAAGCTAGGCAAGCCCGACACCTAAGTGAAGTGTTCGGGTCGAGCACTAGCATAAGCACAAATACTGTGAGCTAGGCAGGTCCAACACCTAAGTGAAGTGTTTGGTATCGAGCACTAGTATGCAGTAAATCAATTGAAGGAAGAAGTTGAACTTGAAATAAATCATTGTTTAAATCGGTCCTAGCTAGAACATGTAACGTACAGATCTAGAAACGGATGAAGTCGAGTCGATAGCCACGTCACTTTTCCTACCTTCGCATCCACATCATGGCTAGAGCTTAAAGTCTTTTTTATTAGAATTGGTGTTATCGTAGTCGGTTAAGCATAATTAATTGTTTTGCCAAGAAATGAGCTTTGTTAAAACTACTACTTGAAGTGTGCAGAAATTAGTGAGATCGAAAACTTGTTTGGTTGATGTTCTTGCATGTGTAGGTCACTTTTTCTACGTGGAACAGTCTAAACCAAATTGTTAGAATTGAATCTCAGTTTAATCTCGTGTCATTTGTGAATTTGAGTGTGTTCTAGTTCAGTTTGCTTGAGGACAAGCAAAAGCTTAAGTGTGGGGTATTTGATGACACTCGAATTGACGTGATTATCAGCCTCATTTAAGCGACATTTCTTTGCTTAAGACATTGTTTTTAGGGTAGAATGATGAATAATCAATCGATTGCCCTATCTCATGCCACTTGTGTTACCTTGGCCCGTTTCGGGTCTATTTGATGGTTTTCTAGTGTTTTTACGTAAGAAACAGGTTTTTTGCCGTCAAATAAAGTAACCATGGATGTGTCTGAAGCATTGGAACCTCGAGGAATTGAACCGGAATCGGTCAAAGAAGCCATTCAAGTTCGAACAAATTCGGCCCAGTTATACACATATTTTCGGCGAAACCACCCTTTGGTCTTCGCCGAAAATGGAAGAAGAAACCACTGGCCGATTGAGAGGAATATTTCGGCAAAGATATCATGGAGATTTCGCCGAAACTGTAGGAAGGAATCAACAGCTTCAAGTATGAAGAAATTTTCGCCGAAATCCCTTCACTATTTTCGGCGAAAATCCCAGTTGAATTCGGGAGAATATCGGGTTGGTATAAATAGAGAACTCGGGGCTATTATCGGACGAACCATCACTTAACAGACATTACTTTTTACAACACACAAAAGAAAAAAAACGACGAGAGGGAGAGAGAGAGACAGGACGAGTAACTAGAGTTCGAGGAGCAAGAACGGATCGTGACGCCATCCATCCATCTCGGAGAGCCAGGGTTAGGAGTTGAAGATTCAGCAGATTGAAGCTGTCAGGAAGCATCGAAATTAGGTTTTACAGTTCTTCTCTGTCTTCCTACCTGAGATGTATTCTTCGTCTGTCTTTGACTCTTCTGGATTGGATATGAGTAGCTGAACTTGTGTAACTTAGATTAGATGAACCCTAAGTGACCCAGGGCTTAAAGCGGTCACGGATCGGCGGTGATTAGATTCGAAGTTCATTCAGTTTCATCTTGCATGTTTGATTTGTTCTTCATTGTTTATGTTTCTTGTCTGGTTTGGCCACCTAGATTAGATTCTTGTTAAGCTAAGGATAGAAGCGAACGCTCGCCTTACTTTAAAACATCAAATCGAACAATCAACCTTATAATTGGAGTGTGCCTTTCGTAGGAACCAATTAGGGTTGATCCATTGCTAGAGTAACTCATTAATCACTAGAATTTGCACCAGTTAAGTTAAGTCGTTGCGAGAGGCGACCGTACCCGGGCGGCTAATTAATCGTGGTAGATAGATCGGATAGAGCGAACGTTCGCCAGTCTTAAACCTAAGGGTCAGGAGTTATGATGGTGTCTGTGAACTGAATGAACTAAAACCGAAAATTGCTGGTCTGTGACTGTTGTTGCCTTGGTGATCTAAGGGGAATTCGAAATCTAAGCTTGTCTGTCATCTTTCTAGTCAATTAATCAATCTTCAATCTTTCTTCGGTTTAATTTTCATTTCTTTTTATTTTTGCATTCTTAGTATAGAAGTCGTGGAACTCACACCACGCACAACTTGTGTTTGAACTTGAATTAAAACTGTCAACTCCCTGGAGTAAGGAAGTAGAGGAAACCCCTGGAATACGATCTGCTATAGCCTTTTATTAGCATTAGTAGTTATTTGGTTAAACGCATCACAACGACACGTTCATCACCTAGCCTCTGGAATATGTTGTCGAGCAAAACCTATGGTAGGCATTTGCTCAACATGGGTGTTGGGTGTGGTGGCAAGATTTTCACCATTCCCATGTTGATGGGAAGGTGGTTGACTTGCCACTGGAGGTGAGAGGTTGTCCTGCCATGGTTGGCAATTCCGACCACTAGCGGGATGACGGCTTACATTCCCAACGCCATTGTTCATCGATCCTAGTCCATCGGGTGGTAAGGCTCTAGACTGAACTAAAGGCGTCGTTAAAATTTTCCTGAACTCCTGAAAATTAGTTTGATTTTTGTCAACCACATCAAATAAGTGAATTAATCGTCTTTGAACATGAGAACTTAAAGACTCAATTTGAGACTTCACCTGGCGGGCATTCCCTGCCATTGAAGCCTCCATCAGTTGGCGGTGCTCCACCATTGTTTGGCGGAGTGACATGATTGTCTCACCTAGATCAGCACTTGGCACATGATGAACGCTGCAGAGCGGGTTATCAAATAACTACCAAGCTGTGAAGCTAGGGTAGATCGTATTCCACGGGCCTTCTAATGACCGATTACTCAAATAACTAGCAAATTACTCAGGTTAAACACTTCGTGCGTGGTGTGAGTTCCACGATTTCTAATTCTAAGAAATGCACGGAAATTAAAAATTGAAACTAAAAATAGATTAGAAATTAGGGTTGAAAACAGAGATGACAGACGAACTTAGACTTTGAATCCCCCTTCGTTCACCAGAGCATTGGCAATCAACTCCTTACCCTTAGGTTTAAGACTTGCGAACGTTCGCTCTATCCGATCTAGCTACCAAGATTAATTAGCCGCTCGGGTACGGTCGCCTCTCGCAACGACTTAACTTAACTGGTGTAATTACTAATGATTTATGAGTTACTCTTGCAGTGGATTAACCCTAATTGGTTCCTACGAAAGGCACACTCCAATGATTAGGTTAATTGTTCAATTTGATGTTTTAAAGTAGGGCGAGTCGTTCGCTTCTATCCTTAGCTTAACAAGAATCTAATCTAGGTGATCAATCCAGACAAGAAACATGAACAATGAAGAACAAATCAAACATGAAAGAGAAACTGATTGAACTTTGAATCTAATCACCGCCGATCCGTGACCGCTTTAAAGCCCTGGGTCACTTAGGGTTCATCTAGTCTAAGCTCTAAGAGTTTAGCTACTCATGTTTTTCACAAAAGAATCAAAGACAGAAATAGAGTTCATCATACAGAGGAAGAACAGAAAAGGATCTGAAAAACCTAATTAAGACGACTCCGGCAGAACTTCGATCTTCCGGTAAACTGCAATCCTAGCTCCGAGATGGAAGGGATGGCGTCACGATCTCTTCTTGGCTCTTCGAACTCTAAACTCTCCTTTAGAACTCTTAACCCTAATACCGCCGGATTTTAACTGAGGTTTTCGCCAAAAATATGAAGGGATTTTTGCCGAAAATCCTAGTGTAAATGGGATGAACGCCGGCTGGATTCTTCTATGGTTTTCGGACCATTGGTTCTCGGCAAAAACTTTACATTTTCGCCGAAAAATTCCTTGAATGAGCTCAGTCGATTTGTGCATGGAGTTTCGTCGAAAACCTTGGTTGTTTTCGGTGAAATCTTCAGTGTAAAATGGGGCAGAAGTTTGGTTTGACTTGATTGGCTCCTTGGATCGATTCCGGTGCGATTCCTCGAGGTTCCAACGCCTTAGACACGTCCTTGGCTACTTATTTGACGGCAAAAAACCTGTGCTAACATAGAAACACTAGAAAACCATCAAATAGACCCGAAACGGGCCAAAGTAACACAAATGGCATGAGATAGAGCAACTGATTGAATATTCGTTATTCTACCCTAAAAACCATGTCTTAAGCAATGAAATGTCTCTTAAATGAGGCTGATAATCACGTCAATTCGAGTGTCATCAAAATACCCCACACTTAAGCTTTTACTTGTCCTCAAGCAAACTGAATAGAAATGCTCATGGTCACAATTGATAAGATCGATTAAATTGGAGCTCAATCAAACACAATGAATTATTAGACAGATAATTCCTAGAACAAGAAACCTAACATGCATACTGATCAGCCAAACAACCTGGTCTCACTAATAAACTGCACACGACAAGTAGTAGCAACCAATTATGCACAAATTTGATCTGACGACTAGACTCCTCACACAGGGAAAATATAGTACAATGGGAACTCTCACTCTCTGTGTTTAAGGACGTGTTTATGCTCTCAATCATTTTCTGTTACTGAATTCTGTCATAAGTTTGCAATTCGACCACATCTCCACCACTGTGACAACACGAGGAACTAGTCAAGAAGGACTTCCCTGCTAGGACTGAATGAATTCTACACTACAAGGGTTTATAATGAGATGGATAATGGAAGTGTATGATGATGGCTTTGGTGCGGTGTAGCTTTCGACTAACTTCCCTCGAATCTAGCCTATGGCTTCCTACCGTCTAACCAGACACGGGTGGAATAGTGAACGCTCGTCCTATGATACCCTCAAGCAACCTAGCACTTATTTCCTTTACACATTTCTTTTCTTACTAACTTTTCTTTTGACTTCATTCTTCCATATGTAGGGAGAAGAACGTTTATTGAACTGAAAACTTGAAACTTTTTGGCTTTTCTGATTTTTCTCTTTCTTTTCATTTTTTCGAAATTTACTTCTCTTTTTCTTCTTTTCTATTTTTTTTCTTTTAGTTGCTAGAGGGGTTTACACGTTTGGACATAATAGCTAAGACCACCTGTTTAATGGCTATAGGCTGGTTACCACAAACCGACTTCCGGTAGGTCAATCTAGAACTACAACCACATGGGATCAATGGGGAATGAATGATGAGCCCAACAAACCCTGGACCCGCCCTGAGCCTCCTTTCACAAGAAGCCAGACTAAGGCCTTCCGAGAAAAGCTAAACGCCTACATAGAGTCTTGGAGTAAAGAGGGGCATGAAGAAGATGCTGATCGATTCATGAAGAAAGGCTACACCCTCTTGGAGATTCAAGAAGGCCCGGGCAGGAATACTAAAGCTTCGGACCAAGGCCAAGACCAGCCGGAGGTCGGCGGGCCCACCGACCAGCCGAAGCCCGACGGAGCAAAGCCCGCCGGGCCGCCACCAAAGCCAGCCGAAGCCCGAGCGAGCAAAGGCCGCCGGGCCATCACCAAACAACCGGCCCACGCCACCGAAGACCAGCCGACCCAAGAACCGCCGATCACCGCCGGATTAGGGTTTTTGCCCTAATTCAGTCTTTTATTCGACATTAAAGACTTCCACTATTATTTTATGTTTTATTCCTTTTTAGTCGGATTGTTTAGACATTTTAGGATCCCAATTAGGATTAGGAGTCTTTATTTTAATATTAATTAGGAGGTAGTCTTTAGGGAGGAGAGCTTGTTCCCTCACCTATATAAGGAAGCAACCGGCCCACCTTGTAGAACACAACTTTTGAAATCAATAAACCTCTGTTTGAACATATGTTCTCTTCCCTTCAAGCCTTTGCTCGCTGTTGCATCGCTTAAGGATCGACTTATCGTCAGAAGCATCCATCTTCTGAAGTGGCGTCTATGACTTGATACTTCTGGTTCCTAGCTGTTATATAGCTGACGGGTCAAAGTCCTCATCCGTCCCCGGTTCCCGACGGTTCTACCTCGTTGCACGGTGTCCAACTTGTGGTGTTTAAGGGTCGTCTGCCCACGGTTGCAGCGGTTCACATCAGTTTGTATCAGAGCACGGTTCAGCTCACAGACCACAATCTATCCTAGTCTTCAGGTTCACCTGGATTCATATCCTTTACTGTTTTTTAGAAAATAGATTTGAAAAAAAATCACTATTGTTTCAATTCCTGTATTCAGTTCTTTCAAGTTGTAAGGCAAAGAAAAACTGGTGGCCATCATACCATCGGAAAACCCTAAGTCGAGTTCAAGAAAAAGAAAAGAAAAGAGGTCAAAAGAAAATATAAAGACCCAACTAAAAAGAGGCCACCCTTGCCAAAATAGTAAGATCAATCCTAAGAAGAGGGGATAGAAGATTGGCTTTCGTTGCCCGACCCTAACACCAAGATCACCCACCGCCGAGGAGGAATCCCAAGGACAAGACGGAGAGCTCACCAAGCCCTAGCCACAAGGGAAATCTTAGAAGTTCGAGTCCCGACACCCACACGTTGGTAAGTATATCCTCAAAAGCTTTGAAGAAACTTGCAACTGCTTGAAGCTGAAGTGTTTATGTTCTACTTTTATTTGAGTGCATCCGTTTATATTTTAAAAATACGAGAGGAAAAATCAAGAGTGAGTGAGGAAAATTTTGAGAGATTTGTGAGGCCAGATACTTGTTCCGACTAACCATGACAGATCAGAGATTAGCCAAGTTAGAAGCTGCATTGGGAAGGACTTCCCGAGTCCTGCAACAGGTGCAAGCCACCTTAGCTGAATTGGAGGCAGAAGCCAGCACCACCCGGCGCCCGGCCCCGGCGCACCAGCGCTCGGCCCCAGCCCTGGCGCTGCCCGACCAGGCCCCAGCGCCCCAGCGCTCGGCCCCAGCCCCGGCGCTACCCGACCAGGCCCCGGCTCCCCAGCGCTCGGCCCTGACCCCGACTGTTGCTGCTCGACCACCACCGGCGCCCAATCACTCAGTCCCGACACCCGAGCACCCGACCCCGACGCCGCTCGCCCAAACCCCGACTCCTAAGCACCCAGCCTTGATGCCACCCGACGAACCGTCCGCCCCCGACGCCGTTCTGACCAACGCCGACCCGACGCCACCCGCCCCCGCCACACCTGACGAGACTCAAGACCCGGGTCCCGTCCTGACCAACTCTGCCCCGACACCACCTAACCCCGACGCACCTGACGAGCTTCATGACCCCAGCGCCGCCCAGTCCACCCCCGACCCCGGAGCACCTCGAGTACCTGCCCGGACCGGAGTTCTCACCCGGTCCATGACCCGAGCCGCCGCTCAAGCCTCGAGCCCTGGACGGCTTAGGCCTCGGCCCCCACCCGTGAACAACCCTAGTGCCCCCGACCCCCAAAGTCGGCCCAATGACTCTCTGCTGTATCCCGACGAATCCTCAACGCACAAGTTGTGAGGAAGGATGGGAACAACGAGACAACCTCTTTCATACCAGGTGTGTGTTCAAAATAAAATTTGTAGTATGGTGATTGATGAAGGAAGCTATACTAATGCTGTAAGCCACGAATTGGTTGAGGGACTTGGCCTTCCAACCCGAAAACACCCGAAACCCTATAAACTTCATTGGCTTAGTAATTGTGGGGAATTGAGGGTCACCCGACAAGCGCATGTTCCCTTCTATATTGGGAGATACAAAGATAACATTTTATGCGATGTGGTCCCTATGGTAGCTGCCCACATCTTGTTAGGAAGACCTTGGCAATTCGACAGGTACTCCACACATGATGGAAGAACCAACCGGTATAGCCTCATTCATGGGGATACTAAGTACACTCTAAGGCCAATGTCACCTACTGAGATTCTCCAAGACCAGTTAGATAGAAAGGCCATCAAAGAAAAGAAAGAGAGGGAGCTCAAGAACATAGAGAAGAGAGAACAAACGAGAGACCCTATGAGTGTAAAAACAGAATTACAAGACCTTAAATGTCCCAGAGCTCAAAAAAGTGAGAATGATAGGAGAGAAAACCTGTTAGCCACCCCGAGTGAGATCAAACAAACCCTAGTTTCTAGGAAACCCCTGGTGATCATCCGTTACAAGGAGTGTTTGATTTCTAACCCTAATACTTCTATGCCTAGTGTTGTTACTTCACTTTTACAGGAGTTTAAAGATGTCTTCCCGAAGAAATTCCTAGTGGACTGCCCCCACTCAGGGGCATTGAGCATCAGATCGACTTGGTGCCCGGAGCTGCCTTGCCAAACAAGCCAACCTATCGTACCAATCCAGAAGAGACCAAGGAGATCCAAGCACAAGTGGAGGAGTTGATGGACAAGGGATATGTCCGAGAAAGCATGAGTCCTTGTGCTGTCCCAGTCATCCTAGTTCCCAAAAAGGAAGGCACATGGAGGATGTGTGTTGATTGCCGCGCTATCAACAACATAACAGTTAAGTATCGCCATCCTATTCCTAGGTTAGTTGACATGCTAGATGAACTACATGGTGCTACCATCTTCTCTAAAATTGATCTTAAATCTGGCTACCACCAAATCCGAATGAAAGAAGGTGATGAGTGGAAAACTGCTTTCAAAACTAAGCTAGGACTGTATGAGTGGATGGTCATGCCATTCGGCTTAACCAATGCACCTAGTACCTTCATGAGATTAATGAACCAAGTCCTTAGACCTTACATAGGAAAATTTGTAGTGGTCTACTTTGATGATATTCTTATTTACTCCAAATATTTAGGAGATCACTTAGAGCATCTCAAGGTCGTCTTAGAAACCCTGCGAAAGGAGCACCTCTATGCCAACATGAGCAAGTGCACCTTTTGCACAGATCACCTCGTTTTTTTGGCTTTGTTGTTAGCTCTACAGGAATAAGGGTTGATGAAGACAAAATCGAAGCCATCAAATCCTGGCCCACGCCTCAAAACGTCACTCACGTTAGGAGCTTCCATGGATTGGCAAGTTTCTATCGAAGATTTGTAAGGGACTTCAGCACTGTTGCTGCCCCTCTCACAGCTGTGCTAAAAAAGGATGTTCCTTTCCAGTAGGAAGCCCCACAACAAGAGGCCTTTGAAGCCCTCAAAAGGAGGCTTACCGAGGCCCCTTTGCTCATGCTGCCTGACTTCACCAAACCATTTGAGATCGAGTGTGATGCTTCCGGAGTAGGAATAGGAGCTGTTGATGACACTCGATTTGACGTGATTATCAGCCTCATTTAAGCAACATTTCCTTGCTTAAGACATGGTTTTTAGGGTAGAATAACGAATATTCAACAATTGCCCTATCTCGTGCCATTTGTGTTACCTTGGCCCGTTTCGGGTCTATTTGATGGTCTTCTAGTGTTTTTACGTTAGCACAGGTTTTTGCCGTCAAATAAAGTAGCCATGGACGTGTCTAAGGCATTGGAACCTCGAGGGATTGCACCGGCATCGATCAAAGGAGCCAACCAAGTCAAACAAATTCCTGCCCGGTTTACAAAGGAGTTTTCGCCGAAAATAACCCTTTATTTTCGGCGAAAATATCAGCACAAATCAACTAAGGCCAACTGAAGGATGTTTTCGGTGAAAACATATAACTTTCGGACTGAGAACTTATTCGGCGAAAATCACAGGAGAATCAGCCGGAGGACCCGTCCATTTGTACCAACATTTTTGGCGAAAATAATCCCTTATTTTCGGCGAAAATAACAGAAGGAATCAGACGACTTAGGGTTTAAGTATAAATACTTAAACCGGCGGCCCAAAGGAATGGGGGAATCATTATTCATATTTTCACAAATCAGACTTTTGAGAGTCAGCCGACTCTAGGGTCGATAGATAGAGTTTAGAGAGTTCGAAGATCCGTGAAGAGATCGTGACGCCATCCTTCCACCTCGGAGAACTTGGAGCTTAAAGTTGAAGATCCAGGAGATTGAAGCTTCGCGGGGGTCGTCAGAATTAGGTTTTTCAGTTCTTATCTGTTCTTCCTCTGTATGATGATCTTCATTGCTGCCTTTGATTCTCTTGTTTCTGATATGAGTAACTGAACTCGTAGAGCTTAGATTAGATGAACCCCAAGTGATCCAGGGCTTTAAAGCGGTCACGGATTGGCGGTAATTAGATTCGAAGTTCAATCAGTTTCTCTTTGCATGGTTGTTTTGTTCTTGATTGTTTATGTTTCTTCTCCGGTTGATCGCCTAGATTAGGTTTTTGCAAGCTAGGGTTAGTCACCAGACATCTTCCTGCTTTGGCGCATAAACTTGTCTTCCTTGATCACCTAGTTTAGATTCTTGTTAAGTTGAGGATAGAAGCGAACGCTCGCCTCTCTTTAAAACATCAATTCAACCAGTTAACCTTATAATTGGAGTGTGCCTTTCGTATGAACCGGTTAGGGTTAATCCACTGCAAGAGTAACTCATAAATCACTAGTAATCGCACCAGTTAATTAAGTCATTGCGAGAGGCGACCGTACCCGCGCGGCTAGTTAATCTTGGTAGTTAGAACGGATAGAGCGAACGTTCGCCGGTCTTAAACCTAAGGGTAAGGAGTTATGGTGGTGTATAGAAACCGATTGAATTAGAATTGAAAACCGTTGATCTTGTGATTGTCGTTGCTCTGGTGATCTAAGGGGGATTCGAAATCTAAGTTCGTCTATCTTCTCGTTAGTCAACCTTTTAGTTTTCTGTCTTTTATTTTCCTTTGCTCATTAGATTAGAAGTCGTGGAACTCACACCACGCACAACGTGTTTTAACTTGAATAAATTGTCAGCTTCTTTGAGTAGTCAATTAGTAGAAACCCTGTGGAATATGTTCTACCCTAGCTTCACAGCTTGGTAGTATTTGATACCGCTAAAACTGCAGCATCAAATTGGCGCCGTTGCCGGGGACTCTTCTAATTGTTTGAAAGAAGAGTTGGCAAATTATTCTTCTACCTTTCCACCTTACCATTTAATTTTCCTCCATATTTCCATGATTTACCTGGGTAGTGCTTTTGAGTTTTGATTATGCAGGATTACAGGTGGGATGACCAGTACCAAGAGTGGTATGTCGATGAAGCACCGTATATTGAGGATAACCAAGAGATGTATATATTAGCTCCTCAGCATCGACAACAGACGACGAGAATAGAATCCTTCTTGGAGAATATCTCTACAAGGCTACAAGCTCACAAAGAGATAGACTCACATGTTCATCAAAATCGACAACAGACGGCAAGAGTAGAATCCGCCTTGGATGAAGCTGCAAGCTCGTAACGTAGTGGATGTCGAGCTCGAGCAACCAAATCCACTAATAGAAGAAGATGCTCAAGAGCTGTATGAAGATGAACATGACAATCTCACCAATGACTATTGCAAGCTAGAAGCATCTGATGAAGAATCCTTGGCGGTGGTGGTTGATGAAGACATAGAGCCAATCCATCTTGAAGTTGAAGCTGAAGAGGAGCACATAGAGATTGAGGAGATACCCTTACCTACACTTCCACCGAGTCAACCTGTAGAGAAGATGGAGCTCATTGAACATGCCGCGATGTACTACCTCTTTCCTCCTCGAGTAGGAGAATTCAAGAAGAACTGGTTATCTAACCAAGATCACGATCTATTGGAGCACTACCGGCTACATCACCCTTCTGGAGTGCTACATGGCACTCAACCGTTGTCCTTGAAGAAGATGATTGGCTTCAAGGAACTTCTGAGTTGGGGTCCCTAACAGGTACCGTCCGGCTCAAGGACGTTAAAAGAGAGCGCTTCGTGGGAGGCAACCCACGGCTGGAGTACGTTTTTGAATTTTTGAGTCAGTCTTTTCGTCGTTCGAGTCAGGTTCGGGGGAGCCAAAGTGTCAGTTTAATTTTCTTTCATTTTGACTTATTTTTCATCAGTTTTTGAAAAAAAAAGAAAAAAAGGGTTTTAAAAGAAGTTTTCGGCGGGAATTGAAAATTCTCGCCCGAAAAAATCAAACAGTGAGCCGCTTCTTTATTTTTGCTGTTTTGTTAAGAAGTTTTTGGCAAAAATTTCACAATATTTTCGCCAAAAACTTGTGTTGTTTTGAAAATTAGATTCCTTTTTTCGGTTCGATTCTAACGCATACTTGATCGTCCAAATCGGAGCTCTGTAGCTCCAGTTATGCCCGAAACAAGTTTTTCATGTTTTTGGCCAACTTCGTCGCTTTCCGTCCATTTTCTTGAGTCGTGTCTAAAAGGTTAGTTGTTGGGTTTTCAATTTCAAATCTTTTGACATATTGATTGTTGAATTTCGATGAGTTTAATACCGGTCTACCTCATTTTGCGTGTCTGCTATTTCGGTGTGATTTTTTCTGAACTAATTGAGCTTGGATGATCTAGATTGCTCTAGGAGTGTCGTGCCGTTAATTTGAAAAAAAAAGAGTCAAAATATTTTCAAAATTCCCGTTAACCTTCTTTGTTCGACTTTTATTCTGTGTGGATCCGGGACACTTGTCCCGGTATCCTTTTGATCTTTTTGTTGTTTTTGTTTTGTAGGATCTTGAGTAGCTACTCCGCTCTGCTCCGGATGCTCCGTGTTCATCCCTACACCAACCATCTCGTCACAGGTTCTTCGTATCTCTCTACTCTAGTTTAGTCCTGTGAGGACACAAAACCGTTTAAGTGTGGGGTAGGATCCTAGGATTATGCATGATCTTGTTTGATTTTCTGTGATTCCGTGGTTCAATTTTAAAATTTCTCTTGCATAAAATTGCTCAATTCTTGACTTTTGATGTTAAATTGACTTCAATTTTGAACAATGACGTCTAGACTGTTCCACTTAGAACCTGTAACCAACGTGTTGGAACTGATATTAAATGAGTCTAGGTCAGAACAGATCATAAATCACTTCAGTAGTTGAAACTTGAATTAATTAAATTGATTGGTTTGTTAATAACAAAGCTCGATAACACCGTTCTAAGATGATAGATGCTAGCTTCTCCCATGTTTTTCACTTCATATTTGTTCACCTGTGATTGTGGCTTGAGATTAAATGGAAATCCAATTCGAAATCTCGTGTAAAAAGTTATAACTAGCTAGGATCAAGTGGTTAAATCGATAAATCAAGTGTTTGAGTGGTGAAATTCGAGTTGTGCAAATCAATGTAAAGTTCTTTAAAGTGCTGAAAAAAAAGCTAGGCAAGCCCGACACCTAAGTGAAGTGTTCGGGTTGAGCACTAGCATAAGCACAAATACTGTGAGCTAGGCAGGTCCAACACCTAAGTGAAGTGTTTGGTATCGAGCACTAGTATGCAGTAAATCAATTGAAGGAAGAAATTGAACTTGAAATAAATCATTGTTTAAATCGGTCCTAGCTAGAACATGTAACGTACAGATCTAGAAACGGATGAAGTCGAGTCGATAGCCACGTCACTTTTCCTACCTCCGCATCCACATCATGGCTAGAGCTTAAAGTCTTTTCTCATTAGAATTGGTGTTATCGTAGTCGGTTAATTATGATTCATTGTTTTGCCAAGAAACGAGCTTTGTTAAAACCACTACTTGAAGTGTGCAGAAATTAGTGAGATCGAAAACTTGTTTGGTTGATGTTCTTACATGTGTAGGTTAAGTTTCTACGTGGAACAGTCTAAACCAAATTGTTAGAATTGAATCTCAGTTTAATCTCGTGTCATTCGTGAATTTGAGTATGTTCTAGTTCAGTTTGCTTGAGGACAAGCAAAAGCTTAAGTGTGGGGTATTTGATGACACTCGATTTGACGTGATTATCAGCCTCATTTAAGCAACATTTCCTTGCTTAAGACATGGTTTTTAGGGTAGAATAACGAATATTCAATCAATTGCCCTATCTCGTGCCATTTGTGTTACCTTGGCCCGTTTCGGGTCTATTTGTTGGTTTTCTAGTGTTTTTACGTTAGCACAGGTTTTTGCCGTCAAATAAAGTAGCCATGGACGTGTCTAAGGCATTGGAACCTCGAGGGATTGAACCGACATCGATCAAAGGAGCCAACCAAGTCAAACAAATTCCTGCCCGGTTTACAAAGGAGTTTTCGCTGAAAATAACCCTTTATTTTCGGCGAAAATATCATTACAAATCAACTAAGGCCAACTGAAGGATGTTTTCGGCGAAAACATATAGCTTTCGGACCGAGAACTTATTCGGCGAAAATCACAGGAGAATCAGCCGGAGGACCCGTCCATTTATACCAACATTTTCGGCGAAAATAATCCCTTATTTTCGGCGAAAATAACAGAAGGAATCCGGCGACTTAGGGTTTAAGTATAAATACTTAAACCGGCGGCCCAAAGGAAGGGGGGAATCATTATTCATATTTTCACAAATCAGACTTTTGAGAGTCAGCCGACTCTAGGGTCGATAGATAGAGTTTAGAGAGTTCGAAGATCCATGGAGAGATCGTGATGCCATCCTTCCACCTCGGAGAACTTGGAGCTTAAAGTTGAAGATCCAGGAGATTGAAGCTTCGCGGGAGTCGTCAGAATTAGGTTTTTCAGTTCTTATCTGTTCTTCCTCTGTATGATGATCTTCATTGCTGCCTTTGATTCTCTTGTTTCTGATATGAGTAACTGAACTCGTAGAGCTTAGATTAGATGAACCCTAAGTGATCCAGGGCTTTAAAGCGGTCACGGATTGGCGGTAATTAGATTCGAAGTTCAATCAGTTTCTCTTTGCATGGTTGTTTTGTTCTTGATTGTTTATGTTTCTTCTCCGGTTGATCACCTAGATTAGGTTTTTGCAAGCTAGGGTTAGTCACCAGACATCTTCCTGCTTTGGCGCATAAACTTGTCTTCCTTGATCACCTAGTTTAGATTCTTGTTAAGTTGAGGATAGAAGCGAACGCTCGCCTCTCTTTAAAACATCAATTCAACCAGTTAACCTTATAATTGGAGTGTGCCTTTCGTAGGAACCGGTTAGGGTTAATCCACTGCAAGAGTAACTCATAAATCACTAGTAATCGCACCAGTTAATTAAGTCGTTGTGAGAGGCGACCGTACCTGGGCGGCTAGTTAATCTTGGTAGTTAGAACGGATAGAGCGAACGTTCGCCGGTCTTAAACCTAAGGGTAAGGAGTTATGGTGGTGTATAGAAACCGATTGAATTAGAATTGAAAACCGCTGATCTTGTGATTGCCGTTGCTCTGGTGATCTAAGGGGGATTCGAAATCTAAGTTCGTCTATCTTCTCGTTAGTCAACCTTTTAGTTTTCTGTCTTTTATTTTCCTTTGTTCATTAGATTAGAAGTCGTGGAAATCACACCACGCACAACGTGTTTTAACTTGAATAAATTGTCAGCTTCTTTGAGTAGTCAATTAGTAGAAACCCTGTGGAATACGATCTACCCTAGCTTCACAGCTTGGTAGTATTTGATACCGCTAAAACTGCAGCATCAGCTGTCCTCATGCAAGAGAAGAGGCCCATCGCCTACTTCAGTGAAAAGCTTAGTGGTGCCACTCTCAACTACCCGACCTATGACAAAGAGCTGTATGCCCTAGTAAGAGCTTTGAAGACTTGGCAACACTACCTATGGCCTAAAGAATTCATCATCCACACGGATCATGAATCACTTAAGTACCTCAAGGCTCAGCACAAGCTCAACAAGCGGCATGCTAGGTGGGTAGAATTCATAGAATCATTTCCTTACATCATTCAATACAAGCAAGGTAAGGAGAACATTGTGGCTGATGCCCTTTCCCAAAGGTACACCTTAATCTCAGTCCTCTCTACTAAATTTATTGGGTTTGAATACATCAAAGACCTTTATGCCACTGACCCTGATTTTAAGAGTATCTTTGAAGCTTGCCAACAAGGAGGATTTGGTAAGTTCTACCAGCAAGACGATTACTTATTTAAAGGATTGAAACTGTGTCTCCCTAACCATTCTTGTAGGACTGTCCTAACCCTAGAGGCCCACGGTGGGGTCTCATGGGACACTTTGGTGTAGCTAAAACAGTAGCCACCCTCAAAGAGCACTTTTATTGGCCCAAGATGAGACACGATGTCGAGAAGATCATATCTCAATGCTCCAAGTGCCAGAGAGCTAAATCTAAACTCCGGCCCCAAGGATTGTACACCCCTTTGCCCATTCCTGAGCATCCTTGGGTAGACTTTTCCATGGACTTTGTCCTGGGACTACCTAGGACCCGAAAGGGGAAGGACTCCATATTTGTGGTTGTTGACAGGTTCTCCAAGATGGCTCATTTCATTGCTTGCTGATGACACTCGATTTAACGTGATTATCAGCCTCATTTAAGCGACATTTTTTTGCTTAAGACATGGTTTTTAGGGTAGAATAACGAATATTCAATCGATTGCCCTATCTCGTGCCATTTGTGTTACCTTGGCCCGTTTCGGGTCTATTTAATGGTTTTCTAGTGTTTTCATGTTAGCACAGGTTTTTGCCGTCAAATAAGGTAGCCATGGACGTGTCTAAAGCATTGGAACATCGAGGAACTGAACCGGAATCGATCAAAGGAGCCAATTAAGTTCAAGCAATCTCCTGCCCGTTTACAAAGAAGATTTCGCCAAAAATGCCTTGTTATTTTCGGCGAAAATATTAGTGCAAATCAACTGATGCCAAGTGAAGGATGGTTTCGGCGAAAACAATATGTTTTCGGACCGAGAACTTATTCGGCGAAAAGGACAGAAGAAACAGCTGAGTGACCGGCCATTTACACAAGGATTTTCGCCGAAAATATCCCTATGTTTTCGGCGAAAATATCAGGCCAATCCGGATCAGTTAGGGTTAAGTATTTATACTTAACCCGGCGGCCCAAAGTGGGAGGGAATAATTAATCATAATACAACTTTTCGAGATCAGAAGTTCAGAGAATCCTCTCAAGTTCTGGAGCGAAGAGTTGGAGTTCGAAGAGCCGGATAGAGATCGTGACGCCATCCCTTCCATCTCGGAGAACCGGAGCTAGGAGTGTTATCTACCGAAGATTGAAGTCTGTCAGAGTCGTCTAAATTAGGTTTTTCAGATTCTTTTCTGTTCTTCCTTTGAATGATGAACTCTTTCTTTGTCTTTGTTTCTTTTGTAATAATCATGAGTAGCTAAACTCGTTAGAGCTTAGTCTAGATGAACCCTAAGTGACCCAGGGCTTTTAAGCGGTCACAGATCGACGGTGATTAGATTCGAAGTTCAATCAGTTTCTCATTCATGTTTGATTTGTTCTTCATTGTTCAAGTTTCTTTTCTGGATTGATCACCTAGATTAGATTCTTGTTAAGCTAAGGATAGAAGCGAACGCTCGCCTTACTTTAGAACATCAAATTGAACAATTAACCTTATAATTGGAGCGTGCCTTTCGTAGGAACCGGTTAGGGTTAATTCACTGCAAGAGTAACTCATTAATCATTAGTAATTACACCAATTAATTAAGTCGTTGCGAGAGGCGACCGTACCCGGACGGCTAGTTAATCTTGGTAGTTAGAACGGATAGAGCGAACGTTCGCCGGTCTTAAACCTAAGGGTAAGGAGTTATGGTGGTGTCTTAGTAATTGATTGAATGAGAATCGAAATCCGCTGATCTGTTGATTGCCAATGCTCTGGGGAACGAAGGGGGATTCAAAGTCTAAGTTCGTCTGTCATCCTTGTTTTCAAACCCTAATTCCCGATCTGCTTTAGTTTAATTTGTTTTAATTTCTCTGCATTTCTTAGAGATAGAAGTCGTGGAACTCACACCACGCACAACGTGTTTGCATTCGAGTACTTTGTCAGTTTTGAAGTAGTCAGTCATAGGAGACCCTTGGAATACGATCTGCTATAGCTTTTTCTTAGCATTAGTAGTTTATTTGGTTGAACGAACAACGACTTGGCGTTCACTAAATTGGCGCCGTTGCCGGGGACCTTCTTTTGATTGTTCGAAAGAAGAACTGGCAATTTATTCTTCTATTTTCCATCTTTCATTTTTCCACCCACTTCGATTTTACACTGGTTTTGTTTGTCTTTGTTATCTGTAGGTTTACAGGTGTATGCCTCACCGTCCTTGGACTCGCTCTCAAACCGAACATTGCCCTCAAACCGAACACTTTTTGCATCCATGGCTTCAAGGTAAGTTGTAGAGATTTTCAATACGAATCTTTTGACATATAGATTGCTGAATTTCATTGGGGTTGACTTTCAGTTGACTTTTCAGTTTGCCTCGTTTTGCGTGCCAACTGTTTTTGTGTGAACTAGGATCAGCAGAACTTATAGAACTGTTCTAGCATGCTTAGGGAGTTTCCGTGCTTAATTTCCATATCATTTGATCATGTGTTGCTATGCATATGATTAATTTCTTGTTATGTTGACTTTTGTGAGAAATGTCGGTGTGACTTTGACTTGTTGTGATCATTTGGCTGCCTGATGTGCTCATTCTCGTTCATATTATCGTGCTTGCCATTTGAGATCATATTTTACCGTCATTCTCCAAGTTATGATAGTCTTGCCATGATTAGGGTTCGATATGCTTAAATGTTGACTTTCTAAATGTCGGTTTGACTTTTTGGACTCTGATTGTGCTTATCCGATTCTGGCTGTTCCTAAGTATGTACTTTACTGTCTATGATTACCGGTTACTCTGCTTTGCTTACCCCACTTAGTTTCCCTCATTTCTTTGTGAAATTAAGTTTTTCTACTAAGTGTGGGGAAGGTTTTGGTTGACTAATCTGGTTTCATTCTGGTTTTAGGAACACCACTTATGAGCGCAGGACTAAGGCGCGACTTGATGGAGCCTCGAGCTCAGGAGCTGCCGCTCCCGTCACACCTGCTGTTCTGGGTCCACCACCCGCACTCCCTCGCCGGGCTGGGTACCATCGCACTATCGCCCGTCTACCTGACTTCTACTTCGAGTGCTTCCAGAAGCTCGAGCACGTCCAGGGAGCTGACGTGCGAGCTCTTTCCATGGAGTCACTCCAGGAGCATGACAAGGACTACCACCGGAACGTGCATGACGCCTTAGCACCGGCTGGTCTCCTCGAGCTGACCACCATCACCGCCGAGTTCCCAGACATTGCCCTCAAGGAGTTCTGGGCAACCTTTGATCTGGATGAGCACAAGAGGAAGCAGCGCCAGAAGGTTGTCACCTTCTATCTTGGTGGGGTGTACAGGCAGCTCACCTACGATGAGTTTGCCGCTCATCTCGGCATCCCCTACGAGCACTCTCACGATCATCACCTCGGTTGGGGAGAAGATGATGACGAGGAGGAATACCACGCGCTCTGGAGCCATATGACAGGCGTGCCTGGAGATCGCCTCGGAGCGGGCAACTCAGTTAAGTCTCTCTCTCACCCGCTCTTTAAATTTATTCATATGGTTTGGCATAGATCCCTTTTATATGCACCCGACAAGGATTGCCACCATATCCTCAAGGAGGAGCTCATGCTTCTCCGAGCCATTCGAGAGAGCTACCCTCTACACCCCGGCTGGGTACTGGCTCGCATCTTCCGCCAGAAGACCAGGAGGAAGACGCCACCTCGCAGGCTCTTGGGGGGCAACTTCATAGGACAGCTCATCCTCTCCTTCGGCATCAGCCATGAATATGGCCCGCACATTCCACGACACCCAGTTAGGACCGTTAGAGGAGACTTGGCGGTTGAGTACGACTTAGAACTCGACCTCAGTCCCCATGTAGCAGCTGATCCTCCACTCCAGCCTGTGGTCGAGTCGGAGGAAGAAGATGATACTGAGGAGCAGCCGCAGCCGCCACCAGAATTCCAAGATTATATACCCTCGCCACACCATCAGGCAGGGTATGCTCACCAGTCGCCGCCGCACATTCCTGATCCATACCAGGTGCCACCCCAGCAGCCCCGACATCACCCCGCGGATGTTGGAGAATTGTACGAGCGACTTCAAGAGTGGCGCATCACCGACAACGCCACTCAAGAGGCGCGATGGACTATTATGCAGCAACATATGCGCCGCGCCGACCGGCGATATGAGGCACAGATGGCGTGGCAACGCCAGCTCGGCGAATTTCTCCACTTTCCACCTCCCGGTTCACTGGACCAGCAGTGATCGGGTTGTATTCCTTTTTTGGTGTCTTCTTTTTATTTATTCTTTTCGGATTTCGGTCCAACTTTTTTCTATGTGGATCCGGGGCACTTGTCACGGTTTCCTTTTTATGTTTTATTTGTTTTTGTTTTGTAGGCAGTAGGGAGATTCCCTTTACTTCGCTTGGGTAGATTCCCTCCACTCCGAGGATCCGTGCTCATCCACTACGCCAATCATCTCGATCCAGGTTCTTCTACTTCACTCTGAACTCTAGTCCCTTCACTGTGAGGACACAGTCTGATTTAAGTGTGGGGTAGGATGCTAGAGAACCTTGCATGAACTTGATTGCCCTTAATTGCATTATTTGTGTGCCTCGTGATTCCATTCCAGTCTCTCTAGCATTAGAATGGCTCAGTTCTTGATTTTTGATGTTAAGTTGTTGTTCAAACTTTCATAATGATGCTTAGACTGCTTAACCTAGAACTTGAGAACCAACTTGTATACTTTGATGCTAAATTGTCTGGTCAGAACAGAATTTTAAAATCAGACTTGTAGTTTGTAGCCTTGATTGCATGAAAATGACCGAATCCGACTAGCAAACCAACTGTGAGCTTTTGATCCATTGCACGTAACTTGCAATTTTAATTTTTTTTCTGAGTGGTTTTCTGTTTACTTGAATGAGTTAGAATTTGCATGAGACCTACTCGAGACCACACGATGACACGAGTTCTAGAAGGATAGGGGCACCTAGATTCAGCTACTAAGCCAGATAGCCTACCAAACGATAAAATCCACTAGGTTTAGACCCTTAAGCTTGGCCTGTTCTTTCGGTTCGATAATACATTACAACCATTTCCCATTCTTTCATTCCCGTTGATCCCCTGTGGTTGTAGTTCTAGATTGACCTACCGGAAGTCGGTTTGTGGTAACCTGCATATAGCCATTAAACAAGTGGTCTTAGCTAATATGTCCAGACGTGTAAACCCCTCTAGCAACTAAAAGAAAATTGGCACAAAAGAAAAAAAAAGTGAAGTAAGAAAAGAAGAAAATTTTGAAAAAATGAAGAAAAGAAAAGTTAGAAAAAGTTCAAAGTTTAGTTCAAATAAAACGTTCTTCTCCCTACAAATGGAAGAACGAAGCCAAAAGAAAAGTTGAAAAGAAAAAAAAAATCGTGTAAAGAAAAAGAATAAGTGCTAGGTTGCTTGAGGGTATCATAGGACGAGCGTTCATTATTCCACCTGTGTTTGGTTAGACGGTAGGAAGCCATGGATTAGATTCGAGGGAAGTTAGTCGAAAGCTACACCGCACAAGCCATCATCATTCATTCCCATCATCCATCTCATTATAAACCCGAGTAGTGTAGTATTCATTACGGTCCTAGCAGGGAAGTCCTTCTTGACTAGATACTCGTGTTGTCACAGTGGTGGAGATGTGGTCGAAATGCAAACCTATGACAGAATTCGGTAACAGAAAATGATCGAGAGCAGAAACACGTCCCTAAACATAGAGAGTGAGAGTTCCCATTGTACTATATATATCCTGTGTGAGGAGTCTGGTCGGTCAGGTCAAATTCGTGCATAATTGGTTGCTAATTACTTGTCGTGTGCAGTTTATTAGTGAGACCAGGCAGTTTGGCTGATCTGTATGCATGTTAGGTTTCTTGTTCTAGGATCGATCTGTCTAATAATTCATTGTGTTTGATTGAGCTCCAATTTAATCGATCTTATCATTTATGAACATGAGCGTCTCTATTCAGTTTGCTTGAGGACAAGCAAAAGCTTAAGTGTGGGGTATTAGATGACACTCGATTTGACGTGATTATCAGCCTCATTTAAGCGACATTTCTTTGCTTAAGACATGGTTTTTAGGGTAGAATAACGAATATTCAATCGATTGCCCTATCTCGTGCCATTTGTGTTACCTTGGCCCGTTTCGGGTCTATTTGATGATTTTCTAGTGTTTTCATGTTAGCACAGGTTTTTGCCATCAAATAAGGTAGCCATGGACGTGTCTAAAGCATTGGAACATCGAGGAACTGAACCGGAATCAATCAAAGGAGCCAATTAAGTTCAAGCAATCTCCTGCCCGTTTACAAAGAAGATTTCGCCGAAAATGCCTTGTTATTTTGGGCGAAAATATTAGTGCAAATCAACTGATGCCAAGTGAAGGATGGTTTCGGCGAAAACAATATGTTTTCGGACCGAGAACTTATTCGGCGAAAAGGACAGAAGAAACAGCTGAGTGACCGGCCATTTACACAAGGATTTTCGCCGAAAATATCCCTATGTTTTCGGCGAAAATATCAGGCCAATCCGGATCAGTTAGGGTTAAGTATTTATACTTAACCCGACGGCCCAAAGAGGGAGGGAATAATTAATCATAATACAACTTTTCGAGATCAGAAGTTCAGAGAATCCTCTCAAGTTCTGGAGCGAAGAGTTGGAGTTCGAAGAGCCGGATAGAGATCGTGACGCCATCCCTTCCATCTCGGAGAACCGCAGCTAGGAGTGTTATCTACCGAAGATCGAAGTCTGTCAGAGTCGTCTAAATTAGGTTTTTCAGATTCTTTTCTGTTCTTCCTTTGAATGATGAACTCTTTCTTTGTCTTTGTTTCTTTTGTAATAATCATGAGTAGCTAAACTCGTTAGAGCTTAGTCTAGATGAACCCTAAGTGACCCAAGGCTTTTAAGCGGTCACGGATCGACGGTGATTAGATTCGAAGTTCAATCAGTTTCTCATTCATGTTTGATTTGTTCTTCATTGTTCAAGTTTCTTTTCTGGATTGATCACCTAGATTAGATTCTTGTTAAGCTAAGGATAGAAGCGAACGCTCGCCTTACTTTAGAACATCAAATTGAACAATTAATCTTATAATTGGAGCGTGCCTTTCGTAGGAACCGATTAGGGTTAATTCACTGCAAGAGTAACTCATTAATCATTAGTAATTACACCAATTAATTAAGTCATTGCGAGAGGCGACCGTACCCGGGCGGCTAGTTAATCTTGGTAGTTAGAACGGATAGAGCGAACGTTCGCCGGTCTTAAACCTAAGGGTAAGGAGTTATGGTGGTGTCTTAGTAATTGATTGAATGAGAATCGAAATCCGCTGATCTGTTGATTGCCAATGCTCTGGGGAACGAAGGGGGATTCAAAGTCTAAGTTCGTCTGTCATCCTTGTTTTCAAACCCTAATTCCCAATCTCTTTAGTTTAATTTGTTTTAATTTCTCTGCATTTCTTAGAGATAGAAGTCGTGGAACTCACACCACGCACAACGTGTTTGCATTCGAGTACTTTGTCAGTTTTGAAGTAGTCAGTCATAGGAGACCCTCGGAATACGATCTGCTATAGCTTTTTCTTAGCATTAGTAGTTTATTTGGTTGAACGAACAACGACTTGGCGTTCACCACTTGCCATAAAACTGATGACGCCTCTCAAATTGCTGACCTATTCTTTAAGGAGGTAGTTAGAATGCATGGAGTTCCGAAGACTGTACTCTCCGATAGGGATTCAAAGTTCTTAAGCTATTTCTGGAAAACTTTATGGGCAAAGCTTGGCACCCGATTAATGTTCTCCACCACATGCCACCCCCAAACTGATGGACAGACTGAAGTTGTAAACCGATCCTTAGCTCAAATGCTGAGAGCAGTCATTAAGAGTAACATCCGGACATGGGAGGAATGTCTACCACACGTAGAGTTTGCCTATAACCGAGCTGTGCATTCAGCTACTCAATACTCCCCGTTTGAACTTGTTTATGGTTTTAATCCACTGACCCTGCTAGACTTATCCCCACTTCCTATCCATGAGTTTGTAGATGTAGGTGGTCAAGAGAAGGCAGCTTATGTCAAGCAGCTCCACGAGAAGGCCAAGGCCAATATTGAAAGAAGGACTGCTCAGTACCTCCGCAATGCCAACCGAGGAAGAAAGGAGAAAATTTTCGAAGCCGGAGACCAGGTGTGGATACACTTCAGGAAAGATAGGTTTCCGGAGTAGAGAAAGTCCAAACTACTACCTAGGGGAGACGGGCCTTACACAGTCCTCCAGAGGATTAACAACAACGCCTACATCCTTGACCTACCATACTCTTACGGGGTAAGTGCAACCTTCAATGTGGCTGATCTAACCCCTTATTACGATGATGAACATGTAGGACAGGATTCGAGGACGAATCCTCCACAAGAAGAGGGGGATGATGAGCCCAACAAACCCTGGACCCGCCCTGAGCCTCCTTTCACAAGAAGCCAGACTAAGGCCTTCCGAGAAAAGCTAAACGCCTACATAGAGTCCTGAAGTAAAGAGGGGCATGAAGAAGATGCTGATCGATTCATGAAGAAAGGCTACACCCTCTTGGAGATTCAAGAAGGCCCGGGCAGGAATACTAAAGCTTCGGACCAAGGCCAAGACCAGCCGGAGGCCGACCGAACAAAGCCCGCCGACCAGCCGAAGCCCGATCGAGCCGCCACCGAAGCTAGCTGAAGCCCGAGCGAGCAAAGGCCGCCGGGCCATCACCAAAGAACTGGCCCACGCCACCGAAGACCAGCCGGCCCAAGAACCGCTGATCACCGCCGGATTAGGGTTTTTGCCCTAATTCGGTCTTTTATTCGACATTAAAGACTTCCACTATTATTTTATGTTTTATTCCTTTTTAGTCGGATTGTTTAGACGTTTTAGGATCCTAATTAGAATTAGGAGTCTTTATTTTAATATTATTTAGGAGGTAGTCTTTAGAGAGGAGAGCTTGTTCCCTCACCTATATAAGGAGGCCGCCGACCACCCTTGTAGAACACAACTTTTGAAATCAATAAACCTCTATTTGAACATATGTTCTCTTCCCTTCAAGCCTTTGCTCGTTGTTGCATCGCTTAAGGATCGACTTATCGTCAGAAGCATCCATCTTCTGAAGTGGCGTCTATGACTTGATACTTCTGGTTCCCAGCTGTTATATAGCCGATGGGTCAAAGTCCTCATCCGCCCCCGGTTCCCGACGGTTCTACCTCGTTGCACGGTGTCCAACTTGCGATGTTTAAGGGTCGTCTGCCCACGGTTGCAGCGGTTCACATCAATGAAAGAATGGGAAATGGCTGTAATGTATTATCGAACCGAAAGAACAGACCAAGCTCAAGGGTTTAAACCTAATGGATTTATCGTTTGGTCGGCTATCAGGCTTAGTAGCTGAATCAAGGTGCCCCTATAATTCTAGAACTCGTGTCATCGTGTGGTCTCGAGTAGATCTCATGCAAATTCTAACTCATTCAAGCAAACAAAAAACCGCTAAAAAAGAATTGAAATTGCAAGTTACGTGCAATGGATCAAAAGCTCACAGTTGGTTTGCTAGTCGGATTCGGTCATTTTCATGCAATCAAGGCTACAAACTACAAGTGTGATTTTCTTACTAGGCAATTTAGCATCAAAATATACACATTGGTTCTCAACTTCTAGGTTAAGCAGTCTAAGCATCATTATGAAGGATTGAACAACAACTTAACATAAAAAATCAAGAACTGAGCCATTCTAATGCTAGAGAGACTGGCAAGGAATCACGAGGCACACAAAAACACAATCAAAGGCAATCAAGTTCATGCAAGGTTCTCTATCATCCTACCCCACACTTAAATCCGACTGTGTCCTCACAGGACTAATTCTAGAGTTCAGAGTGAAGTAGAAGAACCTAGACCGAGATGGTTGGCGTAGGGGATGAGCACGGATCCTCGGATCGGAGGGAATCAACCCAAGCGAAGCAAAGGGAATCTCCCAACTGCCTACAAAACAAAAACAAATGAAAGATAAAAAGGAAACCGGGACAAGTATCCCAAATCCACACAGAAAAAAGTTGGATCGAAATCCGAAAAGAAGAAATAAAAAGAAAGGACAAGGAAAAGGACACCACCCGATCATGGCTGGTCAGGGGCGTCGGGGGGTGGAAAGTGAAGGAAATCGCCGAGCTGACGTTGCCACGCCAGCTGTGCCTCATACCGCTCGTCAGCACGGTGCATATGTTGCTGCATAATAATCCATCTCGCCTCTTGAGTGGCGTTGTCGGTGATGCGCCACTCCTGCAGTCGCTCGTACAGCTCCCCAACATCCGCGGGGTGCGGGTGGTGTTGTGGGTGAGGCGTCTGATATGGATCTGGAATGGGTGGCAGCAACTGGCGTGCATACCCTGCCTGATGATGTGGCGAGGGTGTAGGATCATGAAATTCTGGCTCATACTGAGGCTGAGGCTCCTCAGAATCATCTTCTTCCTCCGACTCATTCTCATTTTGGAGAGGAGGGTCTGCTGCTACCTAGGGTATGAGGTCCAGTTTGAGGTCGTACTCGACTGCCAAATCACCTTCAACGGTCCGTACTCTACGTTGTGGGATGTTCGGGCCATATTCTTGGCTGAGACCGAAGGAGATGATGAGTCGTCCGACAAAGTTGCCTCCCAGGAGTGAGCGAGGTGGCCTCGACCTCTGAGTCTTCTGGCGGATTAGTCGGGCAAGCTCCCATCCGGGATGAAGAGGATGACTCTCCCGGATGGCGCGATGATGAAGAAACTCCTCTCGGCTGATATGGTGGCGGTCCTTCTCTGGATCATACAAAAGAGAATGACGCCAAACCATGTGAATGAATTTATAGAGAGGGTGAGAGAGAGACTTAACTGAATTATGCTTCGTGAGACGATCGCCGGGCACTCCAGTCATGTGGCTCCAGAGTGCATGGTACTCCTCTCCGTCGCCATCGTCCCAGCCGAGGTGATATCCCTCGTAGTGCTCGCGGGGTATATGATGGCCGATCGCAGTCGAGCGGTTGATCAAATACTACCCAGCTAACTAGAGCTAAGCAGATCGTATTCCAGGGGTCTTCTAAGATTGACTACTTCAAAACTGGCAAAATACTTGAATACAAGCAAGTTGTGCGTGGTGTGAGTTCCACGACTTCTAATTCTAAGAAATGCAGAGAAATTAAAAATTTAAACTAAAGCATATTGGAAATTAGGGTTTGGAAACAGAGATGACAAATGAACTTAGACTTTGAATCCCCCTTCGTTCCCCAGAGCATTGGCAATCAACAGATCAGCGGATTTCGATTCTCATTCAATCAATTACTAAGACACCACCATAACTCCTTACCCTTAGGTTTAAGAACGGCGAACGTTCGCTCTATCCGTTCTAACTACCAAGATTAACTAGCCGCCCGGGTACGGTCGCCTCTCGCAACGACTTAATTAACTGGTGTAATTACTAATGATTAATGAGTTACTCTTGCAGTGAATTAACCCTAACCGGTTCCTACGAAAGGCACGCTCCAATTATAAGGTTAATTGTTCAATTCGATGTTCTAAAGTAAGGCGAGCGTTCGCTTCTATCCTTAGCTTAACCAGAATCTAATCTAGGTGATCAATCCAGACAAGAAACATGAACAAAGAAGAACAAATCAAACATGAAAAAGAACTGATTGAATTCCGAATCTAATCACCGCCGATCCGTGACCGCTTTAAAGCCCTGGGTCACTTAGGGTTCATCTAGTCTAAGCTCTAACGAGGTTAGCTACTCATGATTATTACAAAAGAAACAAAGACAAAGAAAGAGTTCATCATTCAGAGGAAGAACAGAGAAGAATCTGAAAAACCTAATTTAGACGACTCTGACAGACTTCGATCTTCGGTAGATAACACTCCTAGCTCCGGTTCTCCGAGATGAAAGGGATGGCGTCACGATCTCTTTCCGGCTCTTCGAACTCTAACTCTTCGCTCCAGAACTTCAGAGGATTCTGATCTCGAAATGTGTATTATGATATGATTATGAGGTCCCCCTCTTTGGGCCACCGGGTTAAGTATTTATACTTAACCCTAACTGATCCGGATTCCTCTAATATTTTCGCCGAATTCTTGAGGAATTTTCGGCGAAAATTCCTTTGCAAATGAGGGGGTATTTTTCGCTCTTCTTTGGACTCAGTTTTTGGTTCGAACACTTGATCAATTTCGCCGAAAATTCCTTTGACTCGGCACCAGTTGATTTGTGATGTTATTTTCGCCAAAATCAATAGGTAATTTTTGGCGAAAATATCTTTGTAATCGGGCAGGATTTTGTTTGACTTTGATTGGCCCCTTTGATCGATTCTGGTTCAGTTCCTCGATGTTCCAACGCCTTAGACACGTCCATGGCTACTTTATTTGACGGCAAAAACCTGTGCTAACACAAAAACACTAGAAAACCATCAAATAGACCCGAAACGGGCCAATGTAACACAAATGGCACGAGATAGGGCAATCGATTGAATATCCGTTATTCTACCCTAAAAACCATGTCTTAAGCAAAGAAATGTCGCTTAAATGAGGCTGATAATCACGTCAAATCGAGTGTCATCAAATACCCCACACTTAAGCTTTTGCTTGTCCTCAAGCAAACTGAATAGAAACGCTCATGTTCATAAATGATAAGATCGATTAAATTAGAACTCAATCAAACACAATGAATTATTAGACAGCTCGATTCTAGAACAAGAAACCTAACATGCATACAGATCAGCCAAACTACCTGGTCTCACTAATAAACTGCACACGACAAGTAATTAGCAACCAATTATGCACGAATTTGACCTGACCGACCAGACTCCTCACACAGGATATATATAGTACAATGGGAACTTTCACTCTTTGTGTTTAAGGACGTGTTTCTGCTCTCGATCATTTTCTGTCACCGAATTCTGTCATAGGTTTGCATTTCGACCACATCTCCACCACTGTGACAACACGAGTATCTAGTCAAGAAGGACTTCCCTGCTATGACCGTAATGAAATCTACACTACTCGGGTTTATAATGAGATGGATGATGGGAATGAATGATTATGGCTTTGTGAGGTGTAGCTTTCGACTAACTTCCCTCGAATCTAATCTATGGCTTCCTACCGTCTAACCAAACACGGGTGGAATGATGAACGCTCGTCCTATGATACCATCAAACAACCTAGCACTTATTCTTTTTCTTCTTTACACGATTTTTTTTTCTTTTCTTTCTTTTCTTTTCTTTTGACTTCATTCTTCCATTTGTAGGGAGAAGAACGTTTTATTGAACTAAAAACTTTGAACTTTTTCTGATTTTTCTTTTCTTCATTTTTTCGAAATTTTCTTCTTTTCTTACTTCATTTTTTTTCTTTTGTGCCGATTTTCTTTTAGTTGCTAGAGGGGTTTACACGTCTGGACATATTAGCTAAGACCACCTGTTTAATGGCTATAGGCAGGTTACCACAAACCGACTTCCGGTAGGTCAATCTAGAACTACAACCACAGGGGATCAATGGGGAATGAAAGAAATGGGAAATGGCTGTAATGTATTATCGAACCGAAAGAACAGGCCAAGCTCAAGGGTCTAAACCTAGTGGATTTATCGTTTGGTAGGCTATCTAGCTTAGTAGCTTAATCTAGGTGCCCCTATCCTTCTAGAACTCGTGTCATCGTGTGGTCTCGAGTAGGTCTCATGCAAAGTCTAACTCATTCAGGCAAACAGAAAACCACTCAGAAATAATTAAAATTGCAAGTTACGTGCAATGGATCAAAAGCTCACAGTTGGCTTGCTAGTCGGATTCGGTCATTTTCATGCAATCAAGGCTACAAACTACAAGTGTGATTTTAAAATTCTGTCCTGACCAGACAATTTAGCATCAAAGTATACAAGTTGGTTCTCAAGTTCTAGGTTAAGCAGTCTAAGCATCATTATGAAGGTTTGAACAACAACTTAACATCAAAAATCAAGAACTAAGCCATTCTAATATTAGAGAGACTGGAATGGAATCACGAGGCACACATAAAACACAATCAAGGGCAATCAAGTTCATGCAAGGTTCTCTAGCATCCTACCCCACTCTTAAATCGGACTAAGTCCTCACAGGACTAATTCTAGAGTTCAGAGTGAAGTAGAAGAACCTGGACCGAGATGATTGGCGTAGGGGATGAGCACGGGTCCTCGGAGCGGAGGGAATCTACCCAAGCGAGGCAAAGGGAATCTACCGATTGCCTGCAAAACAAAAACAAATAAAACATAAAAAGGAAACCGGGACAAGTGTCCCGGATCCACACAGAAAAAAGTTGGACCGAAATCCGAAAAGAATAAATAAAAAGAAGACACCAGAAAAGGAATACAACCCGATCACTGCTGGTCCGGTGAACCAGGAGGTGGAAAGTGGAGGTGCTCGCCGAGCTGACGTTGCCACGCCAGCTGTGCCTCATATCGCCTGTCGGCGCGGCGCATATGCTGCTGCATAATAGTCCGTCGCGCCTCTTGCGTGGCGTTGTCGGTGATGCGCCACTCCTGAAGTCGCTCATACAACTCTCCAACATCCGCGGGGTGGTGTCAGGGCTGTTGGGGAGGCGCCTGGTATGGATCGGGAATGTGCGGCGGTGACTGGGGAGCATACCCTGCCTGATGATGTGGCGAGGGTATATAATCTTGGAATACTGGCGGCGGCTGGGGCTGCTGCTCCTCAGCATCATCTTCTTCCTCCGACTCGACCACAGGCTGGAGTGGAGGATCTGCTGCTACATGGGGACTGAGGTCGAGTTCTAAGTCGTACTCAACCCCAAGTCTCCTCCAACAGTCCTAACTCGGTGTCGTGGAATGTGCTGGCCATACTCATGGCTGATGCCGAAGGAGATGATGAGCTGACCTATGAAGTTACCCCCAAGAGTCTGCGAGGTGGCGTCTTCCTCCTGGTCTTCTGGCGGAAGATGCGAGCCAGTACCCAGCCGGGGTGTAGAGGGTAGCTCTCTCGGATGGCTCGGAGAAGCATGAGCTCCTCCTTGAGGATATGGTGGCGATCCTTGTCGGGTACATATAAAAGGGATCTACGCCAAACCATATGAATAAATTTAAAGAGAGGGTGAGAGAGCGACTTAACTAAGTTGCTCGTCCCGAGGCGATCGCTAGGTACGCCTGTCATGTGGCTCTAGAGTGCGTGGTACTCCTCCTCGTTATCATCTTCGCCCCTGCCTAGGTGATGATCGTGATAATGCTCGTAGGCGTCATGCACGTTCTGGTGGTAGTCCTCATCATGATCGTGCAGGGACTCCATGGAAAGAGGGCGCACGTCAGCTCCCCGAATGTGCTCGATCTTCTGGAAGCACTCGAAGTAGAAGTCAGGTAGACGGGCGATAGTGCGATGGTATCCAGCTCGGTGAGGTAGTGCAGGTGGGGGACCCAGAACGGCGGGTGTGACGGGAGCGGCAGCTCCTGAGCTCGAGGCGCCATCAAGTCGCGCCTTAGTCCTGCGCTCATAAGTGGTGTTCCTAAACCAGAATGAAACCAGATTAGTCAACTAAAATCCTACCCCACACTTAGTAGAAAAACTCAATTTCACAAAGAAATGAGGGAAACTAAGTGGGGTAAGCAAAGCGGAGTAACCGGTAATCATAGACAGTAAAACACACACGTAGGAACAGCCAGAATCGGATAAGCAAAACAGAGTTCAAAAAGTCAAACCGACATTCAGAAAGTCAACATTATAGCACATTGAACCCTAATCATGGCAAGACTATCACAACTTGGAGAATGACGGTAAAATATGATCTCAAACGACAAGCACGATAATATGAACGAGAATGAGCACATCAGGCAGCCAAATGATCACAACAATTCAAAGTCAAACCGACATTTCTCACAAAAGTCAACATCACAAAGAATCAATCCTATGCATAGCAACACATGATCAAATGATATGGAAATTAAGCACGGAACTCCCTAAGCATGCTAGAACAGTTCTACAAGTTCAGCTAACCTAGTTCACACGAAAACAGTCGGCACGCAAAACGAGGCAAACCGAAAAGTCAACTGAAAGTCAACCCCAACGAAATTCAGCAATCCATATGTCAAAAGATTCGTATTGAAAATCTCTACAACTTACCTTGAAGCCATGACTGCTAAAAATGAACGGGTGGGGAGGAATCGGTGAAAAACTTTGAAAACAGGGGTTTCGGTGAACTGGAGCTGTAGAGGTCTGATTCGGCTGTTCTAGGGCTCGACGGAATCGAAATGGAGAGGGTAGTTGAGCGGCGGCAGTCGGCGACGGCGGTTTTAAAGTGGAGGGTGGTCGGCGATTTTAAAAAGAAAAGGGGGAAGGGGGTTTTCGGTTTTGTGAACGAAAATGAAAGTGGATGAGAGAGGGGGTGGTTCCGGAATTTTAAGTGGGAATTTGTCTGATTTTTAAGATATTTTCGGCGAAAATAAAGGGGTGTTTTCGCCGAAAATAGGAGTTAAAATGGCTTGCCGAAAACACTCAACTTTTCGAACCGAAAACTCAAAACAGGAGACCGGGTTCGAAAATTTTAAAATGATTTCCCGAAAATAGTGTTTAATTTTCGCCAAACATTTTGAACTGTTCGGGTTTAAAATATTTTTGCAAATCCGGCCAACTTCAGAAAATCACAGTTAAATCCACGAAAATCGGAACGACCTCTATCAACTTGCGACTGACTCTATGACACACAGACTCTACACGAAAAATAATAAATCAAACAAACTGACACTTTTGGCTCCCCCGAACCGACTCTAAAATACCAAGTTCAACAAAAATTAAAACAGACTCCAGCCGTGGGTTGCCTCCCACGAAGCGCTCTTTCATTAACGTCCTTGAGCTGGACGATACCTGGACGGTATTAGGAGACATCCCAACTCAGATTCTCCTTAACGCTCGCGTCGGAGTTCATGAAGTACAGCTTCGGGACTTCTCCGGTAAGCGTGAATCTCTTCCCGTTTGCATGCAAAAGCTTGGTACGTCCATCGGGAAGGTGATCAATGATCTTGAAGGGCCCGAACAGCTCTCTGGAGAGGTCATCCTTCTTGAGTGTTACGATGGAAGGAATGAGGACTGTCGGCTTCTTCTTTTCTTTTATCTTTTTATCTTCGGCTTGGTATCACCAGGATCGGTGATCGTCAGTATTTCCTTAGGAGATGCTTTCGGCTTCTCCTTCCATACTTGTTCCGGCGCCGGTTTCTCGGAACTAATTGGTGGTGCAGCTGGCTCGGTGGAAGACGGCGGAACTTTTGGTCTCCAGAGCATTTGGGTCTTCGTCTTCTTGTTCTTTCCCCGAGGTCTGCTCGGTTTTGTGTTCGGTGGCTTAGAAGAGGCTTGCAGTTCCTTCTTCTTCTTGGGCAGCTTCTGAACTGAAGTTTCTGGCTTCTTCTTAATAACCTGCTCAACACCTGTAACAACAATCGAGCTAGGAACACTAGAAGAGATGTCAGTAATGAAGTTGACCGAGGCCAACTCCACAGTTTCTACAGATAAACAATGTGATTCTCCCTTAGGAATGTATTTCATATTATCCTTGAGACGGAATGTTGCATTATCCTTCCCAACTCTTAGTGTTAACGAACCATTTGGAACATTAATGTTAATACCGGCTGTCGCCATAAATGGCCGACCTAAGAGAAGGGTAGAATATGTCTCTCGAGTATCCATTACTACATAATCAGCGAAAAATCGGAAAGGGCCACAACAAGTGATTACATCCTTGATTATTCCTCTAGGTTCTTTTAGAGTCCTGTCGGCGAACACTACGTGCATACTAGCCGGTTCTAATTCACCTAGGTTCAGTTTTTTATATAAACACATAGGCATGACATTTATAGACGCAGCTAGATCAACCAAACTACGCTCAACTGCAATGCCATTAATGATTAAAGGTAATGTAAAAGGACCAGGATCAGAGCACTTAGCTGGGATAGGTATGGGTGGTGATTGAGAGACGATAATTGAACACTCTCCTGTAGAGAGAACGGATAGTGCTCCCTTCTTCTTCTCCAGGCTGTTCTGCTCACTGCTCCTGGTTGTGATGATTTTAGCTTGCTCGTTCTTCTCGGAGGAGTCGTTTTGAGACGGCGCTTGGTTGAAGAGAGGAAGGTTGGCTAACAGGCTAACAACTTTATTTATCATGCTCTCTATTCTCTGTCCTTGTGCGATCTGTCCTTGGTTAAAAACTTCTTGGGCTTTAAACTTTTCTTCGTGTTCCTTCATCCGTGCTGCAATCAGATCAAACTTCTGGGCTAGTTTCCTCTCCCACATGTCTTCAGACGTAAAATTCTGAGGTTGATGTGCTCTGGCGAATCTGGGAGGATCTTGATAACTATTTTCCCAGCATTGATTCTGACTCCGGTAGAGCCCAAAGTTGTGAGGAGAACGCTCAGGGAAGCTTCCCTGTTGTTGAGGAGGTGTCCTGAACTGATGGTAGTCGGGGTAGCCTCTTTGATCCTTGGTGAAGCCTTGATCAATGAAATTAACTTCCTCTTTAGACCAGTTATTAGATGTTCCGAAGATCTCTTCCATGTGTTTCTGCACCGTGATCTTAATCTACTCTTCACTGCTTGGTTGACTCTTGGCTGCTCCAAACTGTCTCTCCCTATTTCTGGACTTAGATGCGCAGTCCGCAAAGTGAAGTAGAGCAGCTTCTGGTTCAAGTGCTGTGCAGTTGCCCCTAGTTAAAATGTTGACCCATTCAGTCGTTTCCTCGTTCATACCTTGGGCAAAGATTTCGGCTAGCTGACTCTGGTTGAATCCATGATGAGGGCATTCAGAGAGAAGCTCCTGGAATTCGTTCCAAGCATCTTATAAGCTTACTCCTTCCTTCTGAGAGAAACTAGCGATGCTATCCTTGTAGAATGTCGTTCTTGAAGGGGGATAGTATTCCTCTATGAAGTCCTGAGCTAGATTATCCCAGTCAGTGTAGTAGCCAGGTGGTTTCGAGCCGAGCCATACCTTGGCGTTGCCTTTAAGAGAGAATGGGAATACTCGCAAGCAAAGATTGTTCTTACCGAGATTCCCACTCTTAAACGTCTCGCACATGTCTAGGAAGTTTGCCAAATGTGTGCGGGGGTTTTCTTGCGGCTTCCCTTCGAATCGAAGATTCTTAGAGACCATGTTCAGGACGAAGATTGTGATATCATAATCAGGGTCGTCATCGTTGTGCGGCACAACGACGCTAGCTCGAAAGTTAGTCGCAATTGGTCTACAGTAATCTGCCATGGTGCGCTGAGCAACTAGTACGGGAGGAGAAGGTGGTGGTGAATCTGAAGTAGTGGAAGAACAGAGAAGAATCTGAAAAACCTAATTTAGACGACTCTGACAGACTTCGATCTTCGGTAGATAACACTCCTAGCTCCGGTTCTCCGAGATGAAAGGGATGGCATCACGATCTCTTTCCGGCTCTTCGAACTCTAACTCTTCGCTCCAGAACTTCAGAGAATTCTGATTCGAAAAGTGTAAATTATGATATGATTATGAGGTCCCCCTCTTTGGGCCGCCGGGTTAAGTATTTATACTTAACCCTAACTGATCCGGATTCCTCTAATAGTTTCGCCGAAATTCTTGAGGAATTTTCGGCGAAAATTCCTTTGCAAATGAGGGGGTATTTTTCGCTCTTCTTTGGACTCAGTTTTCGGTTCGAACACTTGATCGATTTCGCTGAAAATTCCTTTGACTCGGTACCAGTTGATTTGTGATGTTATTTTCGCCGAAATCAATAGGTAATTTTCGGCGAAAATATCTTTGTAATCGGGCAGGATTTTGTTTGACTTTGATTGGCCCCTTTGATCGATTCCGGTTCAGTTCCTCGATGTTCCAACGCCTTAGACACGTCCATGGCTACTTTTTTTGACGGCAAAAACCTGTGCTAACACAAAAACACTAGAAAACCATCAAATAGACCCGAAACGGGCCAATGTAACACAAATGGCACGAGATAGGGCAATCGATTGAATATCCGTTATTCTACCCTAAAAACCATGTCTTAAGCAAAGAAATATCGCTTAAATGAGGCTGATAATCACGTCAAATCGAGTGTCATAAGTATACCTAGACGAGCAGCAAACTCATCATAGGTGAGTGTTCTGTACACCCCGCCCAGATAGAAGTTGACGACCTTCTTGTGCTGCCTCCTCTTGTGCTCATCCAGATCGAATGTCGCCCAAAACTCCTGAAGGCCGACGTCTGGGAAGTCGGCGGCAAGCGTGGTCAGCTCCAGGAGCCCAGCATGCGTTAGTGCATCGAGCACGTTCCGGTGCCAGTCCTCATCGTGATCGAAGAGGGACTCCATGGAAAGGGGGCGAACACCAGCTCCAGGGATATGCTCGAGCTGCTGGTAGCGCTCGAAGTAGTAATGGGGTAGGCAAGCAACAGTGCGATGGTACCCCACACGGCCAGGGAAAGCTGGTGGAGGGCCCTGGACGTCGGGTGTGACGGGAGCGGGAACTGGGAGCTGGAGGCGGTGTCAAGTATCTGCTTGGTCCTGCGCTCATGAGTTACATTCCTAAACAAGAAAACAAACCAGATTAGTCAAACTAAAACCCTACCCCACACTTAGTAGAAAAACTCAATTTCACAAAGAAACGAGGAAAACCGAGTGGGGGTAAGCAAAGCAGATTAACCGGTAATCACAAACAATTAAAACACATGCTTAGGAATAGCCAGAATGGAATCATCATAATCAGAGTTCGGAATTCAAACCGACATTTCTCATAAAGTCAACACCGCAAGGAATAGGTCTTAAGCATAGCAACACACGAATAATTGGTATTATAATTCAACACAATACTCCCTAAGCATGCTAGATCAGTCCAAAGAGTTCAGCTAACCTAGTTCACACGAAATCAGTCGGCACGCAAATTGAGGCAAACCGAAAGTCAACCCCGACGAAATTCAGCATTCAACATGTCAAAAGATTCGGAATGAAAAGTTCTACAACTTACCTTGAAGCCATGGGAGCTGAGAATGAACGGAGAGAGAGAAATCGGTGAAAAATTGAAAATTTTAGGGTTTGGCTGAACGGGAGTTCTAGAGCTCCGATTCGGATGATCTACGTCTCAAAACGATCGGAAAAGGAAGGGGAGTAGGGTGGCGGTGGTCGGCGACGGCGTCGGTGGCTGGTTTGGTCGGCGGTGATGAAAGAGAAGGCGGTGACAATGAGTGTTTAAAACAAAAGGGGGAGGGGTTTTAAGTTTTCGAAAATGGAAGTGAGGAGAGAGAGGAGACACGACCGAGAATTAAAAGGGATAGGTCCGAAAATTTGCCTGGAGTTTTCGGCGAAAACTAGGGAAAATTTTTGCCGAAAACATCAGTTAAAATCCACTGCCGGTTTTTGAAAAGGATTTTCGCCGAAAACTTCAAGGAATTTTCGGCGAAAAGTTTAACTAAAATCGTATGGAAACACAGTGAGATTTCAAAGGGAGTTTTCGACGAAAATATGAACGTATTTTCGCCGAAAGTTTTGACCTGTACGATTAAAAATATTTTCACAAACCCGGCAATCTTCAGAAAATCACAATTAAATCCACAAAAATTGGAACAACCTCAAACAACTTGTCATTGACACTATGACACACAGACTACACACGAAAAATAATAAATTAAACAAAATGACACTTTTGGCTCCCCTGAACCGACTCTAAAACACTAAGGTTGACACAAATGAAAACTGACTCCAGTCGTGGGTTGCCTACCACAAAGCGCTCTTTTATTAACGTCCTTGAGCTGGACGATACCTGGACGGTATTAGGAGACATCCCAACTCAGGTTCTCCTTAATGCTAGCATCGGAGTTCATGAAGTAGAGCTTCGGGGTATCTCCGTTACGCATAAATTTCTTCCCGTTAGCGTGTATGAGCTTGGTACTTCCGTCGGGAAGGTGCTCAGTGATCTTGAACGGACGAAAGAGCTCTGTCAAGGGATCATCTTCTACGAGGAAGACGATGGAAGGGATGAGAATGATTGACTTCGTCTTCTCTTTACCCTCCGGCTTTGTATCACCAAGATCGGTGATCGTAGGTATTTCCTTAGGAGATGCTTTCGGCTTCTCCTTCAATACTTGTTCCGGCGACGGTATCTCAGAACGAATTGGCGGTGCAGCTGGCTCGGATGAAGGTGGTGGCACAACTGGTCTCCAGACCATTTGAGTCTTCGTCTTCTTGTTCTTCCCCCAGGCCTGCTAGGTTTCTTGCTTGGCGGTGAAGAAGAGGCTTTCAGTTCCTTCTTCTTTGGCGGCTTCTGAACAGCAGATTTTGGCTTCTGCTTCATAACATGTTCAACATCTGCAGCAACAACTGATCTAGAAACACTGGAAGAGATATCAGTAACGGAGTTGACCGGAGTCAACTCCACAGTTTCAACAGCTAGACAGTGATATTCTTCATTCTTAGGAGCATATTTCATACCGTCCTTAAGACGGAATGTTATCATTTCCCTACCAACCCTCAAAGTCAAAGAACCATTCAGAACATTATTTTGCATTCCGGATGTTGCCATGAAAGGTCGACCTATAAGAATGGTAGAATCCTCTTCACTAGTATCTATGATCATGAAGTCAGCTAGGAAAGTGAAAGGACCACATTTAGTAACAACGTCTTTGATTTCTCCCCTAGGGGTTTTCAATGATCTATCAGCAAAGACAAGCTGTATGCTAGTTGATGCTGCAGTTTTAGTGGTATCAAATAACTAATCTACCAAGGTAGACTAGATCGTATTCTACTCGAGGTCTCTTCTTCTTGTCTACTCAAATATGTTGGCAAATTACTCAGGTTTAAACAGGTTGTGCGTGGTGTGAGTTCCACGACTTCTAATCTAATGAACAAAGGAAAATAAAAGGCAGAAATATTAAAAGGTTGACTAACGAGAAGATAGACGAGCTTAGATTTCGAATCCCCCTTTACATCACCAAAGCAACAGCAATCACAAGACCAACGGTTTTCAATTCTAATTCAATCAATTTCTATACACCACCTTAACTCCTTACCCTTAGGTTTAAGACTGGCGAACGTTCGCTCTATCCGATCTAACTACCAAGATTAACTAGCCGCCTGGGTATGGTCGCCTCTCGCATTGACTTAATTTAACTGGTGCAATTACTAATGATTTATGAGTTACTCTTGCAGTGGATTAACCCTAATCGGTTCCTACGAAAGGCACACTCCAATTATAAGGTTAACTGATTGAATTGATGTTTTAAAGAGAGGCGAGTGTTTGCTTCTATCCTCAGCTTAACAAGAATCTAAACTAGGTGATCAAGGAAGACAGTTTAAGTGCCAAAGCAGGGAACCGTCTAGCGACTAACCCTAGCTTGCAAAAACCTAATCTAGGCGACCAACCAGAAAAGAAACATGAACAATCAAGAACAAAACAACCATGCAAAGAGAAACTGATTGAACTTCGAATCTAATTACCGCCAATTCGTGACTGCTTTAAAGCCCTGGGTCACTTAGGGTTCATCTAATCTAAACTCTACAAGTTCAGCTACTCATAACGATAACAGAAGAATCAAAGGCAACAAAGGAAATCATCATACAGAGGAAGAACAGATAAGAACTGAAAAACCTAATTCTGACGACTCCGGCGAAGCTTCAATCTCCTGGATCTTCAACTTTAAGCTCCGAGCTCTTCGAGGTGGAAGGATGGCGTCATGATCTCTCCACGGATCTTCGAACTCTCTAAACTCTATCTATCGACCCTAAGGTCGTGGCTAATCAGCCAAAATTCGTGTCTATCTAATCTGGCTTCAAAAAGTCTATATATAACCCCAGAAACCCTTTACAAGTTGGAAAAGTCTGAAAATTAGGGTTTCTGCCGGGATTTTCAAATGAATTTTCGCCGAAAACATCACCTGATTTTCGCCGAAAATGTTAGTTAAAAACCAGCTCCAACTTGTTTCGATGTTTCCCGCTCCGTTTGAACTCCGATTTGGTCCCCGTTTGAAGCACTGGACTCGTGAGAGAGTCCTCTATATTGTGGTAACCTGGAGGCTCAACATAAAAGCTCACAAAAAGGGTAAAAATAGCCAATAAATGGACAATGTATGCACTAGGAGCCTAGAATTACATAATAAACACATTTTCACCAAATATTCATCAGAATGGCATCAAAGGGGCATAGAATGTCGCTTAAATGGGGATGAAAATCACGTCAAATCAAGTGTCATCAATACCCCACACTTAAGCTTTTGCTTCTCCTCAAGCAAACTGAACTAGAACATACTCAAATTCACAAATGACACGAGATTAAACTGAGATTCAATTCTAATGATTTGGTTTAGACTGTTCCACGTAGAAAAAGTGACCTACACATGCAAGAACATCAACCAAATAAATTTTTGATCTCACTAATCTCTGCACACTTCAAGTAGTAGTTTTAACAAAGCTCGTTTCTTGGTGAATCAATTAATCATAGTTAACTGACTACGATAACACCAATTCTAATAAAAAAGACTTTAAGCTCTAGCCATGATGTGGACGCGGAGGTAGGAAAAGTGACGTGGCTATCGACTCGACTTCATTTGCCTCTAGATCTGTACGTTACATGTTCTAGCTAGGACCGATTTAAACAACAATTTATTTCAAGTTTCAAACTTCTTCCTTCAAGTTATTTACTGCATACTAGTGCTCGATACCAAACACTTCACTTAGGTGTTGGACCTGCCTAGCTCACAATATTTGTGCCTATGCTAGTGCTCAACTCGAACACTTCACTTAGGTGTCGGGCTTGCCTAGCTTTGATTTCAGCACTTTAAAGAACTTTACATTGATTTGCACAACTTATTACTTGATTTAACAATTTAGCCATTTGATCCTAGCTAGTTATAACTTTTTACAAAAGATTTCGAATTGGATTTCCGCCTAATCTCTAGCCACAATCACAGGTGAACAAATATGGAGTGAAAAACATGGGAGAAGCTAGCATTTATCATCTTAGAACGGTGTTATCGAGCTTTCTGATTAACAAGTCAATCAGTTTAATTGATTCAAGTTTCAACTACAAGAGTGATTTATGAACTGTTCTGACCTAGACTCATTTAATATCAGTTCTGACACGTTGGTTACAGGTTCTAAGTGGAACAGTCTAGATGTCATTGTGAAAAATTGAAGTCAATTTAACATCAAAAGTCAAGAATTGAGCAATTCTATGCTAGAGAAATTCAAAATTGAACCACAGAATCCCAGAAAATCAAGCAAGATCATGCATAATCCTAGCATCATACCCCCACTTAAACGGTTCTGTGTCCTCACAGGACTAAACTAGAGTAGAGGGATACGAAGAACCTGGAAGGTGATGGTCGGTGTAGCGGATGAACATGGATAGCCCGGAGCGGAGCGGAGTAGCTACTCGAGTTCCTACAAAACAAAAACAACAAAAAGATCAAAAGGATACCGGGACAAGTGTCCCGGATCCACACATAATAAAAGTCGAACAAAGAAGGTTAGGAGAATTTTGAAAATATTTTGACTCTTTTTTTTTTCAAATTCACGGCACGACACTCCTAGAGCAATCTAGATCATCTAAGCTCAAGTAGTTCAGAAAAAATCACACCGAAACAGCAGGCATGCAAAACGAGGTAGACCGAATTTAAACTCGTCGAAATTCAACAATCAGCATGTCAAAAGATTCGAAATTGAAAACCCAACAACTAACCTTTATGACACGACTCAAGAAAATGGACGGAAAGTGATGAAGTTGGCCAAAAATGTGAAAAACTTGTTTCGGGGATAACCAGTGCTAAAGAGCTCCGATTTGGACGATCAAGTATGCGTTGGAATCGGACCAAAAAAAGGAAACTGATTTTCAAAAAAGACACAAGTTTTCGGCGAAAACTATGGAAGTTTTAAACTTGTTTCGGGGATAACCAGTGCTAAAGAGCTCCGATTTGGACGATCAAGTATGCGTTGGAATCGGACCAAAAAAAGGAAACTGATTTTCAAAAAAGACACAAGTTTTCGGCGAAAACTATGGAAGTTTTCGCCGAAAACTTCTTCGAAAATAGGCAAAAAATAAAAAGACGCCACTGTTTGTTAAATTAAAGTGTTTTCGGTGAGAATTTTCAATTCTCGCAGAAAACTTATTTTAAAACCCCTTTTTTTCAAAACCCAACTGAAAATAAATCAAAACGATAGGAAATTAAACTGACACTTTGGCTCCCCAAAACCGACTTGAACGACGAAAAAGACTGACTCAAAAATTCAAAAAAACGGACTCCAGCCGTGGGTTGCCTCCCACGAAGCGCTCTCTTTTAACGTCCTTGAGCTGGACGGTACCTGTTAGGGACCCCAACTCAGGAGTTCCTTGAAGTCAATCGTCTTCTTCAAGGTGTGCAGTTGAGTGCCATGTAGCACTCTAGAAGGGTGATGCAGCCGGTAGTGCTCTAGTAGATCGCGGTTCTGTTTGGATGACCAGTTCTTCTTGAATTCTCTAACCGGAGGAGGAAAGAGGTAGTACGGCGTGGCATGGTCAATGAGCTCCATCTTCTCTACCTGATGATCATCCAGAGGTCTTTCGGGATCGAGTATGTAAACTTCTAAATCCATGACCTTGTTGCTTTCCACGTGCTCATCTCTGGCTTGATCTATAGGTTGACTCGGCGGAAGTGTAGGTGAGGGTATCTCCTCAATCTCTATGTGCTCCTCTTCGACTTCAACTTCAGGATGGGTTGGCTCTATGTCTTCATCAACCACCATCGCCAAGGATTCTTCTAGCTCATAATAGTCATGGATAGGATCATCATCTTCTTCTTCAAATAGCTCTTGAGCGTCTTCTATCATTAACTGCTTTGGTTGCTCGAGCTTGATGTCCGTCGTGAGATGAGCTTGTAATATTGTAGAGATATTATCTAAGGCGGATAGGGTTCTCGACAAGCATTGTTGATGCTCATGAAGAATCTCTTGGTTATCTCTAGCGCCTCTTCGATGCTCTTGTTGGTGTATCTCTTGGTGACCTTGTAGCATTGAAAAGATATTATCAAAGAGGGAGTCAATTCTCGCCGTTTGTTGTTGTTGTTGATGTAACATCTGTTGGTAATCTTCGATATATGGTGCTTCATTGATGTACCACTCTCGGTACCGGTCATCCCACCTGTTATCCTGCATAATCAAAACTAAGAAGCACTACCCAGGTAAATCATGGAAATATGGAGGAAAATTAAATGGTAAGGCGAAAAGGTAGAAGAATAATTTGCCAACTCTTCTTTCAAACAATTAGAAGAGTCCCCGACAATGGCGCCAATTTGATGCTGCAGTTTTAGCGGTATCAAATTACTAATCTACCGAGGTAGACTAGATCGTATTCTACTCGAGGTCTCTTCTTCTTGTCTACTCAAATATGTTGGCAAATTACTCAGGTTTAAACAGGTTGTGCGTGGTGTGAGTTCCACGACTTCTAATCTAATGAACAAAGGAAAATAAAAGGCAGATGATGACACTCAATTTGACGTGATTATCAGCCTCCTTTAAGCGACATTTCCTTGCTTAAGACATGGTTTTTAGGGTAGAATAGCGAATATTTAATTGATTGCCCTATCTCGTGCCATTTGTGTTACCTTGGCCCGTTTCGGGTCTATTTGATGGTTTTCTAGTGTTTTTATGTTAGCACAGGTTTTTGCCGTCAAATAAAGTAGCCAAGGACGTGTCTAAGGCGTTGGAACCTCGAGGAATTGCACCGGAATCGATCTAAGGAGCCAATCAAGTCAAATCAATTCCTACCCCGATTTACAAAGGAATTTTTGGCGAAAATCCTTCAGTATTCTCGGCGAAAATATCAGCACAAATCGGCGATGCTCATCAACAGAAGTTTTCACCGAAAACAGGAAATTTTTGACCGAGAACTAGGGGACCGAAATTTACAGGAGAAATCAGCCGGTGGAACATCCAATTACAAAGGAATTTTCACCGAAAATTCCTCAATATTTTCGGCGAAAATACCAGTTAAAATCCGGCTGAATTAGGGTTAAGTATAAATACTTAACCGGCGGCCCAAAATCAAAATATACCTCATAATACATCATACATCAGAATTTAGAGAATTCTCTCAAGTTCTGGAGCGAAGAGTTAGAGTTCGAAGAGCCGGAAAGAGATCGTGACGCCATCCCTTCTATCTCGAGGACTCGGAGCTAGGATTGCAGTTTACCGGAAGATCGAAGTTCTGCCGGAGTCGTCTTAATTAGGTTTTTCAGATTCTTTTCTGTTCTTCCTTTGTTTGATGAACTCCTTCATTGTCTTTGATTCTTTTGTAATGAATATGCGTAGCTAAACTCCTAGAGCTTAGACTAGATGAACCCTAAGTGACCCAGGGCTTTAAAGCGGTCATGGATCGGCAGTGATTAGATTCGAAGTTCAATCAGTTTCTCTTTCATGTTTGATTTGTTCTTCATTGTTCATGTTTCTTGTCTGGATTGATCACCTAGATTAGATTCTTGTTAAGCTAAGGATAGAAGCAAACGCTCGCCTTACTTTAGAACATCAAATTGACTAATTAACCTTATAATTGGAGCGTGCCTTTCGTAGGAACTGGTTAGGGTTAATCCACTGCAAGACTAACTCAATAATCGTTAGTAATTCCACCAGTTAAGTTAAGTCATTGCGAGAGGCGACCGTACTCGAGCGACTAATTAATCTTGGTAGCTAGAACGGATAGAGCGAACGTTCGTCGGTCTTAAACCTAAGGGTAAGGAGTTATGGTGGTGTCTTAGAATTGATTGAATGAGAATCGAAATCCGCTGATCTGTTGATTGCCAATGCTCTGGGGAACGAAGGGGGATTCAAAGTCTAAGTTCGTCTGTCATCTCTATTTTAATCAACCAATTTCCAATCTGTCTTTAGTTTAAATTTTTAATTTCTCTGCATTTCTTAGATTTAGAAGTCGTGGAACTCACACCACGCACGAAGTGGTTAAACCCGAATATTTTGCAAGCTTATTTGAGTAGTCAATCATAGAAGACCCGTGGAATACGATCTACCCTATCTTTTGTTAGCTTTGTTAGTTATTTGTTTGAACGCATCACAACGACACGTTCATCAAATTGGCGCCGTTGCCGGGGAATTCTTTTGATTGTTTGAAAGAAGAACTGGCAATTTATTCTTCTACTTTCCATATTTCATTTTTCCACCCACTTCGATTTTACACTGGTTCTTGTTTGTTTTTGTTATTTGTAGGTTGTTTACAGGTGTATGCATCGCCGCCCTTGGACTCGCTCTCAAACCGAAAAGGCTAAGAGTATAGAGAGACCAAGCAGTTCTGCTCCACCTCGACAATCACAGATTTCAAGGAGAGGAAGAATCAATCCGTCTCCACCCGTCACTCCGATTAAGATTGAGGAACTGAAGGATAGTCCCTCATCTTCACCGTTACCGTCACCTAAATCTGTTTCATACACCGAGTCACTTTCACGTCCTCTATCCCCTACCATGACTGATCAATTACCACCACCACCACCACCAGGCGGAAATCCACCACCACCGCCGCCTGCACAGAAAAGTCTAGCCGATTACAACAAGCCGAGCGCGACTAGCGTTCGATCTGCCATTGTCTTACCTCACATTGAAGGAGATCCTGACTATGAGATCAAGATTCCATTCTTGACTATGATCTCTAGGGATCTACAGTTCGAAGGCAGGCCCCTAGACAATCCGTGCACTCATCTTGAACACTTCCTTGATCTCTACAGCACTTTCAAGAATGAAAACCTCGACAAGAATACTCTTTGTTTGAGAGCTTTCCTGTTCTGTCTGAAAGGCGCCGCTAAGAGGTGGCTTGCTGGCAAACCACCTAGTTATTACACTAATTGTGATACTCTGGCTAGGGACTTTCTTGAAGAATACTTTCCTCCTGCCAGAACAACAGCCATCAAGGACAGCATTGCCAGATTCTCCCAGAAAGAAGGAGAAAGCTTATATGATACTTGGAATCGATTCCAAGAACTCCTCTACAACTGCCCTCATCATGGATTGGAGCAGAGGCAGTTAGCTGAAATCTTCGCTCGAGGTCTTCAAGAAGAATCTGCCAAGTGGGTCAACTCTCTAGCTGAAGGGGATTGCACTACACTCACACCTGAAGCTGCTCTTCTTCACTTTGCAAACTGTGCTTCCAAGTCAAGGAACTGGGAACAACAATCTGAAGGATCAAGGAGCAAGCTCGATCTTGAAGCAGCTATCAAGGCAGAAGTAGAGAAGCATTTGAAGAAGTCTACCACACCAGTCAAACCGCCGACAGCTTCTGTCTATGTTGCCGATTGCGAATGGTGTGGAGCTTGTGCACATAACGGAGGCCGATGCCAGAACTTTGGTAAGACAGAAGTCTGGTCCGCCGAAGAGGTAAATTTTGTTCAACAAGGCTTCGTTAATAATCAGAATGGTTATGCTGGCTACCGCAACTTTAGGCAGCAAGGGAACTATCAAGACAGACCTCCCTATAATGCTGGCGCCAACCATAACCAGAACCAGAACAACTGCCCGGCTGGTCCAGCTCAGGATCAGAAGCCTAACCATCCGCCGACAGGTGTCTACCAGCCGCCGCATCGCAATCCGGGTAACTATGGAACTGCTCCTGGCAATCGCCAGAATCAATATTTGAATAACACCTATCCAGGGCAGCAGTACCAGAAGGAGAAAAATGTCAGTGACCTAGATAAGAAGCTTAGTCAGATCATCACCAGACTCAACGATCATGACAGTCAGTTTAAAGCTCAAGCTCTTCTCAATCAGGAACAGATAGCAGCCGGTCAAAGAATTGAGCAAGCTGTGAACAACATCTCGAGCATGCTAGCATCTGGTCGACCATTTGGCCAACTTCTGAGCCAGACAGAGCCGAATCCGAGAAAGGAGCAAGCCAAGATGGTATCCGTTAGGAAATTTCCAAGCTTATCTGCTAATGCTTGTGCTGTTTTACGCAGGATCGCTGAATCTCCAGAGAAGAAGGAAGCACTACAACCGGCGCCTAAGGAAGAAGATCCTCCTCTTGCACCGTACGTCGTGAAGCCTCCTTTCCCAAGAGCATTGCTGCCAAATGCAAGGATCAAGACTGGCATGAAGGGGAATAAAGAAGGATATCCTGATGCTCGTATTAAGAAACCGTCCTCTCCATATCCAGCTAAGTGCTCTGATCCTGGTTCTTTTACTCTACCTCTTGTCATTAATGATGTTGAGATAGAACGTTGTTTGGTTGATCTTGGCGCGTCTGTTAATGTTATGCCCATGAGTCTATATGAAAAATTAAACCTAGGAGAACTTGAACCGCCTAGTATGCAACTTATCTTTGCTGATAGATCACTTAAAACTCCTAGGGGAGAAATTAAAGACGTTGTTACTAAATGTGGTCCTTTGAGTTCTTAGCTGACTTTGTTAACATTGACACTAGTAAGGATGATTCTACCATTCTCATAGGACGACCTTTCATGGCTACCACTGGAATGGAAATCAATGTTCCAAATGGTTCTTTAACTTTGAGAGTTGGTCAAGAAACTGTCATGTTCCGCCTTAAAGACGGAATGAAATATAATCCTAAGAATGAAGAATTTCTTTGTTTAGCTGTTGATGACACTCGATTTGACGTGATTATCAGCCTCATTTAAGCGACATTCCCTTGCTTGAAACGTGGTTTTAGGGGTAAAATAGCGAATATTCACTCAACTACCCTATTTCCTACCGATTTGATTACTTTGGCCCTTTTTGGGTCTATTTGATGGTTTTCTAGTGTTTTTGTGAAAACACAGGTTTTTGCCATCATTTATGTAGCCACGGACGTGTTCAAGACCTCAAGGAGTGAACCGGAATCGAACTTGAAATCAAACCAGAGTCAGAACCAGAAATCCAACTGCCGATCACAATGTTTTCGCCGGAAATACTACACAGTTTTCGGCGAAAATACCTTCAGAAACTCACAGGCTGATTTACACTGAAGTTTTCGGCGAAAACTTCCTTATGTTTTCACCGAAAATCCTAGAAGAAATCACACAGGGGATTTTAACAAAAGATTTCGCCGAAAATTATTTGATATTTTCGGTGAAAATTCCTTCCAAATCCTGCGCTGTATTGGAAACCTAATCATACCTATTTAAATAGAGGCAGCCGACAGACAGAAGGGGGAATCAACTCATTATTCATATTTTCACAAAATCAGACTTTTGAGAGTCAGCCGACTCTAGGGTCGATAGATAGAGTTTAGAGAGTTTGAAGATCCGTGGAGAGATTGTGACGCCATCCTTCCACCTCGGAGAACTCGGAGCTTAAAGTTGAAGATCCAGGAGATTGAGGCTTCGCGGGAGTCGTCAGAATTAGGTTTTTCAGTTCTTATCTATTCTTCCTCTGTATGATGATCTTCTTTGTTGCCTTTGATTCTTCTGTTATCGTTATGAGTAGCTAAACTTGTAGAGCTTAGATTAGATGAACCCTAAGTGACCCAGGGCTTTAAAGCGGTCACGGATTGGCGGTAATTAGATTCGAAGTTCAATCAGTTTCTCTTTGCATGGTAATTTTGTTCTTGATTGTTCATGTTTCTTCTCTGGTTGGTCGCCTAGATTAGGTTTTTGCAAGCTAGGGCTAGTCGCTAGACGGTTCCCTGCTTTGGCGCTTAAACTTGTCTTCCTTGATCACCTAGTTTAGATTCTTGTTAAGTTGAGGATAGAAGCGAACGCTCGCCTCTCTTTAAAACATCAATTCAACCAGTTAACCTTATAATTGGAGTGTGCCTTTCGTAGGAACCAATTAGGGTTAATCCGCTTCAAGAGTAACTCATAAATCATTAGTAATTGCACCAGTTAATTAACTCGTTGCGAGAGGCGACCGTACCCGGGCGGCTAGTTAATCTTGGTAGTTAGATCGGATAGAGCGAACGTTCGTCAGTCTTAAACCTAAGGGTCAAGAGTTATGGTGGTGTATAGAAACCGATTGAATTAGAATTGAAAACCGCTAGTCTTGTGATTGCTGTTGCCTTGGTGATCTAAGGGGGATTCGAAATCTAAGTTCGTCTATCTTCTCGTTAGTCAACCTTTTACTTTTCTGTCTTTTATTTTCCTGCTTTATTAGATTAGAAGTCGTGGAACTCACACCACGCATTAAGTGTTTAAACCTGAGTAATTTGCCAGCTTCTTTGAGTAGTCGATTAGTAGAAACCCGTGGAATACGATCTAGTCTACTTCGGTAGGTTAGTTATTTGATACCGCTAAAACTGCAGCTATCAAATTGGCGCCGTTGCCGGGGACTCTTCTAATTGTTTGAAAGAAGAGTTGGCAAATTATTCTTCTACCTTTCTGCCTTACCATTTATTTTCCTCCATATTTCCACGATTTACCTGGGTAGTGTTTTTGAGTTTTAATTATGCAGGATTACAGATGGGATGACCAGTACCAAGGGTGGTACATCAATGAAGCACCATATATTGAAGATTCCCAAGATATGGATTTACACACTTATGAGCATCAACAATGGCTGGCAAGCACCCAAGCCGCGATCGACAACCTCCAATCAATGGACGATGTTGTTGATGCATGGGACGCCGCGCTCAAGCGACTAGGGTAATTGAAGGGAGAAGATGCTCCAGAACATTTCGAAGAAGAGCCTGAAGCTACACACCACCAACAAAATCACCAAGAGGTGTATATACCGGCTCATCAGCATCGACAACAGACGGCAAGAGTAGAATCCGCCTTGGATGATCTCCTTTCGAAGCTACAAGCCCGTAACATGGTGGATGTCAAGCTCGAGCAACCAAATCCACTAATGGAAGAAGATGCTCAAGAGCCGTACGAAGATGAACATGACAATCTCACCCATGACTATTGCGAGCTAGAAGCATCTGATGAAGAATCCTTGGTGGTGGTGGTTGATGAAGACAAAGAGCCAATCCATCTTGAAGTTGAAGCCGAAGAGGAGTACGAAGAAATCGAGGAGATATCCTCAATTGAGCTTCCGCCAAGCCAACCTATAGATCAAGCCAGAGACGAGCACATGGAAATCAAAGACGTCAAGGGTTTGGAAGCATACATACTCGATCCCGAGAGACCTCTTGATGAGCATCAGGTGGAGAAGATGGAGCTCATTGACCATGCCACGCCGTACTACCACTTTCCTCCTCCAGAAGGAGAATTCAAGAAGAACTGGTCATCCAAACTGAACCGCGATCTACTGGAGCACTACCGGTTACATCACCCTGCTGGAGTGCTACATGGCACTCAATCGCACACCTTGAAGAAGACGATTGACTTCAAGGAACTCCTAAGTTGGGGACCCTAACAGGTACTGTCTGGCTCACGGACGTTAAACAAGAGCGCTTCGTGGGAGGCAACCCACGGCTGGAGTCAGTTACTTTCATTTTGAGTCGTTTTTGTTTTAAAACCTCTTTTCAAAAAAAAAAAAACAAAGCCGCCGTTTTCAAATAGATTTTCGGCGACAGTGTACCATTATTTTCGCCAAAAATCCCTGTTTAAAACCGACCTGTTTCTCCTGTTCCAACTTTTCGAACCGAGACTACCATCTTTTCGCCGAAACGGTTTTTGATTTCAACTACCATTTTCACCGAAAATGTTCCCTTATTTTCGTCAAAAATTTTGTGTTTTGAGAATCCTATTTAAGCCGGTTTCAACGCATGATTTTCGCACCCCCATCCGAAAATTTCATCCCCTTTCATAGCAACTCTCTCCCATTTTGACCACCTCCGCCCCGCCCTTGGAACAGTGTTCAAGTTGTGTCTTGTGATTGCTGTTGCCTTGGTGATCTAAGGGGGATTCAAAATCTAAGTTCGTCTATCTTCTCGTTAGTCAACCTTTTACTTTTCTGTCTTTTATTTTCCTGCTTTATTAGATTAGAAGTCGTGGAACTCACACCACGCATTAAGTGTTTAAACCTGAGTAATTTGCCAGCTTCTTTGAGTAGTCGATTAGTAGAAACCCGTGGAATACGATCTAGTCTACTTTGGTAGGTTAGTTATTTGATACCGCTAAAACTGCAGCTATCAGCTGTTGAAACTGTGGAGTTGACTCTGGTCAACTCCGTTACTGATGTCTCTTCTAGTGTGCCTAGATCAATTGCTGTTGCAGGTGCTGGACAGATTACCACACAGAAACCGAAATCTGTTCCTCCAAAACCGCCAAAGAAGAAGGAACTGAACGCCTCTTCTAAGCCACCGAGCACAAAACCTAGCAGACCTCGGGGAAAGAATAAGAAGACGAAGACTCACATGGTCTGGAGACCAGTTGTGCCGCCACCGTCTACCGAGCCAGCTGAACCACCAATTCGTTCCAAGCTACCGGCGCTGGAACTAGTATGGAAGGAGAAGCCAAAAGCATCTCCTAAGGAAATACTGACGATCACCGATCCTGGTGATATCAAGCCGGAGGTTAAAGAAAAGAAGAAGCCGATCGTTCTCATTCCATCCACTGTCTTCCTTATAGAAGATGATCCTTCGATAGAACTGTTCGGACCATTCAAGATTACTGACCACCTTCCCGACGGACGTACAAAGCTCTTACACGCAAACGGGAAGAAATTAATGCTCACCGGAGAAGCCCCGAAGCTCTATTTTATGAACTCCGATGCTAGCATTAAGGAGAATCTGAGTTAATAAATATTACTTATTTTTTTACTTTTTATCTATAAAAAAATTTAGGTTGACATCCCAGCAGCCACACTTCCTTTTTTATAAACTTGGGTGAAGGGCGCGTGGAGCGCGTGTGGCGATTTTTTTCTCTGAATTTCGTTGCAGCGTTTTCTTCGATCTTCATCGCCGGTGGGCTTCTTCCCTTCGTGGGTGAGCTCCGAAGGGACTCTGCCGGTGGGTGAAGGTCGCCGGCCGGCCTCTGAGGTCTCCGGGATCCATTCACGTCCTGATCTCAAATCTGTTTCGTCGGGGTACTGTTCTATTGATTTCTGAGGATGGGTTCGACAAGTAAAGAGGGTGATCCAAATCGTGTTGGGCGTTCTTGGGCTGACTTGGTGGCGGATGGAAGCTCGGAACTGAAGTTTATAGAGATACCTGAGGAGGCGACAGTGGATGGAGTTCTCCGTATCCCTAGGGAGGTGGTGGATAAGGGTTGTGAGCATCTCCAAAGTGCAGTAGTGGCTCAATTTGTTGGACCGCAGCCGCCGTTGAGGGTGTTCTCAGCTGTAGCCCGACGCCTATGGGGGTATGAAGGTCCAGTGGTAATCTCTGTCCTTTCTGAGAATTTCTATCTTATTGAATTCCAATCTGTCCAACTGTGTGAATGGGTATTGGAAAGATCATGGCACATTCATAACTCAGGTTTGATGTTGAGGAGATGGTATAATGGTGTAAAACCATTGAAGTTCTCTCAAGCAGCTATGCCAGAGTGGATATTGCTTAAGATGGTTCCACCTGTGTTAGTCACGAATGATGGTATTAGCTGGGTTTCTAGTAAAATTGGCAAGCCAATTAATAAGTATGTAAATGATGGGCTAAATGTTAAGGTGTGCTTCATACGAGATGGCACTAAACCATGTCCTGAAGCAGTGAGGGTTGAAGTTGAAGATGGTATTATAGAAGTTATTGAGGTTTAGAGATTTCAAGCAAGAGAATATAAGAAGGTTGAAACTGGAGATGCTAAGAAATCAATGCCTAAAGCTGTAGAGAAAGAGTGGGTGGTAAAGGATCCAGGGAAGCAAAAAATGCAAGTGGCAGTGGTGCAGGGTGATCCTGGAGCTTCTACTTCTGGAGTTCATGAGGAATGTCCTGTGATATGTGATACACCTGATACTGGATCTAAGGACACATAGATTAGTAAGCCTGGAACAGGGACAAGTAAAACTAAAAAAAGGAGGAAAAATAGAAAGAAAAACTTGGACAAGGTAATGCAGGCAGTTTCTACTTCCCAGCTCACCATCTTACCTGTGAATGGTGTTCACTCTGGCAATGCTTCTGCCTCTCCTATGGGAGGGACAAAAGCACCAGGGGGATGCTGTTGTGCAGGGAGCTGGAGGGGGGCCAGGCAATGGACCTAAAACTTCTTTGCAAGTGGAGGGTTCACCTGGCCAGCTTAGTTTGCTAAGTAGCCCTATTGTGGAGGAAGAAGGGATACCTTTATGATTGTTCTGAAAATGAAAAGGACAAGGAAAGTGAAAGCTCAGATGTAAGTGAGGAAATAGTTAAGGAAGTTGTTAAGGTTAAGCAGAAGGTAGTTGCAGGAGTGAAAACTCGTAACAAAAGAAGATGAAAATCTTTGCTTGGAATACAAGAGGGTTCAACAAACATTGTAAATACACAACTTTGAAGGATTTTATTAAGTATTTTAAGCTTGATATTATAGCTATTTTAGAGCCAAGGGTTAGAGCAGCAAAAACTGTCTCTCTATTCGAGGACAGGTTTGAAGGATGGATGGCAGAATTTGCTTTTGATGGGGATCTGAGGAAGATATGGCTAGTATGGAAGAAGGATATCCCTCTGAAGGTATTGGATGTAGGAAGCCAATATATTCATGTGATTATTGAGCTACCTACTCCCTTTTTGTGTACTTTTATTTATGCCTCTAATGACAGGTCAGATAGGAAAAAACTATACACTAAGCTGGAGAGTCTGAGTCAATCTGTTATCCCTTGGTGTGCAATGGGGGACTATAACGCTTATTTAGAGCCTTCTGAAGCTTCAAACAGCCCTTCAAGTTATGATAGCATGGATGAGTTCAGGCAATGTGTTAGAAATTGTGAACTGGTGGACCACATTTCTGATGGTCCAGCTTACACTTGGGTAAACAATAGGCTTGCTGATCCTATAGCAAGGAAACTGGATAGAGTTCTCATTAATGTGGGTTGGCAGAATGTGATCCAAAGGAGTAAAGTTAACATCATCCCTTCAACGGAGTCGGATCATTGTGCCATGTATTTAGATACAACTTTTGATGCAGTGACTCATCCTAAGCCTTTTAAATTCTACTCCTACTGGGCTAAGCACACTAGTTATGGGAGTATCATTGAGGATGTATGGAAGAGGAAGTTGAAAGGTGATGCTTATTCCAGATTCTGCAAAAAGTTGAAACTTTTAAAGGGAGAGCTGAAGAAGTTGAATGCCAACTATTTTTCTGATATTCAAGTTAGAGTGAGAGATAAGGAGAAAGAAGTTATAGCAGCTAAAGAGAAATTGTTTAATGATCCGACAGTGGTAAATATTAGTAATGTTAAAGCTTTAACAGATGACTTAGTGCAGCTAAAAGAGGCAGAAAAGAGCATTTTGAGACAGAAAGCTAGAGTGGATTGGATCAAGCTTGGGGATGGTAATACGAGGTATTTCTACAACTATGTGAAGAGTAGACATACAGTTAACACCATAAGACAGATTAGAGATGAGAATGGTATTATGGTGGAAAATTTGGAAGATATTGCACAAGTGGCAGTAAAGTACTACACTAAGCTTCTAGGGAGTAGAAAGGATGTGCAAGCTTTGGATTTGGATTCTCTTCTTCAGAGAAAATTGGTCACTGATCAACAAGAGTTTTTGGTGAGACCTGTTTCTTTAGCTGAGGTAAAGGCATCAGTTTTTGGAATGGCTAATGAGAAGGCCCCAGGCCCTGATGGGTATAATGCGTTTTCTATAAAAATAGCTGGGGGTGATTGGAGATGAAGTCATGGAAACTGTGAATCATTTTTTTGAGAAATGTGAGATGCCATCACAGGTTAATTCAGTAATATTGACCTTAATTCCCAAAAAAACTAATGCAGCTGAGATGAAGGAGTATAGGCCTATATCTTGCTGCAATGTATTATACAAGATTGTATCCAAGGTATTGGCTAACAGGTTATCTGCAGTGCTCCCTGTTCTGATTAGTAGGACTCAGACAGCTTTTGTGAAGGGGAGAAGGATTGGTGATGGGATAAAATTAGCTCATGAATTATTGAAGAACTATAAGAAAGCTGGAGTGTCTCCTAGATGTGCAATGAAGGTTGATCTCATGAAGGCTTTTGATTCGGTGGAATGGAGTTTTATACTCCATACTCTTAAAGCAATGAGGATCCCGGATCAGTATATAAGTTGGATAGAAGCGTGCTTTAAATCCACTATGATCTCAGTTAACATTAATGGTTCACTTAAGGGGTATTTTGCTGCTCAAAGGGGTTTAAGGCAGGGTGATCCAATTTCACCCTATCTATTTGTGATATCCATGGAGGTCCTTAGCTGTATGTTTGAACAGGCTATAAGCAGGAAGAATTTCCAAATCCATCCATAGTGTAAGGCAGTGCAGGTTACCCATTTAAGTTTTGCTGATGACTTATTGATCTTTACAAAAGCTACTGTTCAGGCTGTTCAGGAAGTCACAGATATACTGCAGGCTTTTCATGCTTGTTCAGGTCTACAATTTAACCCTGAGAAGAGCTCAATTTATATAGCTGGTCTTCAAGATGATGAGGAAGAGAGGGTGGTGAAACATTCTGGCTTCTGCAAGGAAAGTCTGCCATTCAAATACTTAGGTATGCCTCTTACTTCTGGAAAGATTAGGAGATGTGATTGTAAGAATTTGGTGGATAAAATAACTAGGAAAGTTACTGATTGGAAAGCACGTAAACTTTCGTATGCTAGGAAGCTCCAACTGATCGAAACTGTTATAGGAGGCACACTAAATTACTGGATGTCAAACTTTGTGATCCCTGCTGCTGTTATTAAAGATGTTGAGAAGGTCTGTAGTAGCTTTCTTTGGGGGTTTGAAATTGGGAAAGGTAGAGCGAAGGTTGCATGGAATATAGTTGCTAAGCCCAGAAATGAAGGAGGATTAGGAGTGAAAGATTTTAGAACTTGGAATACTGCTAATATTATAAGGCAAATCTGGGATATCCTGTCACAGTCAGGTTCTCTGTGGATAGCGTGGCTGCAGGCTTATAGATTGAAGGGTGCTTCTTTGTGGAATGTTCAGTCTAAATGTGGCTCTTGGCATTGGAAGAAACTCCTGAAAGTTAGGGATTTAGCAAGAGCTCATATTAGTGAGGATGTGGATGGTGAGATGCTGTGGGATGGTGTGTCTATGCTGATAAAATCGGGTTTTACCAAGGTCGTATTCCAGGGGGTTCTCTCAATGGCCTCTACTCACATTCCTCGTAGACGGTCTATTCATTTGAAAGGAGTTTTGGTTTGAAAAAGGAATTAAAAACTTAAAGGAAACTAAATAAAGAAAGAGAAATAAAGTGGTGCAAATCAAAGGCAAAGGGGCTCTCTTGGTGGGTAGTTTCATCATGCTCAAGATGACTAATTGAATCAAACAAGTCAATCAAGATCGAGTTTGCATTCGGATGACCATGCATTTCACTTTTATAGACTCGATGCACTCTCGTAGCACCTAATCCCTATCCCAATACCACTCAACTTAGGCTCTCGCTCTCAAGCTAAGTGAAAAAAAGATGCATTCTAAGTGTTTGATGAAATGCCAAGACACAAGACCCTCTCTTAAGACTCTATGACCACAAGGCTAGGCACAACACTCTCATATCAATGTCCTAACACTAAGAGATTCACCAAAAGGCCTTTTCAAACTCAATTGAATGAAAATCCACATGCACACCAAGTGTTCGATAAAATGCCCAAGAGAGAAATCAAGTGAAAATGGTTGAAATAAGATGATCTAATCTCTTAGAACACACTCACTTCAATCCCTAGACCTACAATCTATGCAATCCAAGCACTCTCATGCATCAAATCACAATGAATGGACCAAATCAAGCAAACATGGCATAAAATGGCATTAAGAACAAGTCTAGGAATCATCCTCATACAACCAAGATCAATCATGGCAAGTTCTATACAATCATTCCTCTATCATAGCACAACTAATCTACCCATCCAAGATGAACCCTAGAAACTCAGCCACACACATGGCCAAGGGAGTAAAGAGAAGAGAAGGAAGAATGGTCACCAAGAACACCATGGATGAATCCTTGAGATGATCTTCACTTCTCCACTTGTAAGCACTTCTCCCAAGGTTTGTTGGCTTCAATCCTAGCTCCAATGGCTTCAAATTGCTCCAAAAACGTGTTCTAGGGTTTGAGGGTTCGTGGAAATGTGTTTGGGGTTCAAGAGATATCATAGCATTCCTCAAAATGGCCAAAAACAAGAATATATATAGTGTAGGGGACAGTGCACGGCGTGCACCTATGCACGGCGTGCAGGGTGCACGGCGTGCAAGGCTGCACGGCGTGCACCTTGGAGCTGAATCTTCTTCGGAGCCTCCTGGACAGCCCGTGCACCAAACCGTGCACGGTGCACGGCGTGCATCATGCACGGCGTGCGCATCTGCACGGCGTGCACCCCTGCATTCTGCAGAAAGCTCGATCTTGTAATGCTCATATCTCCTCCGTCCTAGCTCTGATTGACCTCCCGTTTGATCCTACGTGCTCCTTGTCACCAGTACTACAATGCCAAGACCTGAAAATACAAAGAAAACACCTCCAATAGACATGGAATTGGCCTCAAAGTGGCAACCGGGCAACAGAATAGCACTTAGCACAAAACTCCGATAAAAACACATTAAGCACGGCATTTAAGAATCAAACACGGGCATTTCAAAGGTCATTCATAAGCTTAAAATGCACTTATTAAAGTCACATCAAATTCCCCTACGACTAAGCTTTGCTTGTCCTCAAGCAAATGAATTAGAAAACATCCAAGTTCACAAATGACAAGTTCGGTCCATTGAGATTCAAGCAATCACAATTTAGCTTAAACTGTTCCACGAACAAACTAAACCTACACATGCAAGAACATCAACCAAACAAGTCTAAACCTCACTAATTTCTGCACACTTCAAGTAGTGGTTGATTGGGACACAGCAAAACCGACCACGACAACACCAACTCTAATCAAAAGGACTTGAAATCGGAACAAGGATCGTGAGTCGTGAATGTGGCTATCGACTCGACTTCATCCGCTTCTAGATCCGCACTTTACAACTCTGGCTAGGATCAAGGGCTACATTTGAGAACTCTTTTTCTTTCTTTTCTTTTCTTTCTTTTTTTTTCTTACTGCATACTAGTGCTCGATTCAACACTTCACTTAGGTGTTGAACCTGCCTAGCTCACAGCCTTTGCCCTTTTTGCTTAGTGCTCAACCCGACACTTCACTTAGGTGCCGAGCTTGCCTAGCTTTTCTTTTGAGCAATTTTTTTTTTTTCACAATTTAGCCACTTGATCCTTAGCCCCTTACAACTTCCGTACAAGATTTCGAATTGGATTCCGTCTAATCTCAGGCCACAATCACGAAAGATCAAAAAGAGAATGAAAAACATGGACGAGGGGAAGAAATTCTGATTGCCTTCATCATCCTAGACCGGTGTTATCGAGTGGTATAAAAAACACGTATCAAACCAATCAACCAACATACGAGAGTGATAAAATCCCAGTTCTGGCCCAGACTCATTTGATATTAGTGCTAACATGCTGGTTATAGGTTCTAAGTGGAACAATCTAAACATCATTGTGAAAGTTTGAAGTCAATTAAACACTAAACGTCAAGAACCGGACGATTCTACAATAGAGGAATTCGATATTCAATTAAGATCATGCAACACATCAAAACATAGCTTTAGACTTCTACCGACAAATAATCACACCCAACCTCAAACTCCCCTACGACTAACATGAGCATTGTCCTCAATGATCAAGAGAGAGAGGGTAAGGTGGAACGAAGTTACCGCATTGGTAGAGAGGAGCATAGGATGTAATAGAGGTGAAAAAGTTCCATGATGATCCTTGGTGAAGAGTGATCCAAAATGCTTGCCAAACCTTATTCAAAAAGCTAAAACAACACAAAAACTAAAAAGAGCAAACAGGAGCAATAAAAGTAAAGATAACATGGGGTGCCTCCCAAGAAGCGCTTGGTTACCGTCTTAAGCTCGACGAAGCACACGGACCAGCTAAGTAAAACCATCCCAACTCATTACCTCTTTGAAATCGAAGTCATTACCTTCGCATGGCACACGGAACTTGAATTGAACCTTACCGACTTCGGGAGGTGTGAGCTCGGATTTCCCGGATGATGAAGTGTGAGCAATGGAGAAGGGGCCAAACCACTTGGAGTGAATTCTCTCATCGGGTGGCTTCTTAGTCTTGATAGTCTCACCCATTGGTGCGGCTTCCTTGCCCTTCTCGGGTGGCTTCTTCACACCTTTCTTCTTAGCCTTAGGTGGAGTCTTTTGAAGCACGAAAGGTGGTGCCTCCTTTACTTCATCCTTTTTCTCCTGAACATCACTAAGAGCAAACAACTCCGCAAGACTATGACAGACAAGGTTAGTGCTATTAGTAGCCGAAGTAAGCTCATGCGGATTCTTAGGATCATGGTGACTAGCATAAGACAAAGTAAACTCCATGCCATTTGAACGGTCAAAGATCATGCATTCATTATCGACCCTAAGTGTAAGTTTACCACCGTAGACATCAATCAAAGCACGAGAGGTTGCTAAGAAAGGTCGTCCTAGAATCAAAGGCACATCGGTACCACCCATAGCATCTAGAATAACAAAATCCACAAGGAATTCAAAAGCACCAACCTTAACCAACACATCTTCAACAATACCACGAGGGGATGTCACAGATTTATCCGCTAATTGAACATTCATTTGAGTTGGTTTTAGTTTCCCTAGGCCTAACTTCTGAAACATGCAATATGGCATAACATTGATACTAGCACCCAAATCGGCTAAGCCTCTACTTATTGCATGTTCACCAATAGTGCAAGGAATAGTAAAGCTACCTGGATCCTTAAGCTTTTCCGGTGGCCTCTTAGAGAGAATGGCGGAGCATTGTTCGTTGAGCTTTGCCGAAGTCACATCCGTAAGCTTGCGCTTGTTGGTGAAGATCTCTTTCATGAACTTTGCATATTGAGGCATCTTGGTGATTGCTTCTCCAAAAGGCATTGTGAATTGCACCTTGTCAAGAATCTCAATAAACCTCTTGAAATCTTTTTCCATGGAATCCGGCTTCAAGCGAGAAGGATAAGGTGGTTTAGGCTTGTACGGAGGCACAACCGGTGCGGGAGGAGAGACCGGAGTGGCACTCGTCGTAGCCTCTTGAGAACCAACCGTGTTGGTCATCTTAGAAGCTTCTTTAGCCTTGGCTCTTCTATCTTTAACCTCAATCTTATCCGTGTCATCATCGGAAACAACGTCTTCAACCAAAACATAGTCATCATCTTGAGTTCTTACCGCTTTAGGCGTTGGGTCTTGGACTTGCTTACCACTCCTCAAAGTTACCATCATAAGCTCCTCGGGAGCCTTGGGGTTGACCTCGGTGTAGGAGGGTAGGCTACCCTTTGGTCTCTCCGAGAGTGCCTTAGAAATATGTCCTAATTGGTTCTCCAAATTGGCAATAGAAGCTTGTTGATTCTTGATGAGTTGGATCATCGCCGCATTGGTGTCTTCTTGAGAGATCGAAGAACCACCCTCCTTATTTTGAGGAGGCTTGTTGAACCCGGGTGGTCCTTCACCTCTATGGTTGTACATTCCCGGTGGGATAGGACCTTGGGAACCTTGACTTGGATGTCCACTTTGATTCCATTGATTTCCCCCTTGGTGCCCTTGACCTTGGGGTCCTCCTTGAGTCCCTTGGCTTCCTTGGTTTAGGTTACTTCCTTGAGACCATTGGTTGCCTTGATAACCCCTAAAACCTTGATAACCTCCTTGATTTCCTTGGTTGTAGCCCTTGCTATAACCACTACCTTGACTCCCTTGGCCTTGGTAACCTTGGTTAGACTTGTTGTACCAAGGTCGGTTATAGTTGCCTTGGTAGTTACCTTGGGGGCTGAAATTACCATGGAAACCTTGACCTTGTGCGAAGCTTACCTCCTCAAGGTCGCCTTGGCCAAGTTCAGGAGTGGCGGAAGGACAAGCACTAACATCGTGGCCTTGACCTCCACAACCTTCACAACAAAATACCGAAGCAACCGGTGGATTACCCACTTTAGATGGCTTAGGCATACTAAGATTACTTACTTGAGAGGCCATGGCATCAATCTTGGACATAAGGAGAGCAATCATGGGATCATCTTCATCTCGGTGCCCCGGTAACTTAGGCTTCTTCCCATAGCTAGACGAATCCTTTGGTGCATCAACACTTACGGACCGAGAATCATAGTGCGTGTCACTTCCATACTTAGACTTAGGAGGTTGTTGTCGAGACCAACTCCTTGTCTTGTTGGCCATCTCCGCGAAGAGTTCTAGAGCATCTTCGGGAGTGAGCGACCTTAAGTCACCTCCGGCGGCTTGGTTGATCATCCTTGTATTCTCAAAATCAAGGGACCTAGCAAAGATGTCCGCCAAGCTCCATTCGGCGAAGTTGTGATGAGGACAAGACCGAAGAATGGCTTGGAACCTATTCCAAGTCTCATGGAAGAGCTCTCCCTTGTGTTGTATGAAGTGGTTGATGCGGTCTCGGATTGCATCCGTCATATAGGGAGGAAAGAATTCTTCAAGGAAAGCTTCGGCTAGGCCCTCCCATGTAGTGAATGTTCTACTAGGTTGGTTCTCCAACCAAGACTTGGCTCGACCTTTGAGTGAGAAGGGGAAGAGTCGGAGTCGTATGCAATCCGGGTGAACTTGGTCATTCTTAACCGTGTCACAAATCTCCAAGAAGTCCTTGAGATGCCTAGATGGACATTCACCATCAATGCCATTGAACACCACTCCATTTTGAACCATTTGGATCATATTAGGCTTGAGCTCAAAGTTCCTAGCATTGACGGGTCTTCGAACAATGCTAGAGGCTGCCCCTTCAAGAGTAGGACGAGCATAATCCGCCAAGGTACGTCTTCCACCCCTTTGTGAGTGATCATCATCATTGGTATGGTGAGAGTGCTCCGAACGGTTGTCTTCATCTTCATGGTGAGACATGTTGTTGCGTGTGGCGCTATGAACCAAATGAGAGGGAGAGAAGGTTGGTGGCTCAATTACTTGCGCAAGACCTTGAAGTCGTGCTTGAAGACGAGTGAGTCGCCTCATGCACTAGTACAAGATACCTACAAACAAGCACAACAAATACACCCAAGTAATACGACAATGCGGAATAACAAAACCAAACAACAAGTAAAAGGAAGCAAAAAATAAATTGGAAGGAAGTGAATAGATCGGTCTACTACTAAGTGCTTTCAAAGGATTGAGAAAGCCCCCGGCAACGGCGCCAAAAACTTGATAAAATCGGGTTTTACCAAGGTCGTATTCCACGGGGTTCTCTCAATGGCCTCTACTCACATTCCTCGTAGACGGTCTATTCATTTGAAAGGAGTTTTGGTTTGAAAAAGGAATTAAAAACTTAAAGGAAACTAAATAAAGAAAGAGAAATAAAGTGGTGCAAATCAAAGGCAAAGGGGCTCTCTTGGTGGGTAGTTTCATCATGCTCAAGATGACTAATTGAATCAAACAAGTCAATCAAGATCGAGTTTGCATTCGGATGACCATGCATTTCACTTTTATAGACTCGATGCACTCTCGTAGCACCTAATCCCTATCCCAATACCACTCAACTTAGGCTCTCGCTCTCAAGCTAAGTGAAAAAAAGATGCATTCTAAGTGTTTGATGAAATGCCAAGACACAAGACCCTCTCTTAAGACTCTATGACCACAAGGCTAGGCACAACACTCTCATATCAATGTCCTAACACTAAGAGATTCACCAAAAGGCCTTTTCAAACTCAATTGAATGAAAATCCACATGCACACCAAGTGTTTGATAAAATGCCCAAGAGAGAAATCAAGTGAAAATGGTTGAAATAAGATGATCTAATCTCTTAGAACACACTCACTTCAATCCCTAGACCTACAATCTATGCAATCCAAGCACTCTCATGCATCAAATCACAATGAATGGACCAAATCAAGCAAACATGGCATAAAATGGCATTAAGAACAAGTCTAAGAATCATCCTCATACAACCAAGATCAATCATGGCAAGTTCTATACAATCATTCCTCTATCATAGCACAACTAATCTACCCATCCAAGATGAACCCTAGAAACTCAGCCACACATGGCCAAGGGAGTAAAGAGAAGAGAAGGAAGAATGGTCACCAAGAACACCATGGATGAATCCTTGAGATGATCTTCACTTCTCCACTTGTAAGCACTTCTCCCAAGGTTTGTTGGCTTCAATCCTAGCTCCAATGGCTTCAAATTGCTCCAAAAACGTGTTCTAGGGTTTGAGGGTTCGTGGAAATGTGTTTGGGGTTCAAGAGATATCATAGCATTCCTCAAAATGGCCAAAAACAAGAATATATATAGTGCAGGGGACAGTGCACGGCGTGCACTTATGCACGGCGTGCAGGGTGCACGGCGTGCAAGGCTGCACGGCGTGCACCTTGGAGCTGAATCTTCTTCGGAGCCTCCTGGACAGCCCGTGCACCAAACCGTGCACGGTGCACGGCGTGCATCATGCACGGCGTGCACATCTGCACGGCGTGCACCCCTGCATTCTGCAGAAAGCTCGATCTTGTAATGCTCATATCTCCTCCGTCCTAGCTCTGATTGACCTCCCGTTTGATCCTACGTGCTCCTTGTCACCAGTACTACAATGCCAAGACCTGAAAATACAAAGAAAACACCTCCAATAGACATGGAATTGGCCTCAAAGTGGCAACCGGGCAACAGAATAGCACTTAGCACAAAACTCCGATAAAAACACATTAAGCACGGCATTTAAGAATCAAACACGGGCATTTCAAAGGTCATTCATAAGCTTAAAATGCACTAATTAAAGTCACATCATATGCCTAAGTTTAAACTGTCTGTGGTATGGGAAAGCATTCGTGCAAAGGATAAAGAGGTAGACTGGTGTGACCTGATATGGGCAGATTATAAGTTTCCCAAGAGATCCATAACTGCTTGGCTTATACTTAATGGAAGAATTGCAACAAGAGACACTGTTAAGAAGTGGAATCCAGGTATTAACACTAATTGTCTTATGTGTGGCAGCACTGAGGAAACAAGGGACCATATTTTTGCAGACTGCATATATATCCAGTATATATGGCAGAGTTTTTTCCCTGAGCTTGTTGGTCAATCCTGGGATAGTATGATCATGGCTGCTAAGAGCTGGAATTCAAAAACAGTAAAGTGCAAGCTTAAAAGAATGCTATGGAGAAGTGTGGTTAGTTTAGTATGGATTGAAAGATGCCGAAGGCACTTTATGGGAGTAGAAGTTCAGAAGGAAGAGCTTAGTAAGCTTGTCCGGGAGGAAATTTTGATTTATTTGAGAGGGCATAAAGATGAAAAGGAGATAGGTAGATATTTGTAAATAGTTTCGATAGCTTTTCCTTGTTTAAGCTGTCTTGGACTAGTTCTGTAATTCCTTACTTTTTTTGATGATATATAACCAACTAATTCATCAAAAAAAAATTTAGGTTGACATTTCCTATTTGGACACACCAACTTTTTCTATACAATATATTATACAGACGAACACCAAGTCATACAAATAAATTCACTTTTTCAAACTACATTTCTCATAGTGTTCATCAGCCTTCTCTAACTCTAAGTAAACATTCAGATTTCACTATTGATTAGCCACTCTAAGAAAAGGAACAAAAATGCCTCAATTTTACACTCATCCAAACATAATATAGTATTGTTTGAATGCTATGTACTATAATTTTATGCATTATTTGACTATTATTGTACACACAAAGATCATATTCTAAGACATATTATAATTTAATGCCATATATTTGTATCAATACTATACTAATGCACTTTTAATCTCTAGAATTTTAATTTTACTCATGATTATATAAAATAAGATATTTATCACACTTTTGTTTTCATTTGTGGTAAGAGTCACTGTGGATTGAGGCACGGAGGGAGTATTAATACCTATTGTTTCCCTTCACGGGCTAAATACACCAGTAGACCAAATGATTTAAATAATGTAAACATGAAACCTAAATTTTGTATGAAAAAATGTTTAGTTGTTCTGAATTTAAATTTAAAAAAATAGAATGAACCTTGATATGAATAATTTAGGACTGTATATAAGATAAAAAGATTAACATTCATAATATTACTACAATTATTTATAAATTTGGTCCAAACAAATAGGCTTGGCAATGGGTACCCACGGTTACAGATACCACATATCCATTACCAACCCGTTTATTAAACGGGTATTATCCGTATCTACCTGCCGAGACTAAACGGGTACAAAATCCAAATCATGCCCACCCCGACATGGGTATCGGGTAAACCCGCTACCCATTGGGCGAACCCCAAATCTCTCTGCATCTGGATTGCAAAGAAATTTCCAAGATGGAGTTACGATTTTTAGAGCATTTCGAGAGGGAACGCAAAACTGCTCGATCGATGAGTTGAAATGAAGAACTGAATGAGGAGAAATTGGGTATGGTCCGTTAAACATAGATGATATATTATGACTAATATAACATTGTTTCATATTGGGTACCCATCAGATTGGGTATGAGAAAGATACCTTGAAACCCGTCCCCACCCGTTACCCGCTCTAGTTGGGTATCGGGTTTGCCCATACCCGTCATCTTTACCTGATCAACGGGTAATCCCCACCTAATTTGGCCGGATTTCGGGTGGGTACCCGATTTCCGGATACCCATTGCCAAGCCAACAAACAAAGGAATACCAAAGCATGTCAGGGTGTAAGGAATATTTATATCGCCACACACGCATCGCGATTTAGGCAATACATGTCTTAAAATAGGTAAAAGGGCATCGATCCAGCTTATAATATTTATCTAATCATGAAATATTTAGGTCAATAACTATCATAAAATATTTAGCTAATCATCTTTGTACAAACATTAAAAAAGTCAAAGATTTGAAGAGTGTGTACAATAGCCCGCTGCAACGCGAGGGCAACAATCTAGTTTTCAAATATAGATATTTAGTCAAATATCTCCATTTCTACAGTTTGAGATCCAAACGACCTATAACTATTGAGAAAGAGTTCACTTGGGAGATTTAGAGGTCGTTTGAATGAAGGAATTGAGACAAAGAATTGGGTGAATTTGAGAGACTTCACACTTAAGCTTTTGCTTGTCCTCAAGCAAACTGAACTAGAACACACTCAAATTCACAAATGACACGAGATTAAACCGAGATTCAATTCTAACAATTTGGTTTAGACTGTTCCACATAGAAAGAGTGACCTACACATGCAAGAACATCAACCAAACAAATTTTTGATCTCACTGTTTTCTGCACACTTCAAGTAGTAGTTTTAACAAAGCTCGTTTCTTGGCAAAACAATTAATCATAATTAACCGACTACGATAACACCAATTCTAATCAAAAAGACTTTAAGCTCTAGCCATGATGTGGATGTGGAGGTAGGAAAAGTGACGTGGCTATCGACTCAACTTCATCCTTTTCTAGATCTGTACGTTACATGTTCTAGCTAGGACCGATTTAAACAATGATTTATTTCAAGTTCAGTTTCTTCGTTCAATTGATTTACTGCATACTAGTGCTCGATACCAAACACTTCACTTAGGTGTTGGACCTGCCTAGCTCACAGTATTTGTGCTTATGCTAGTGCTCAACCCGAACACTTCACTTAGGTGTCGGGCTTGCCTAGCTTTTTTTCAGCACTTTAAAGAACTTTACATTGATTTGCACAACTCGAATTTCACCACTCAAACACTTGATTTATCGATTTAACCACTTGATCCTAGCTAGTTATAACTTTTTACACGAGATTTCGAATTGGATTTCCATCTAATCTCTAGCCACAATCACAGGTGATCAACTATGGAGTGAAAAACATGGAAGAAGCTAGCATTTATCATCTTAGAACGGTGTTATCGAGCTTTGTTATTAACAAACCAATTAATTCAATTAATTCAAATTTCAACTACCGAAGTGATTTGTGATCTGTTCTGACCTAGACTCATTTAATATCAGTTATGACACGTTGGTTATAGGTTCTAAGTGGAACAGTCTAGACGTCATTGTTCAAAATTGAAGTCAATTTAACATCAAAAGTCAAGAATTGAGCAATTCTATGCTAGAGAATTTTAAAATTGAACCACGAAATCACAGAAAATCAAACAAGATCATGCATAATCCTAGAATCCTACCCCACACTTAAACGGTTCTGTGTCCTCACAGGACTAAACTAGAGTAGAGAGATACGAAGAACCTGTGACGAGATGGTCGGTGTAGGGGATGAACACGGAGCGTCCGGAGAAGAGCGGAGTAGCTACTCAAGATCCTACAAAACAAAAACAACAAAAAGATCAGAAAGATACCGGGACAACTGTCCCGGATCCACACAGAAAAAAAGTCGAACAAAGAAGGTTAAGGCGAATTTAAAAAAAAAAAAAATTTTGACGATTGAATGAGAAACTGAAAGAAGGAAGAGAGAGAGGGTGAATCCGAATTTTAAAGTGAATAGTTGGGGTGATTTTCAAAAGAGTTTTCGGCAAAAACAAGAGGGTGTTTTCGCCGAAAATTTTAGTTCAAATCATTGCCGGATTTCCAAAGGAGTTTTCGGCGAAAACAAAAGCTCTTTTTCGCCGAAAATATGAGTTCAAATCACTGCTTGGTTTTCAAAAACAATTTTGCCGAAAACATTTCAGACCGAAAACATTGAACAGAGAGAATCAGTGAAAACCAGGAGGCGATTTCGCCGAAAATGATATTGAAATCTCGCCGAAAATTCTGAAACCTACGATTGAAAATATTTTCGCAAATCTGGCCAACTTCAGAAAATCACAGTTAAATCCTCAAAAATCAGAACGACCTCAATCAACTTGCTACTGACTCTATGACACACAAACTCTACATGAAAAATAATAAATCAAACAAACTGACACTTTGGCTCCCCCGAACCTAACTCGAACGACGAAAAGACAAACTCAAAAATTCAAAAACGGACTCCAGCCGTGGGTTGCCTCCCACGAAGCGCTCTCTTTTAACGTCCTTGAGCCGGACGGTACCTGTTAGGGACCCCAACTCAGAAGTTCCTTGAAGTCAATCGTCTTCTTCAAGGACAGCGGTTGAGTTCCATGTAGCACTCCAGAAGGGTGATGTAACCGGTAGTGCTCCAATAGATCGTGGTTCTGGTTGGATGACCAGTTCTTCTTGAATTCTCCTACTTGAGGAAGAAAGAGGTAGTACGGCGCGACATGTTCAATGAGCTCCATCTTCTCTACAGGTTGACTCGGCGGAAGTGTAGGTGAGGGTATCTCCTCAATCTCTATGTGCTCCTCTTCGGCTTCAACTTCAAGATGGATTGGCTCTTTGTCTTCATCAACCACCACCGCCAAGGATTCTTCAACAGATGCTTCTAGCTCGCAATAGTCATGGGTGAGGTTGTCATGTTCATCTTCGTATGGCTCTTGAGCATCTTCTTCCATTAGTGGATTTGGTTGCTCGAGCTCGACATCCATCACGTTACGAGCTTGTATAATCGAAAGGAGATCATCCAAGGCGGATTCTACTCTTGCCGTCTATTGTCGATGCTGATGAGCCGGTATATACACCTCTTGATGAATTTGCTGGCCGTGTGTAGCTTCTGGCTCTTCTTCGAAATGCTCTTGAGCATCTTCTTCCATTAATTGCACTAGTCGCTTGAGCTCGGCATTCCTTGTATCAGCAGCATCGTTCATTGATTGGAGGTTGTCGATCGCGGCTTGGGTGATTGCCATCCATTGTTGATGCTCATAAGTGTGTAAATCCATCTCTTGGGAGTCTTCAATATATGGTGCTTCATTGATGTACCACCCTTGGTACTGGTCATCCCACCTGTAATCTTGAATAATTAAAACTCAAAAACACTACCCAGGTAAATCATGAAAATATGGAGGAAAATAAATGGTAAGGCGGAAAGGTAGAAGAATAATTTGACAACTCTTCTTTCAAACAATTAGAAGAGTCCCCGACAACGGCGCCAATTTGGTAGCTGCAGTATTAGCGGTATCAAATAACTAATCTACCAAGGTAGACTAGATCGTATTCTACTCGAGGTCTCTTCTTCTTGACTGCTCAAAGAAGCTGGCAATTTATTCAGGTTTAAGCACTTAGTGCGTGGTGTGAGTTCCACGACTTCTAATCTAATGAACAAAGGAAAATAAAAGACAGAAAAGTAAAAGGTTGACTAACGAGAAGATAGACGAACTTAGATTTCAAATCCCCCTTAGATCACCAGAGCATTGGCAATCAACAGATCAGCAGTTTTCAATTCTAATTCAATCGGTTTCTATACACCACCATAACCCCTTACCCTTAGGTTTAAGACTGGCGAACGTTCGCTCTATCCGATCTAACTACCAAGATTAACTAGCCGCCCGGGTACGGTCGCCTCTCGCAACGACTTAATTAACTGGTGCAATTACTAATGATTTATGAGTTACTCTTGCAGTGAATTAACCCTAACCGGTTCCTACGAAAGGCACGCTCCAATTATAAGGTTAATTGTTCAATTCGATGTTCTAAAGTAAGGCGAGCGTTCGCTTCTATCCTTAGCTTAACAAGAATCTAATCTAGGGGATCAATCCAGACAAGAAACATGAACAATGAAGAATGAATGAAACATGCAAAGAGAAACAGATTGAACTTCGAATCTAATTACCGCCAATCCGTGACCGCTTTAAAGCCCTGGGTCACTTAGGGTTCATCTAATCTAAGCTCTACAAGTTCAGTTACTCATATCAGAAACAAGAGAATCAAAGGCAGCAATGAAGATCATCATACAGAGGAAGAACAGATAAGAACTGAAAAACCTAATTTGACGAATCGTGAAGCTTCAATCTCCTGGATCTTCAACTTTAAGCTCCGAGTTCTCCGAGGTGGAAGGATGGCGTCACGATCTCTCACGGATCTTCGAACTCTCTAAACTCTATTTATCGACCCTAGAGTCGGCTGACTCTCAAAAGTCTGATTTGTGAAAATAAGAATAATGAATGATTGTGTTTTGGGCCGCCGGGTTAATAGTATTTATACTTAAACCCTACGCGCCGGATTCCTTTGTTATTTTCGCCAAAATAATGAAGTGTTTTCGCCGAAAATATTCTTGCAATTGAAGACACCGCCGGCTGATTTCTCTGTACTCTATTTTCGGATCGAAGAGTTAATCAATTTTGCCGAAAATACCTTTGCTCGGCATCAGTTGGTTTGTACTATTATTTTCGCCGAAATCAATGGGTATTTTCGGCGAAAATTCTTTATAGTCGGGCCCGGGATTTGCTTTGACTTTGATTGGCTCCTTTGATCGATTCTGGTTTGGTTCCTCCAGGTTCCAATGCCTTAGACACGTCCATGGCTACTTTATTTGACGGCGAAAACCTGTGCTAACACAAAAACACTAGAAAACCATCAAATAGACCCGAAACGGGCCAAGGTAACTGATGAACGTGTCGTTGTGATGCGTTCAACCAAATAAAAACTACTAATGCTAAGAAAAAGCGTATAGCAGATCGTATTCCAGGGGTTTCTTCTAATCGACTACTTTGAAGAAGCTGGCAAATTACTCAGGTCAAAACACGTTGTGCGTGGTGTGAGTTCCACGACTTCTAAACTAATAAGCAAAGGAAAATAAAAGACAGAAAGATTAAAATGATTGACTAACAGGAAGATAGACGAACTTAGATTTGAAATCCCCCTTAGATCACCAGAGCATTGGCAATCAACAGATCAGCGGTTTTCAATTCTAATTCAATCGGTTTCTATACACCACCATAACTCCTTACCCTTAGGTTTAAGACCGGCGAACGTTCGCTCTATCCGTTCTAACTACCAAGATTAACTAGCCGCTCGGGTACGGTCGCCTCTCGCAACGACTTAATTAACTGGTGCAATTACTAGTGATTTATGAGTTACTCTTGCAGTGAATTAACCCTAACCGGTTCCTACGAAAGGCACACTCCAATTATAAGGTTAATTGTTCAATTCGATGTTCTAAAGTAAGGCGAGCGTTCGCTTCTATCCTTAGCTTAACAAGAATCTAATCTAGGGGATCAATCCACACAAGAAACATGAACAATGAAGAACGAATCAAACATGCAAAGAGAAACTGATTGAACTTCGAATCTAATTACCGCCGATCCGTGACCGCTTTAAAGCCCTGGGTCACTTAGGGTTCATCTAATCCAAGCTCTACAAGTTCAGTTACTCATATCAGAAACAAGAGAATCAAAGGCAACAATGAAGATCATCATACAGAGGAAGAACAGAAAAGAACTGAAAAACCTAATTATGACGACTCCCGCGAAGCTTCAATCTCCTGGATCTTCAACTTTAAGCTCCGAGTTCTCCGAGGTGGAAGGATGGCGTCACGATCTCTTCACGGATCTTCGAACTCTCTAAACTCTATCTATCGACCCTAGAGTCGGCTGACTCTCAAAAGTCTGATTTGAGAAAATAAGAATAATGAATTGTTGTGTTCCATCGTTTGCTGCCGGCTGCTTCTTTAAATAGGTACGTTTTAGGGTTTCCAATACAGCGCCGGATTTGGAAGGGATTTTCGCCGAAAATAATGAAGTATTTTCGCCGAAAATATTCTTGCAATTGAAGACACCGCCGGCTGATTTCTCTGTACTCTATTTTCGGTCCGAAGAGTTAATCAATTTCGCCGAAAATACCTTCTGTTGGCGTCAGTGATTTTCCCTTGCATTTTCACCAAAAACCCTGGGCTCTTTTCACCGAAGATGTGGGCTTGTTTTCGCCGAATGTGTAAGTGTGAATGGGCAGATTTTTGGTTTGACTTTGATTGGCTCCTTTGATCAATTCCGGTTCAGTTCCTCGATGTTCCTATGCCTTAGACACGTCCATGGCTACTTTATTTGACGGCAAAAACCTGTGCTTACGCAAAAACACTAGAAAACCATCAAATAGACCCGAAAAGGGCCAAGGTAACACAAATGGCACGAGATAGGGCAATTGATTGAATATTCGTTATTCGACCCTAAAAACAATGTCTTAAGCAAAGAAATGTCACTTAAATGAGGCTGATAATCACGTCAAATCGAGTGTCATCAAATACCCCACACTTAAGCTTTTACTTGTCCTCAAGCAAACTGAACTAGAACACACTCAAATTCACAAATGACACGAGATTAAACTGAGATTCAATTCTAACAATTTGGTTTAGACTGTTCCACGTAGAAAAGGTGACCTACACATGCAAGAACATCAACCAAACAAGTTTCGATCTTATTAATTTCTGCACACTTCATGTAGTGATTTTAACAAAGCTCGTTTCTTGGCAAAACAATTAATCACAATTAACCGACTACGATAACACCAATTCTAATGAGAAAAGACTTTTAAGCTCTAGCCATGATGTGGATGCGGAGGTAGGAAAAGTGACGTGGATATCGACTCGACTTCATCCATTTCTAGATCTGTGCGTTACATGTTCTAGCTAGGACCGATTTAAACAACAATTATTTCAAGTTTCAACTTCTTCGTTCAATTTATTTACTGGATACTAGTGCTCGATACCAAACACTTCACTTAGGTGTTGGACCTGCCTAGCTCACAGTATTTGTGCTTATGCTAGTGCTCAACCCGAACACTTCACTTAGGTGTCGGGCTTGCCTAGCTTTATTTTCAGCACTTTAAAGAACTTAAAATTGATTCGATTAACTCAATTACTTGGTTTAACCATTTAGCCACTTAATCCTAGCTAGTTATAACTTTTTACACAAGATTTCGAATTGGATTTCCATTTAATCTCAAGCCACAATCACAGGTGAACAAATATGGAGTGAAAAACTTGGGAGAAGCTAGCATCTATCATCTTAGAACGGTGTTATCGAGCTTTGTTATTAACAAACCAATTAATTCAAGTTTCAACTACTGAAGTGATTTATGATCTGTTCTGACCTAGACTCATTTAATATCAGTTTCAACACGTTGGTTACAGTTTCTAAGTGGAACAGTCTAGACGTCATTGTTCAAAATTGAAGTCAATTTAACATCAAAAGTCAAGAATTGAGCAATTCTATGCAAGATAAATTTTCAAATTTGAACCATAGAATCATAGATAGCAAGCAAGATCATGTAGAATCCTAGACTCTTACCCCACACTTAAACGGTTCTGTGTCCTCACAGAATTAATCTAGAGTAGAGAGATACGAAGAACCTGGATGGTGATGGTCGGTGTAGGGGATGAACACGGAGCGTCCGGAGCAGAGCGGAGTAGCTACTCGAGATCCTACAAAACAAAAACAACAAAAAGATCAAAAGGATACCGGGACAAGTGTCCCGGATCCACACAGAATAAAAGTCGAACAAAGAAGGTTAAGGGGAATTTTGAAAATATTTTGACTCTTTTTTTTCCAAATTCACGGCACGACACTCCTAGAGCAATCTAGATCATCCAAGCTCAATTAGTTCAGAAAAAATCAAACCGAAACAGCTGACACGCAAAATGAGTTAGACCGGTATTAAACTCGTCGAAATTCAACAATCAATATGTCAAAAGATTCGAAATTGAAAACCCAACAACTAACCTTTTAGACACGACTCAAGAAAATGGACGGAAAGCGATGAAGTTGGCTAAAAACGTGAAAAACTTGTTTCGGGCATAACTAGAGCTACAGAGCTCCGATTTGGACGATCAAGTATGCGTTAGAATCGGGCCGAAAAAAGGAATCTGATTTTCAAAACAGAACAAATTTTCGGCGAAAATTTCATAATATTTTCGCCTAAAATATCTTCGAAAACTGGCAAAAATAATGAGAAGTTCACTGTTTGCAGTTTTCGGATAGAAATTTATTATTTTTCACCGAAAATACTTTTTTTTTTTCAAAACCCAACCGAAACGAATCAAAATGAAGGAAATTAAACTGACACTTTGGCTCCCCCGAACCTGACTCGAACGACGAAAAAGACTGACTCAAAAATTCAAAAACGGACTCTAGCCGTGGGTTGCCTCCCACGAAGCGCTCTCTTTAACGTCCTTGAGCCGGACGGTACCTGTTAGGGACCCCAACTCAGAAGTTCCTTGAAGTCAATCGTCTTCTTCAAGGTGTGCGGTTGAGTGCCATGTAGCACTCCAGCAGGGTGATGTAACCGGTAGTGTTCCAGTAGATCGTGGTTATGGTTGGATGACCAGTTCTTCTTGAATTCTCCTACTTGAGGAGGAAAGAGGTAGTACGGCGCGGCATGTTCAATGAGCTCCATCTTCACTACAGGTTGACTCGACAGAAGTGTAGGTGAGGGTATCTCCTCAATCTCTATGTGCTCCTCTTCGGCTTCAACTTCAAGATGGATTGGCTCTTTGTCTTTATCAACCACCACCGCCAAGGATTCTTCTAGCTCATGATAGTCATGGACGGGCTCATCTTCTTCTTCGAACATCTCCTGAGCGTGTTCTTCAATTAATTGATTTGGTTGCTCGAGCTTGATGTCCGTCGTGAGACGAGCTTGCAGCTTCGAAATGAGATCATCCAAGGCGGATTCTACTCTTGCCGTCTGTTGTCGATTTTGATGAACCTGTGAGTTTATCTCTTTGTGAGCTTGTAGCTCTGTAGAGATATTCTCCAAGAAGGATTCTATTCTCGTCGTCTGTTGTCGATGCTGATGAGCTAGTATATACATCTCTTGGTTATCCTCAATATACGGTGCTTCATTGATGTACCACCCTTGGTACTGGTCATCCCACCTGTAATCCTGCATAATTAAAACTCAAAAACACTACCTAGGTAAATCATGAAAATATGGAGGAAAATTAAATAGTAAGGGGGAAAGGTAGAAGAATAATTTGCCAACTCTTCTTTCAAACAATTAGAAGAGTCCCCGGCAACGTCGCCAATTTGGTGAACGTGTCGTTGTGATGCGTTCAACCAAATAAAAACTACTAATGCTAAGAAAAAGCGTATAGCAGATCGTATTCCAGGGGTTTCTTCTAATCGACTACTTTGAAGAAGCTGGCAAATTACTCAGGTCAAAACACGTTGTGCGTGGTGTGAGTTCCACAACTTCTAAACTAATAAGCAAAGGAAAATAAAAGACATAAAGATTAAAACAATTGACTAACAGGAAGATAGACGAACTTAGATTTCAAATCCCCCTTAGATCACCAGAGCATTGGCAATCAACAGATCAGCGGTTTTCAATTCTAATTCAATCGGTTTCTATACACCACCATAACTCCTTACCCTTAGGTTTAAGACCGGCGAACGTTCGCTCTATCCGTTCTAACTACCAAGATTAACTAGTCGCCCGGGTACGGTCGCCTCTCGCAACGACTTAATTAACTGGTGCAATTACTAGTGATTTATGAGTTACTCTTGCAGTGAATTAACCCTAACCGGTTCCTACGAAAGGCACACTCCAATTATAAGGTTAATTGTTCAATTCGATGTTCTAAAGTAAGGCGAGCGTTCGCTTCTATCCTTAGCTTAACAAGAATCTAATCTAGGGGATCAATCCAGACAAGAAACATGAACAATGAAGAACGAATCAAACATGCAAAGAGAAACTGATTGAACTTCGAATCTAATTACCGCCGATCCGTGACCGCTTTAAAGCCCTGGGTCACTTAGGGTTCATCTAATCCAAGCTCTACAAGTTCAGTTACTCATATCAGAAACAAGAGAATCAAAAGCAACAATGAAGATCATCATACAGAGGAAGAACAGAAAAGAACTGAAAAACCTAATTCTGACGACTCCCGCGAAGCTTCAATCTCCTGGATCTTCAACTTTAAGCTCCGAGTTCTCCGAGGTGGAAGGATGGCGTCACGATCTCTTCACGGATCTTCGAACTCTCTAAACTCTATCTATCGACCCTAGAGTCGGCTGACTCTCAAAAGTCTTATTTGAGAAAATAAGAATAATGAATTGTTGTGTTCCATCGTTTGCTGCCGGCTGCTTCTTTAAATAGGTACGTTTTAGGGTTTCCAATACAGCGCCGGATTTGGAAGGGATTTTCGCCAAAAATAATGAAGTATTTTTGCCGAAAATATTCTTGCAATTGAAGGCACCGTCGGCTGATTTCTCTGTACTCTATTTTCGGTCCGTAGAGTTAATCAATTTCGCCGAAAATACCTTCTGTTGGCGTCAGTGATTTTCCCTTGCATTTTTGCCGAAAACCCTGGGCTCTTTTCGCCAAAGATGTGGGCTTGTTTTCGCCGAATGTGTAAGTGTGAATGGGCAGATTTTTGGTTTGACTTTGATTGGCTCCTTTGATCGATTCCGGTTCAGTTCCTCGATGTTCCTATGCCTTAGACACGTCCATGGCTACTTTATTTGACGGCAAAAACCTGTGCTTACGCAAAAACACTAGAAAACCATCAAATAGACCCGAAAAGGGCCAAGGTAACACAAATGGCACGAGATAGGGCAATTTATTGAATATTCGTTATTCGACCCTAAAAACAATGTCTTAAGCAAAGAAATGTCGCTTAAATGAGGCTGATAATCACGTCAAATCGAGTGTCATCAGTAACACAATTGGCACGAGATAGGGCAATCGATTGAATATTCGTTATTCTACCCTAAAAACAATGTCTTAAGCAAAGAAATGTCGCTTAAATGAGGCTGATAATCACGTCAAATCGAGTGTCATCAATGATCATCGAGTCTGGTGATGATCTGACTAAGCTTCCTGTCCAGGTCACTAACGTTGTTTTCTCTCTAATGTTGCTGCCCTGGATAGGTGTTATTCAAGTATTGATTCTGGCAGTTGCCAGGTGTAGTTCCATAGTTGCCCGAATTTTGATGTGCCAGGGTTAGGTTTCTAATCCTGAGCTGGACCAGCTGGGTGGTTATTCTGGTTCTAGTTATGGTTGGCACTATTATTGTAGGGAGGTCTATCTTGATAGTTCCCTTGCTGCCTGTAGTTGCGGTAGCCAGCATAACCATTCTGATTATTAATGAAGCCTTGTTGAATGAAATTTACCTCTTCGGCAGACCAGACTTCTGCCTTACCAAAATTCTGACAACGGCCTCCATTATGTGCGCAAGCTCCACACCACTCGCAATCGGCAACGTAGACAGAAGCTGTCGACAGTTTGATTGGTGTGGTAGACTTCTTCAAATGCTTCTCTACCTCTGCCTTGATAGTAGCTTCGAGATCGAGCTTGCTCCTTGATCCTTCAGATTGTCGTTCCCAGTTCCTTGACTTGGAAGCACAGTTTGCGAAGTGAAGAAGAGCAGCTTCAGGTGTAAGTGTAGTGCAATCTCCTTCAGCTAGAGAATTGACCCACTTGGCAGATTCTTCTCGAAGTCCTCGAGCAAAGATTTCATCTAACTGCCTCTGCTCGAATCCATGATGCGGACAGTTGTAGAGAAGTTCTTGGAATCGATTCCAAGTATCATATAAGCTTTCTCCTTCTTTCTGGGAGAATCTGGCAATGCTGTCCTTGATGGCAGTTGTTCTGGCTGGCGGGAAGTATTCTTCAACGAAGTCCTGAGCCAAAGTATCCCAATTAGTGTAGTAGCCAGGTGGTTTGCCAGTAAGCCACCTCTTAGCAGGGCCTTTCAGAGAGAACGGGAAAGCTCTCAAACAAAGAGTATTTTTGTTGAGGTTTCCGTTCTTGAAAGTACTGCAGAGATCAAGGAAGTCCGCAAGATGAGTGCACGGATTGTCTAGGGGCCTGCCTTCAAACTGTAGATCCCTAGAGATCATGGTCAAGAATGGAATCTTGATCTCATAGTCAGGATCTCCTTCAATGCGCGGAACGGCAATGGCAGATCGAACGCTAGTCGCGCTCGGCTTGTTATAGTCTGCTAGACTCTTCTGTGCAGGTGGTGGTGGTAGTTCTACATTTGGTGGTGGTGGTGGTGGTAACTGATCGTCCATGGTAGGAGATGGAGGAGGTGAAAGTGATGCGGTGTATGAAGCAGATGAAGATGACGATGAAGACGGAGATGAGGAACTCTCCTTCAGTTCCTCGATCTTGATCAAAGTGACGGGTGGATTGGATCTGCCTCTCTTCAAAATCTGTGATCTTAGAGGTGGAGCAGAACTGCCTGGTCTCTCTATACTCTTAGCCTGTTCGGTTTGAGAGCGAGTTCAAGGACGGTGAGGCATACACCTGTAAACCTACAGATAACAAAGACAAACAAAACCATTGTAAAATTGAAGTGGATGGAAAGGTGAAAGATGGAAAGTAGAAGAATAAATTTGCCAGTTCTTCTTTCAAACAATCAAAAGAAGTCCCCAGTAACGGCGCCAATTTAGTGTACCTGTCATTGACGATTCAACTAAATAACTAACAAAGCTAACAAGCTAGGGTAGATCATATTCCACGGGCCTTCTATGATTGACTACTCCAAAAACTAGCAAAATACTCGAATGTAAGCACTTCGTGCATGGTGTGAGTTCCACGACTTCTAATTCTAAGAAATGCAGAGAAATTTAAAAATTAAACTAAAGCAGATTGGAAATTACGGTTGAAAACAAAGATGACAGACGAACTTAGACTTTGAATCCCCCTTCGTTCCCAGAGCATTGGCAATCAACAGATCAACAGATTTCGATTCTCATTCAATCAATTACTAAGACACCACCATAACTCCTTACCCTTAGGTTTAAGACCGGCGAACGTTCGCTCTATCCATTCTAGCTACCAAGATTAATTAGTCGCCCGGGTACGGTTGCCTCTCGCAACGACTTAACTTAAAAGGCACGCTCCAATTATAAGGTTTGTTGTTCAATTTGATGTTCTAAAGTAAGGCGAGCGTTCGCTTCTATCCTTAGCTTAACAAGAATCTAATCTAGGTGATCAATCCAGACAAGAAACATGAACAATGAAGAACAACTCAAACATGAAAGAGAAATTGATTGAATTTCGAATCTAATCACCGCCGATCCGTGACCGCTTTAAAGCCCTGGGTCACTTAGGGTTCATCTAGTCTAAGTTCTAATGAGTTTAGCTACTCATGTTTATCACAAAAGAATAAAAAAAATAAAAATTTCATCATCCAGAGGAAGAACAGAATAGAATCTGAAAAACCTAATTAAGACGACTCTGACAGACTTCGATCTTCGGTAAACTACACTCCTAGCTCCGATTCTCTGAGGTGGAAGGGATGGCGTCACGATCTCTTTTCGGCTCTTCGAACTCTAACTCTTCGCTCCAGAACTTCAAAGAATTCTTGGAATTGTGATTATGAAAGTATGTTATGATCTCCTCCTTATTTGGGCCGCCGGTTAAGTATTTATACTTAACCCTAATACCCGCCGAATCAGCTTAATATTTTCGCCAAAAATCTTGAGGAATTTTTGGCGAAAATTCCTTCATAAATGGCTGGTGTCCGGCTGCTTCTCTCCTGTGATTTTTGGACTGATGGTTCTTGGTGAAAACTTTGGGTTTTCGCCGAAAACTTCCTTGACTGAGCATCAATGGATTTTTCCTTGCATTTTCGCCGAAAACCATGGGTTCTTTTCGCCGAAAATGTCAGTGTAAACGGGCAGACTTTTGGTTTGACTTGATTGGCTCCTTTGTTCGATTCCGGTGCAATTCCTCGAGGTTCCAACGCCTTAGACACGTCCTTGGCTACTTTATTTGATGGCAAAAACCTGTGCTAACATAAAAACACTAGAAAACCATCAAATAGACCCGAAACGGGCCAAGGTAACACAAATGGCACGAGATAGGGCAATCGATTGAATATTCGTCATTCTACCCTAAAAACCATGTCTTAAGCAAGGAAATGTCGCTTAAATGAGGCTGATAATCACGTCAAATCAAATGTCATCAACTAACGAGAAGATAGACAAGCTTAGTCTCGAATCCCCCTAAGATTACCAGAGCATTAGCAATCACAAGACCAACGGTTTTCGATCCTAATTCATTCAGTTCTCAGACACCACCATAACTCCTTACCCTTAGGTTTAAGACTGGCGAACGTTGGCTTTATCCAATGTAACTACCAAGATTAATTAACCGCCCGAGCTTTCGCTTCTTGCGACGGATGAACTAACTGGTGCAATTACTAATGATTAATGAGTTACTCTTGAAGCGGATTAACCCTAACTGGTTCCTACAAAAGGCACACTCCAATGTATAGGTTAATTGGTTGAATTGATGTTCTAAAGTAAGGTGAACGTTCGCTCTATCCTTATCTTAACAAGAATCTAAACTAGGTGATCAAGGAAGACAAGTTTATGCACCAAAGCAAGGGACCGTCTAGCGACTAACCCTAACTTGCATAAACCTAATCTAGGCGACCAACCAGGAGAGAAACACAGGAACAACAAAACTAATCTAGGCGTCAATGATGAATGTGTCGTTGTGATGCGTTCAAACAAATAACTAACAAAGCTAACAAAAGCTAGGGTAGATCGTATTCCAGGGGTTCCTCTACTTCCTTACTCAAAGATGTTGGCAAATTAATTCAAGTTCAAACGCAAGTTGTGCGTGGTGTGAGTTCCACGACTTCTATACTAAAAATGCAAAAATAATTTGAAATGAGAATTAAAGCGAAGGAAGATTGAAGATTGATTGGTTGACTAGAAAGATGACGGACAAGCTTAGACTTTGAATCCCCCTTAGATTACCAGAGCAACAGCAGTCAACAGACCAGTAACTTTCGATTCTAGTTCATTCAGTTCACAGACACCATCATAACTCCTGACCCTTAGGTTTAAGACTGGCGAACGTTCGCTCTATCCGATCTAGCTACCACGATTAATTAGCCGCCCGGGTACGGTCGCCTCTCGCAACGACTTAACTTAACTGGTGCAAATTCTAATGATTAATGAGTTACTCTAGCAATGGATCAACCCTAATCGGTTCCTACGAAAGGCACGCTCCAATTTTAAGGTTGATTGTTCGATTTGGTGTTTTAAAGTAAGGCGGGCGTTCGCTTCTATCCTTATCTTAACAAGAATCTAATCTAGGTGGCCAAACCAGACAAGAAACACAGATACGAAGAACAAATCAAACATGAAAGATGAAACTGAATGAACTTCGAATCTAATCACCACCGATCCGTGACCGCTTTAAGCCCTGGGTCACTTAGGGTTCATCTAATCTAAGCTACACGAGTTTAGCTACTCATATTCAATACAGAAGAATCGAAGACAAACGAAGAATACATCTCAGGTAGGAGGACAGAGAAGTACTGTAAAACCTAATTTCGATGTTTCCTGGCAGCTTCAATCTGTTGGATCTTCAACTCCTAGCACTGGCTCTCCGAGATGGATGGATGGCGTCACGATCCGTTCCTGGCTCCTTGAATCCTTTCTACTCATTTTTTTCCTCTCTCTCCTCGACTGTGTGTTGTGTGTTGTGAAAATTGTAAGTCTCCCCCTGATTGCCCGTGTTTTTCAGTATTTATACCTAACCGGCGGTTTCTGGATTTTCACTGGGATTTTCGCCGAAAATCCAAGGTTATTTTTGGCGAAAACATCTGTTGAAATGTGGCTTCACCCGTATGTTTCTCCTGGTTGATCTGGCTTCAGGTTTTCACCGAGAATGCTCATGTATTTTCGCTGAGAACTCCCTATTGATCGGGTCAGTGAATTCTTCCATTTTCGGCAAAAACCCAAGGGTATTTTCGCCAAAAATATACGTGTAAATGGACAGAAGTTTCGTTTTGCCTTGAGTGATCCTCCGGTTGATTTGTGTGTGATTCTTCGGGGTTCCAACGTCTAAGACACGTCCTTGGCTACTTATTCGATGGCAAAAACCTGTGCTAATGTAAAAACACTAGAAAACCATCAAATAGACCCGAAACGGGCCAAGGTAACACAATTGGCACGAGATAGGGCAATCGATTGAATATTCGTTATTCTACCCTAAAAATCATGTCTTAAGCAAGGAAATGTCGCTTAAATGAGGCCGATAATCACGTCAAAACGAGTGCTATCAAATACCCCACACTTAAGCTTTTGCTTGTCCTCAAGCAAACTAAACAGAGACGCTCATGTTCACAAATGATAAGATCGGTTAAATTGGAGCTCAATCAAACACAATGAATTATTAGATAGCTCGATCCTAGAACAAGAAACCTAACATGCATACAAATCAGCCAAACTACCTGGTCTCACTAATAAACTGCACACGACAAGTAATTAGCAACCAATTATGCGCGAATTTGACCTGACCGACCAGACTCCTCACACAGGGTACATATAGTACAATGGGAACTCTCATTCTCTGTGTTTAAGGACGTGTTTCTGCCCTTGATCATTTTCTGTTACCAAATTCTGTCATAGGTTTGCATTTCGACCACATCTCCACCACTGTGACAACACGAGTATCTAGTCAAGAAGGACTTCCCTGCTAGGACCATAATGAAATCTACACTACTTGGGTTTATAATGAGATGGATGATGGGGATGTATGATGATGGCTTTGTACGGTGTAGCTTTCGACTAACTTCCCTCGAATCTAATCTATGGCTTCCTACCGTCTAACCAAACACGGGTGGAATGATGAACGCTCGTCCTATGATACCCTCAAGCAACCTAGCACTTATTCTTTTTCTTTACACGATTGTTTTTTCTTTTCAAACTTTTCTTTTGACTTCGTTCTTCCATTTGTAGGGAGAAGAACGATTATTTGAACTAAAACTGAAACTTTTAAAACCTTGAAGCTTTTCTGATTTCTCTTTTCTTCACTTTTTCCGACATTTTCTTTCTTTTCTTTTTCTTTGTCCCGCTTTTCTTTTAGTTGCTAGAGGGATTTATACGTCTGGACATATTAGCTAAGACCACCTGTTTAATGGCTATAGGCAGGTTACCACAAACCGACTTCCGGTAGGTCAATCTAGAACTACAACCACAGGGGATCAACGGGGAATGAAAGAAATGGGAAATGACTGTAATGTATTATCGAACCGAAAGAACAGGCCAAGCTCAAGGGTCTAAACCTAGTGGATTTCTCGTTTGGTAGGCTATCTGGCTTAGTAGCTGAATCTAAGTGCCCCTATCCTTCTAGAACTCGTGTCATCGTGTGGTCTCGAGTAGGTCTCATGCAATTCTAACTCATTCAAGCAAACAGAAAACCACTCAGAAAGAATTAAAATTGCAAGTTACGTGCAATGGATCAAAAGCTCACAGTTGGTTTGCTAGTCGGATTCGGTCATTTTCATGCAACAAGGCTACAAACTACAAGTGTGATTTTTTTTTAAAATTCTGTTCTAACCAGGCAATTTAACATCAAAGTAGACAAGTTGGTTTTTTAAGTTCTAGATTAAGCAGTCTAAGCATCATTATGAAGGTTTGAACAACAACTTAACTTCAGAAATCAAAAACTGAACCATTCTATTGCTAGAGGGACTGGACAGGAATCACGAGGCACACACAAAGATATAGGCAATCAAGATCATGGATGGTTCTCTAACACCCTACCCCATACTTAGACTATTCTGTGTCCTCACAGGATGAATTTGAAGGATAGAGATACGAAGAACCTGGAGGGTGGTGGTTGGTGTAGTGGAAGAACGCGGAGGTGCCAAAGCGGAGCAGAGTAGCGACTGAAAATCCTACAAAACACAAACAACGAAAAAATCAAAAGGACACCGGGGCAAGTGTCCCGGATCCACACAGAATAAAATTGGGTAGAAACCCGAAAAGAAGAAAGAAAAAGAGATGGAAAAGGGTAGAGACAACCTGATCACTATTCCGCGGGAGGGGGTGGAGGTTGATTCGTGATAGGTGAAAGGCCGAGCCGCCGCTCCAGCTGCTGTCGCCATGCGATATCATCCGTGTGTAGGGCAGACTGGGCGGCCATGAATCGCTGGAGAGTGGACCAACGTTCGTCCTGAGTCTCTTCATGTGCTACTCGTTCCTTCTGCCATTGAAACGAACCGGCCGAGTAGTCTATCTGCCACTTCTCAATACGCGCCAGCCTCTCATTCATCTCCGCGGTGATTTGCACTCGCACCAGCGGGCGGTCAACTGACTGGTGAGTGCGGTGAGGGAGCGATGTGCAATGCTCAAAATCCGCAGAAAGGTCGATGCCCCGTGCTATGGCGAGGTCAGTACCTATACGCTCAATCGGGACACGAGGAATATCGGGGCCCCATTTGTCACCGAGCTGGAGATTGTCGATCAGAATTGAAATGAAGGGCCCTCCTGGAAGCTCAGAAGGAAGCTTCTTTGCGGAATTGCGCTTGTGAAAGAATCGTGCAAGCCACCATCCGGGATGCAGGTTGGAATCCTCCTCTAAAGCACGGAACAGGACAAGCTCCTCCAAAGAGACATGGTGACGGCTCGACTTGCTGCAATAACACAGAGATTGCACCCAAACATAATGCAAGAATTTAAGAATAGGGTGAAAGATGTCACCGACCGTGGGGTTGACGATAGGTGAGATCTCATCTTCGCAGCAGGCCCATCTCCACACGTCTGGGTAAGGAGCACTCGTGATGGAGTATGTGTCCGTGAAGCTGGCTAATGTTGTGTCAAGGTTGACGTGCGGATCCAGCAGGCGGCCGAACTCGTGAAGGGACTTCTCGTGAAGAACACCACCGAGGCGAAAGGAAACGAATTTCTGCTCGCGAATGGGCTTCGGGGTGAGGCGCTGAAATGAACTCCAGAACTCTTGGAGAGCTGCAAGCGGGTAGGGGGAGCCATGAGCGGTCAGCACTCGCAAACCATCTTTATGAAGGGTGGTGTCAATGGTCGAGTGCCAAGCCGGATTGTGCGCCTTGAGACTGTCTAGAAAGAGAACTGCCACTTTAGCCGGAGGGATGTCTGTGATCTTCTGAAAGACCTCTAGCTGGTGCGGCTCCAGGGCGGCGATGAAAGGATGTATAGCCCCATTGGCAGGTGTTGGAATAGAGGAAATAGGAGTTGCAGGGGTCGGTGCATCCTCGGGAATGATGGCCACAGCCGTTGATGTTTGTGCAGCTGGCGCGGGTCGTCGGGAAGGTGGTGTCTTGCTCTGGCGAGCTGAGGATCGCTGCGCTCTCTCTGCACTGGTAGTCTTAAAACGCTTGGGAGCTCTGTAAAACACAACTCAGAGATGACCAGCATCAGATGACAAGAATCTTACCCCACACTTAAGTTGACAAGTTGGGGTAAACAAAGTAACCGAGAGATCATCGAATCAAGATATAGCATTAAAGAACTGTCAATTCATATATCAAGCATGAATAATGGAATGATTCATGAACGCGATCTCACAGACAACAAGTCACATCCTAGAAAGGTCACAAGGGAATGCCACAATCTAGCCAATTGACACCGACAAAGCAATCATGAAAAATCGAGGGAGAACCAAAAAGTCAACCAAAGTCAACCATGCCGAAAACCGAAAGTCAAAAAGCCAAAAGATTCACAATCAAGGGCTGAACAACTAACTGTGAAGACATGACTCGAGAAAACAATTGGAAATCCGCGGAATCGATGAAAAACTTGAAAACTAGGTCGGCCGGAACCGGAGCTGAAAAGCTCTGATTGAAAGGGTTTTGAAATAGGGGCTGAAAGGGGAATGCCGGCAGCTAAGGGGCGCGACGAGCAGCCGGGCGGCGGCGGTCATGGCAATCAGCGGTGAGCGGTCGGGCGGCGGATGGTTTCAAGACAGGAGAGAGAGAGAATAGGTTGAAGTTTTCGGGTGGGGAGCCGAAAATATAAGGAATGGGAGACTCATTTAAATAGCTGTCGGGTGTACAAATTATTTTTGGCGAAAAAGAAGGGGAACTTTCGGCGAAAATTTTAGTTTAAATGAGGAAAAGATTTCGGCGAAAAACAAATGGTGGCTCGGTCCGAAAAGCTGGAACAGGAGAAACAGGTTGATTTTGAACACATGTTTTCGGCGAAAACAATGACACATTTTCGCCGAAAATTTATTTGAAAATGGCAGCTGTGTTTTTTTTTTAACGATGGGGTTTAAAACAAAAATGACTCAAAACGAAAAGTTACTGACTCGAGCCGTGGGTTGCCTCCCACGAAGCGCTCTTGTTTAACGTCCGTGAGCCAACGATACCTGAAATCGTGTCACGGTTCCATCATGAAGTAGTGCACGTCGATGGAAGAGACAGTTAACCCTTGCAGATACTTCTTAAGCCTATGCCCGTTGACCACAAACGGCTCTTGATCGTGCAATTTAATGTAGACGCTGCCTAAGGGTGTCTGTCTGACCACGGTATAAGGGCCAGACCATCGGGATTTCAACTTACCCTGAAAGAGCTTCAATTGAGAGTTATATAAGAGTACTTCTTCTCCGGGATAGAACTGATTGATCGTCTTCAATTGAGAGTCATGAATTTTCTTGGTGCGTTCTTTGTATAACTTCGTGCTCTCATATGCGTGGAGTCGGTGTTCCTCAAGTTCCGCGATCTGGTTATGGCGGTTATTACCTGCTACTGCATAGCTCATGTTCAACTCTTTGTTAGCCCAGAATGCCTTGTGCTCAAGCTCAACTGGTAAATGACATGCCTTGCCATAGACCAGCTGATACGGTGAGGTACCGATGGGAGTCTTGTAGGCAGTTCGATATGCCCATAAGGCATCATTGAGCTTAGATGACCAGTCTTTGCGAGACCGGCCAACTGTCCTATCAAGAATCCGCTTGAGCTCACGGTTCGTCACTTCCGCCTGACCATTCGCTTGAGGGTGGTAAGCCGTGGACATTCGGTGGGTGACGCCAAAGCGTTTGCACACCTGGTCGAATTTTCCGTGGAAGTGGGTACCCCTATCGCTTATGATGAAGCGCGGTGAACCGAAACACGTGAAAAGACGGGTAAGGAAACGTCCCACCACTCTAGAATCATTAGTGGGTAAAGCTTCAGCCTCAGCCCACTTAGAAACGTAATCAACGGCTACAAGAATGTACTTGTTTCCGTTGGAGGGTGTGAACGGACCCATAAAATCGATTCCCCAAACATCAAAAATTTCAACAGTTAAAGAAACAATTTGGGGCATCTCATTACGGTTTGAGATGTTACCTGATCGCTGGCATGCATCACAACGTCGAGCAAAAACGTCGCAGTCACTAAAGATTGAAGGCCAATAAAAACCTGTTTCGAGTACCTTTCTTGTCGTGCGGTTTCCTCAAAGTGTCCTCCGAACTATCCTTCCTGGCAATTACGCATGATGTCAGCTGCTTCAGTGTAAGAGACACATCTCCGGATCATCCCGTCGAGACTGATGCGGTATAAGAAAGGCTAATCCCAGAAGTATGACTTGGCTTCTTTAAAGAGCTTTTTGCGTGCATTGAAATCCAGTTCAGGAGGTACAATGTCGTGTGAGAGATAGTTAGCCAGAGTTGCATACCAAGGCTCCTCTGAATCGGCGGCATTACTCAGATCTTGAGCGTGAGGAATTGCCCAGGGCTCGATAGCTATGCTGTTAACCTGTTCATATGTTTCAACACGCAACAGCTCGTCAGGGAAAGAATCATTGATAGGGGTAGTAGACTTACCTGTTTGTGATTCCTCCAATCGGGAAAGATGATACGCTGCTAGATTTTCTGCTCCCTTTTTATCTTTAATTTCAATGTCGAACTCTTGGAGGAGAAGGATCCATCGGATGAGACGTGGCTTCGAGTCCTGCTTGGCTAATAAGTGGCGCAGGGCAGCATGATCTGTGTAGACGATGGTATGTGAAAGGACCAGATACTGTCTAAACTTATCAAAGGAGAAAACGATAGCCAGGAGCTCTTTCTCCGTAGTAGCGTAGTTTCTCTGAGCATCATTGAGTGTCTTGCTCGCAAAGTAGATAGGATGAAATCTCTTCTCCTTTCTTTGACCAAGAACCGCGCCAACGGCGAAGTCGCTAGCATCGCACATAATCTCGAATGGAAGATTCCAATCTGGTGCTGTAAGAATCGGTGCGGTGGTCAGTTGAGTCTTCAAGGTCTCAAAAGCTTCAAGACAGGCTTTATCAAAGATGAAAGGAACATCTTTCTCAAGAAGTTTCGTCATTGGTAGAGTGATCTTGGAAAAATCTCTGATGAATCTTCGATAAAATCCAGCATGACCCAGGAAACTTCGAACTGTCTTAACTGAGGTCGGCGGGGGTAAGCTGGCAATGGTCTCAAGCTTGGCACGATCGACTTCTATACCTATCTTAGATATTCTATGGCCAAGAACAATACCTTCTGTAACCATGAAGTGACATTTCTCCCAACTAAGAGCTAGGTTGGTCTCCTCACAATGGGCTAGCACCTTATCCAAGTTAGCCAGACATTTAGAAAATGAGTCTCCATAGACGGAGAAGTCGTCCATGAACACCTCCACCACATTCTCTACCAGATCTCCAAATATTGCAAGCATGCATCTCTGAAAGGTAGCAGGTGCATTACATAAACCAAAAGGAATACGACGATAAGCGAACGTACCAAACGGGCATGTGAAGGTCATCTTCTCTTGATCATCAAGCTCAATGGGGATATGGAAGTAGCCGGACATCCCGTCTAAGAAGCAGTAGTATTCATGACTAGCTAATCGTTCAAGCATTTGATCAATGAACGGCAGTGGGAAGTGATCTTTCTTGGTGGCATCATTGAGTCATCGATAATCGATGCAGACTCTCCATCCGGTAACTGTTCGGGTAGGAATGAGTTCACCCTTTGGATTAGGGATGATTGTGATTCCTCCTTTCTTCGGAACGACTTGAGTCGGGCTGACCCAAGGACTGTCGGCAATAGGATAGATGATACCGGCATCTAGAAGCTTGAGTACTTCTTTCTTTACAACTTCCTGCATCAGAGGGTTAAGTCGGCGTTGGGGTTGTCTAACTGGTTTGAATTCTTCATCAACAACTATCCGATGTTTACAGACGGTTTCGGAGATGCCTCTGATGTCTGCTAACTGCCAGGCAATAGCTCGGACATGCTTCTTGAGTAGCCTAATCAATTGCTCTTTCTGCTCGGGAGATAGATTCGAACTTATGATGACTGGTAACTGATAGTCCTTCCCCAAAAATGCGTATTCTAGGTGGTCAAGTAGCTCCTTCAAAGTGAGTTCTGGCAGATTCTCATATGAAGTAGTAATCCGACTCGATGTTGGCTCAATATGTGTAGGCGCGGTGATGGGTGTGAATATTGCCTTTTGTTCGTCTAACTCATCTTGCCATAAGCACTGCTCTGGATCGTCTAACGCATTATCAATCCCTGAAATCAAACACAACTCTAGCGGATCACTAGATAAAGCATTAGTAAAGGAGTTGGCCGAGGCCAACTCTAGGGGATCAACAGCATAACATTTATCATCTTGAGCAACAGAATATCTCATGCTATCTTTAATGCAGAATGCAACACTCTCTTGGCCTACGCTTAGAGTTAACAGGCCTTGTTTGCGGTTTATATTCACACCAGCAGTTGCTAAGAAAGGTTGACCTAGGATAAGCGTTCCGTCTAACTCACGAGTATCTAAAACATCAAAATCTGCCATTATAGTAAACGGACCACAGCAAACAGTTACATCTTCTATTATAGCTCTAGGTAGTTTGACAGACCTATCGGCTAAAACGAGATGCAGAGTAATCGGTTTTAATTGCCCTAGATTTAGCTTTTCATATAAATAAACAGCCATAATGATGAACGGTCGCAAAAGCGGTTGATCAAATACTACCCAGCTAACTAGAGCTAAGCAGATCGTATTCCAGGGGTTTTCTAAGATTGACTACTTTAAAACTGGCAAAATACTCAAATGCAAGCAAGTTGTGCGTGGTGTGAGTTCCACGACTTCTAAATCTACGAAATGTGGAGAAATTAAAAATTAAACTAAAGCAGATTGGAAATTAGGGTTTGAAAACAAGGATGACAGACGAACTTAGACTTTGAATCCCCCTTCGTTCCCCAGAGCATTGGCAATCAACAGATCAGCGGATTTCGATTCTCATTCAATCAATTACTAAGACACCACCATAACTCCTTACCCTTAGGTTTAAGACCGGCGAACGTTCACTCTATCCGTTCTAACTACCAAGATTAACTAGCCGCCCAGGTACGGTAGCCTCTCGCAACGACTTAATTAACTGGTGCAATTACTAATGATTAATGAGTTACTCTTGCAGTGGATTAACCCTAACCGGTTCCTACGAAAGGCACGCTCCAATTATAAGGTTAATTGTTCAATTCGATGTTCTAAAGTAAGGTGAGCGTTCGCTTCTATCCTTAGCATAACCAGAATCTAATCTAGGTGATCAATCCAGACAAGAAACATGAACAAAGAAGAACAAATCAAACATGAATGAGAAACTGATTGAATTTCGAATCTAATCATCGCCGATCCGTGACTGCTTTAAAGCCCTGGGTCACTTAGGGTTCATCTAGTCTAAGCTCTAACGAGTTTAGCTACTCATGATTATTACAAAAGAAACAAAGACAAAGAGAGAGTTCATCATCCAGAGGAAGAACATAAAAGAATCTGAAAAACCTAATTTAGACGACTCTGACAGACTTCGATCTTCGGTAGATAACACTCCTAGCTCCGATTCGTCGAGATGGAAGGGATGGCGTCACGATCTCTCTCTGGCTCTTCGAACTCTAACTCTTCGCTCCAGAACTTGAGAGGATTCTCTGAATTCTGATTTTGAAAAGTTGTATTTTGCGAATTATGATGTATATTCCCTTTGGGCCGCCGGGTTAAGTATTTATACTTAACCCTAACTGATCCGGATTCCTCTAATATTTTTGCCGAAATTCTTGAGGAATTTTTGGCGAAAATTCCTTTGCAAATGAGTGGTTATTTTTCACTCTTCTCTGGACTCAGTTTTCGGTTCGAACACTTGATCGATTTCGCCAAAAATTCCTTTGACTCGGCACCAGTTGATTTGTGATGTTATTTTCGCCGAAATCAATAGGTAATTTTCGGCGAAAATATCTTTGTAATCGGGCAGGATTTTGTTTGACTTTGATTGGCCCCTTTGATCGATTCCGGTTCAGTGCCTCGATGTTCCAACACCTTAGACACGTCCATGGCTACTTTATTTGATGGCAAAAACCTGTGCTAACACAAAAACACTAGAAAACCATCAAATAGACCCGAAACGGGCCAATGTAACACAAATGGCACGAGATAGGGCAATCGATTGAATATTCGTTATTCTACCCTAAAAACCATGTTTTAAGCAAAGAAATGTCGCTTAAATGAGGCTGATAATCACGTCAAATCGAGTGTCATCAAATACCCCACACTTAAGCTTTTGCTTGTCCTCACGCAAACTGAATAGAAACGCTCATGTTCGTAAATGATAAGATCGATTAAATTGGAGCTCAATCAAACACAATGAATTATTAGGCAGCTCGATTCTAGAACAAGAAACCTAACATGCATACAGATTAGCCAAACTACCTGGTCTCACTAATAAACTGCACACGACAAGTAATTAGCAACCAATTATGCACGAATTTGACCTGACCGACCAGACTCCTCACACAGGATATATATAGTACAATGGGAACTCTCACTCTCTGTGTTTAAGGACGTGTTTCTGCTCTCGATCATTTTCTGTTACCAAATTCTGTCATAGGTTTGCATTTCGACCACATCTCCACCACTGTGACAACACGAGTATCTAGTCAAGAAGGACTTCCCTGCTAGGACCGTAATGAAATCTACACTACTCGGGTTTATAATGAGATGGATGATGGGAATGTATGATGATGGCTTTGTGCGGTGTAGCTTTCGACTAACTTCCCTCCAATCTAATCTATGGCTTCCTACCGTCTAACCAAACACGGGTGGAATAATGAACGCTCGTCCTATGATACCCTCAAGCAACCTAGCACTTATTCTTTTTCTTTACACGATTTTTTTTTTCTTTTCAACTTTTCTTTTGACTTTGTTCTTCCATTTGTAGGGAGAATAACGTTTTATTGACCTAAAAACTTTGAACTTTTTCTGATTTTTCTTTTCTTCATTTTTTTTCGAAATTTTCTTCTTTTCTTACTTCACTTTTTTTTTCTTTTTTTTGTGCCGATTTTCTTTTAGTTGCTAGAGGGGTTTACACGTCTGGACATATTAGCTAAGACCAACTGTTTAATGGCTATAGGCAGGTTACCACAAACCGACTTCCGGTATGTCAATCTAGAACTACAACCACAGGGGATCAACGGGGAATGAAAGAAATGGGAAATGGCTGTAATGTATTATCGAACCGAAAGAACAGGCCAAGCTCAAGGGTCTAAACCTAGTGGATTTATCGTTTGGTAGGCTATCTGGCTTAGTAGCTGAATCTAGGTGCCCCTATCCTTCTAGAACTCGTGTCATCGTGTGGTCTCGAGTAGGTCTCATGCAAATTCTAACTCATTCAAGTAAACAGAAAACCACTCAGAAAGAATTTTAATTGCAAGTTACGTGCAATGGATCAAAAGCTCACAGTTGGTTTGCTAGTCGGATTCGGTCATTTTCATGCAATCAAGGCTACAAACTACAAGTGTGATTTTAAAATTCTGTTCTGACCAGGCAATTTAGCATCAAAGTATACAAGTTGGTTCTCAAGTTCTAGGTTAAGCAGTCTAAGCATCATTATGAAGGTTTGAACAACAATTTAACATCAAAAATCAAGAACTGAGCCATTCTAATGCTAGAGAGACTGGAATGGAATCACGAGGCACACATAAAACACAATCAAGGGCAATCAAGTTCATGCAAGGTTCTCTAGTATCCTACCCCACACTTAAATCGGACTGTGTCCTCACAGGACTAATTCTAGAGTTCAGAGTGAAGTAGAAGAACCTGGACCGAGATGATTAGTGTAGGGGATGAGCACAGGTCCTCGGAGTGGAGGGAATCTACCCAAGCGAGGCAAAGGGAATCTACCGATTGCCTGCAAAACAAAAACAAATAAAACATAAAAATGAAACCGGGACAAATGTCCCGGATCCACACAGAAAAAAGTTGGACCGTAATCCGAAAAGAATAAATAAAAAGAAGACACCAGAAAAGGAATACAACCCGATCACTGCTGGTCCGGTGAACCGAGAGGTGGAAAGTGGAGGTGCTCGCCGAGTTGACGTTGCCACGCCAGTTGTGCCTCATATCGCCTGTCGGCGCGGTGCATATGCTGCTGCATAATAGTCAATCGCGCCTCTTGCATGGCATTGTCGGTGATGCGCCACTCCTGAAGTCGCTCGTACAACTCTCCAACATCCGCGGGGTGGTGTCGAGGTTGTTGGGGAGGCGCCTGGGAAGCATACCCTGCCTGATGATGTGGCGAGGGTATATAATCTTGGAATACTGGCGGCGGCTGGGGCTGCTGCTCCTCAGCATCATCTTCTTCCTCTGACTCGACCACAGGCTGGAGTGGAGGATCTGCTGCTACATGGGGACTGAGGTCGAGTTCTAAGTCGTAGTCAACCGCCAAGTCTCCTCCAACAGTCCTAACTCGGTGTCGTGGAATGTGCTGGCCATACTCATGGCTGATGCCGAAGGAGATGATGAGCTGACCTATGAAGTTACCCCCCAAGAGTCTACGAGGTGGCGTCTTCCTCCTGGTCTTCTGGCGGAAGATGCGAGCCAGTACCCAGCCGGGGTGTAGAGGGTAGCTCTCTCGGATGGCTCGGAGAAGCATGAGCTCCTCCTTGAGGATATGGTGGAGATCCTTGTCGGGTACATATAAAAGGGATCTACGCCAAACCATATGAATAAATTTAAAGAGAGGGTGAGAGAGTGACTTAACTGAGTTGCTCGTCCCGAGGCGATCGCCAGGTACGCCTGTCATGTGGCTCCAGAGTGCGTGGTACTCCTCCTCGTTATCATCTTTGCCCCAGCCTAGGTGATGATCGTGATAATGCTCGTAGGGGATGCCAAGATGAGCAGCAAACTCGTCGTAGGTGAGCTTCCTGTACACCCCACCAAGATAGAAGGTCACAACCTTCTGGCGCTGCTTCCTCTTGTGCTCATCCAGATCAAAGGTCGCCCAGAACTCCTGGAGAGCAATGTCTGGGAACTCGGCAGCGATGGTGGTCAGCTCGAGGAGGCCTGCCGGTGCGAGGGCGTCATGCACGTTCCGGTGGTAGTCCACATCATGATCGTGCAGGGACTCCGTGGAAAGGGGGCGCACGTCAGCTCCCCTAATGTGCTCTATCTTCTGGAAGCACTCGAAGTAGAAGTCAGGTAGACGGAGATAGTGCGATGGTATCCAGCCCGGCGGGGTAGTGCAGGTGGGGGACCCAGAATGGCGGGTGTGTGACGGGAGCGGCAGCTCCTGAGCTCGAGGCGCCATCAAGTCGCGCCTTAGTCCTGCGCTCATAAGTGGTGTTCCTAAACCAGAATGAAACCAGATTAGTCAACTAAAACCCTACCCCACACTTAGTAGAAAAACTCAATTTCACGAACAAATGAGGGAAACCGAGTGGGGGTAAGCAAAGCAGAGAAACCGGTAATCATAGACAGTAAAATACATACTTAGGAACAGCCAGAATCGGATAAGCACAATCAGAGTTCAAAAATTCAAACCGACATTTAGAAAGTCAACATTTGAGCATATTGAACCCTAATCATGGCAAGACTATCATAACTTGGAGAATGACGGTAAAATATGATCTCAAACGACAAGCACGATAATATAATCGAGAATGAGCACATCAGGCAGCCAAATGATCACAACAGTTCAAAGTCAAACCGACATTTCTCACAAAAGTCAACATCACAAAGAATCAATCCTATGCATAGCAACACATGATCAAATGATATGGAAATTAAGCACGGGACTCCTTAAGCATGCTAGAACAGTTCTACAAGTTCAGCTAACCTAGTTCACACGAAAACAGTCGGCACGCAAAACGAGGCAAACCGAAATCACGAAAAGTCAACCCTGATGAAATTCAGCAATCCATATGTCAAAAGATTCGTATTGAAAAGCTCTACAACTTACCTTGAAGCCATGACTGCTTAAAATGAACGGTTTGGGAGGAATCGGTGAAAAACTTTGAAAATGAGGGTTTCGTGAACTGGAGCTGTAGAGCTCCGATTTGGACGTTCTAGGGCTTGTAAAGATCGGAATTGGGAGGGGAGTCGAGCGGCGGTGGCGGCGGTGGAAAACGGCGGCGGTGGCAGTTTTAAAGAGTGGTGGCGGCGGTGATTTGAAAACGAAAAGGGGAGGGGTTTTTTTCGGGTGTTTGAACGAAAATGAAAGAAGGAGAGAGAGGATGTTAAATCCGGATTTTAAATGGGAAGTTTGGGTGATTTTCAAAATTATTTTCGGCGAAAATAAGAGGGTGTTTTCACCGAAAATTGGAGTTAAAATGGCTCGCCGAAAACTCTCAACTTTTTGAACCGAAAAGATAAAACAGGAGACCGGGTTTGAAAATTCGAAAATGATTTCGCCGAAAATAGGGTTTTATTTTTGCCGAAAATTTTGAACTGTTCGGGTTAAAATATTTTCGCAAATCCAGCCAACTTCAGAAAATCACAGTTAAATCCACAAAAATCGGAACGACCTCAATCAACTTGCAAACGACACTACGACACGCAGACTCTACACGAAAAATAATAAATCAAACAAACTGACACTTTTGGTCCCCCGAACCGACTCTAAAATACCAAGTTTGACACAAAATTAAAAACAGACTCCAGCCATGGGTTGCCTCCCACGAAGCGCTCTTTTATTAACGTCCTTGAGCTGGATGATACCTGGACGGTATTAGGAGACATCCCAACTCAGATTCTCCTTAACGCTCGCGTCGGAGTTCATGAAGTACAGCTTCGGGACTTCTCCGGTAAGCGTGAATCTCTTCCCGTTTGCATGCAAAAACTTGGTACGTCCATCGGGAAGATGATCGATGAACTTGAACGGTCCGAACAGTTCTCTGGAGAGATCATCCTTCTTGATTGTTACGATGGAAGGAATGAAGACTGTCGGATTCTTCTTTTCTTTTATCTTCGGTTTGGTATCACCAGGATCGGTGATCGTCAGTATTTCCTTAAGAGATGCTTTTGGCTTCTCCTTCCATACTTGTTCTGGCGCCGGTTTCTCGGAACTAATTGGTGGTGCAGCTGGCTCGGTGGAAGATGGTGGAATTTTTGGCCTCCAGACCATTTGGGTCTTCGTCTTCTTGTTCTTTCCCTGAGGTCTGCTCGGTTTAATGCTCGGTGGCTTAGAAGAGGCTTGCAGTTACTTCTTCTTCTTTTTGAGCGGCTTCTGAACCGAAGTTTCTGGCTTCTTTTTAATAACCTGTTTAATATCTGCAGCAACAATCGAGCTAGAGACATTGGAAGAAGCATTAGTAACGGAGTTGACCGGAGTCAACTCCACAGTTTCAACAGCTAGGAAGTGGGATTCTTCATTCCTAGAGTTATATTTCATGCCATCTTTAAGACGGAACGTTTTCGTTTCTTTACCGACCCTTAGAGTTAAAGAACCATTTGGAACGTTAATATTCATTCCAGTAGTAGCCATGAATGGTGGACCTATGAGAATGGTAGAATCATCTGTACTAGTATCCATAATCACATAGTCAGCTAAGAACGTGAACGGACCACATTTAGTAACAACGTCTTTAATCTCTCCCTTAGGGGTTTTAAGTGATCTATCAGCAAAGACGAGTTGCATACTAGGCGGTTCAAGTTCTCCTAGGTTTAGCTTTTCAAACAGGCTCATAGGCATGACATTAACAGATGCTCCTAGATCAACTAAACAGCGTTCAACCTCAACATCATTAATGACCAAAGGCAAAGTAAAAGAACCAGGATAAGATAATTTAGCTGGATATGGAGAAGCAGGTTTCTTAACACGAATGTCAGGATATCCTTCCTTGTTCCCCTTCATGCCAGTCTCGATCCTTCCATTTGGCAGCAATGCTCTAGGAAAAGGAGGCTTCACGATGTACGGTGTAAGAGGAGGATCATCCTCCTTAGGCGCCGATTCCTGTTCTTCTTCTTCCTCCGGAGTTTCAGCAATTAAGTTTGGGAGTTTCCGAGCGGTTACCATCTTGGGTTGCTCCTTCCTCGGATTCGGCTCTGTCTGGCTTGGAAGTTGACTGATGACACTCGATTTGACGTGATTATCAGCCTCATTTAAGCGACATTTCTTTGCTTAAGATATTGTTTTTAGGGTAGAATAACGAATATTCAATCGATTGCCCTATCTCGTGCCAATTGTGTTACCTTGGCCCATTTCGGGTCTATTTGATGGTTTTCTAGTGTTTTTGTGTTAGCACAGGTTTTCGCCGTCAAATAAAGTAGCCATGGACGTGTCTAAGGCATTGGAACCTCGAAGAACCAAACCGGAATCGATCAAAGGAGCCAATCAAAGCCAAAGCAAATCCCTACCCGACTACAAAGATTTTTTTGCCGAAAATACCCTATTGATTTCGGCGAAAATAATAGTACAAACCAACTGATGCCAAGTCAAAGGTATTTTTGGCGAAATTGATTAACTCTTCGATCCGAAAATAGAGTACAGAGAAATCAGCCGGCGGTGTCTTCAATTGCAAGAATATTTTCGGCGAAAATACTTCATTATTTTCGGCGAAAATAACAGAAGGAATCCGGCAACTTAGGGTTTAAGTATAAATACTTAACCCGGCAGCCCAAAAACAGACATCAATCATTATTCATACTTTCACAAATCAGACTTTTGAGAGTCAGCCGACTCTAGGGTCAATAGATAGAGTTTAGAGAGTTCGAAGATCCGTGGAGAGATCGTGACGCCATCCTTCCACCTCGGAGAACTCGGAGCTTAAAGTTGAAGATCCAGGAGATTGAAGCATCGCGGGAGTCGTCTGAATTAGGTTTTTCAGTTCTTATCTGTTCTTCCTCTGTATGATGATCTTCATTGCTGCCTTTGATTCTCTTGTATCTGATATGAGTAACTGAACTTGTAGAGCTTAGATTAGATGAACCCTAAGTGACCCAGGGCTTTAAAGCGGTCACGGATCGGCGGTAATTAGATTCGAAGTTCAATCAGTTCCTCTTTGCATGTTTGATTCGTTCTTCATTGTTCATGTTTCTTGTCTGGATTGATCCCCTACATTAGATTCTTGTTAAGCTAAGGATAGAAGCGAACGCTCGCCTTACTTTAGAACATCGAATTGAACAATTAACCTTATAATTGGAGCGTGCCTTTCGTAGGAACCGGTTAGGGTTAATCCACTGCAAGAGTAACTCATTAATCATTAGTAATTACACCAGTTAATTAAGTCGTTACGAGAGGTGACCGTACCCGGGCGGCTAGTTAATCTTGGTAGTTAGAACGGATAGAGCGAACGTTCGCCGGTCTTAAACCTAAGGGTAAGGAGTTATGGTGGTGTCTTAGTAATTGATTGAATTAGAATTGAAAACCGTTGATCTGTTGATTGCCTATGCTCTAGTGAACGAAGGGGGATTCAAAATCTAAGTTCGTCTATCTTCTCGTTAGTCAACCTTTTACTTTTCTGTCTTTTATTTTCCTTTGTTCATTAGATTAGAAGTCGTGGAACTCACACCACGCACTAAGTGTTCAAACCTGAGTAATTTGCCAGCTTCTTTGAGTAGTCGATTAATAGAAACCCCTGGAATACGATCTACCCTAGCTTCACAGCTTGGTAGTATTTGATACCGCTAATACTGCAGCTTATCAAATTGGCGCCGTTGGTCTTAGTATTTGAAAATTTGTTTGGTTGATGTTCTTGCATGTGTAGGTCACTCTTTCTACGTGGAACAGTCTAAACCAAATTGTTAGAATTGAATCTCGGTTTAATCTCGTGTCATTTGTGAATTTGAGTGTGTTCTAGTTCAGTTTGCTTGAGGACAAGCAAAAGCTTAACTGTGGGGTATTTGATGACACTCGATTTGACGTGATTATCAGCCTCATTTAAGCGACATTTCTTTGCTTAAGACATTGTTTTTAGGGTAGAATAACGAATATTCAATCGATTGCCTATCTCGTGCCAATTGTGTTACCTTGGCCCATTTCGGGTCTATTTGATGGTTTTCTAGTGTTTTTGTGTTAGCACAGGTTTTCGCCGTCAAATAAAGTAGCCATGGACGTGTCTAAGGCATTGGAACCTCGAGGAACCAAACCGGAATCGATCAAAGGAGCCAATCAAAGTCAAAGCAAATCCCTACCCGACTACAAAGATATATTCAGCTCAAAAATACCCTAAAAGATTTTTCGCCGAAAATAACTATGATACGAAAAACAACAACTGATGCCGAGTCAAAGGTATTTTCGGCGAAATTGATTAACTCTTCGATCCGAAAAATAGAGTACAGAGAAATCAGCCGGCGGTGTCTTCAATTGCAAGAATATTTTCGGCGAAAATACTTCATTATTTTCGCAAAAATAACAGAAGGAATCCGGCGACTTAGGGTTTAAGTATAAATACTTAACCCGGCGGCCCAAAAACAGACATCAATCATTATTCATACTTTCACAAATCAGACTTTTGAGAGTCAGCCACTCTAGGGTCGATAGATAGAGTTTAGAGAGTTCGAAGAACCGTGGAGAGATCGTGACGCCATCCTTCCACTCAGAGAACTCGGAGCTTAAAGTTGAAGATCCAGGAGATTGAAGCATCGCGGGAGTCGTCAGAATTAGGTTTTTCAGTTCTTATCTGTTCTTCCTCTGTATGATGATCTTCATTGTTGCCTTTGATTCTCTTGTATCTGATATGAGTAACTGAACTTTGTAGAGCTTAGATTAGATGAACCCTAAGTGACCCAGGGCTTTAAAGCGGTCACGGATCGGCGGTAATTAGATTCGAAGTTCAATCAGTTCCTCTTTGCATGTTTGATTCGTTCTTCATTGTTCATGTTTCTTGTCTGGATTGATCCCCTAGATTAGATTCTTGTTAAGCTAAGGATAGAAGCGAACGCTCGCCTTAATTTAGAACATCGAATTGAACAATTAACCTTATAATTGGAGCGTGCCTTTCGTAGGAACCGGTTAGGGTTAATCCACTGCAAGAGTAACTCATTAATCATTAGTAATTACACCAGTTAATTAAGTCGTTACGAGAGGCGACCGTACCCGGGCGGCTAGTTAATCTTGGTAGTTAGAACGGATAGAGCGAACGTTCGCCGGTCTTAAACCTAAGGGTAAGGAGTTATGGTGGTGTCTTAGTAATTGATTGAATTAGAATTGAAAACCGCTGATCTGTTGATTGCCTATGCTCTGGTGAACGAAGGGGGTTTCGAAATCTAAGTTCGTCTATCTTCTCGTTAGTCAACCTTTTACTTTTCTGTCTTTTATTTTCCTTTGTTCATTAGATTAGAAGTCGTGGAACTCACACCACGCACTAAGTGTTCAAACCTGAGTAATTTGCCAGCTTCTTTGAGTAGTCGATTAGTAGAAACCCCTGGAATACGATCTATCCTAGCTTCACAGCTTGGTAGTATTTGATACCGCTAATACTGCAGCTTATCAAATTGGCGCCGTTGGTCTTAGTATTTGAAAATTTGTTTGGTTGATGTTCTTGCATGTGTAGGTCACTCTTTCTACGTGGAACAGTCTAAACCAAATTGTTAGAATTGAATCTCGGTTTAATCTCGTGTCATTTGTGAATTTGAGTGTGTTCTAGTTTAGTTTGCTTGAGGACAAGCAAAAGCTTAAGTGTGGGGTATTTGATGACACTCGATTTGACGTGATTATCAGCCTCATTTAAGCGACATTTCTTTGCTTAAGACATTGTTTTTAGGGTAGAATAACGAATATTCAATCGATTGCCCTATCTCGTGCCAATTGTGTTACCTTGGCCCATTTCGGGTCTATTTGATGGTTTTCTAGTGTTTTTGTGTTAGCACAGGTTTTCGCCGTCAAATAAAGTAGCCATGGACGTGTCTAAGGCATTGGAACCTCGAGGAACCAAACGGAATCGATCAAATGAGCCAATCAAAGTCAAAGCAAATCCCTACCCGACTACAAAGATATTTTCGCTAAAAATACCCTATTGATTTCGGCGAAAATAATAGTACAAACCAACTGATGCCGAGTCAAAGGTATTTTCGGCGAAATTGATTAACTCTTCGATCCAAAAATAGAGTACAGAGAAATCAGCCGCGGTGTCTTCAATTGCAAGAATATTTTCGGCGAAAATACTTCATTATTTTCGACGAAAATAACAGAAGGAATCCGGCAACTTAGGGTTTAAGTATAAATACTTAACCCGGCAGCCCAAAAACAGACATCAATCATTATTCATACTTTCACAAATCAGACTTTTGAGAGTCAGCCGACTCTAGGGTCGATAGATAGAGTTTAGAGAGTTCGAAGATCCGTGGAGAGATCGTGACGCCATCCTTCCACCTCGGAGAACTCGGAGCTTAAAGTTGAAGATCCAGGAGATTGAAGCATCGCGGGAGTCGTCAGAATTAGGTTTTTCAGTTCTTATCTGTTCTTCCTCTGTATGATGATCTTCATTGTTGCCTTTGATTCTCTTGTATCTGATATGAGTAACTGAACTTGTAGAGCTTAGATTAGATGAACCCTAAGTGACCCAGGGCTTTAAAGCGGTCACGGATCGGCGGTAATTAGATTCGAAGTTCAATCAGTTCCTCTTTGCATGTTTGATTCGTTCTTCATTGTTCATGTTTCTTGTCTGGATTGATCCCCTAGATTAGATTCTTGTTAAGCTAAGGATAGAAGCGAACGCTCGCCTTATTTAGAACATCGAATTGAACAATTAACCTTATAATTGGAGCGTGCCTTTCGTAGGAACCGGTTAGGGTTAATCCACTGCAAGAGTAACTCATTAATCATTAGTAATTACACCAGTTAATTAAGTCGTTGCGAGAGGCGACCGTACCCGGGCGGCTAGTTAATCTTGGTAGTTAGAACGGATAGAGCGAACGTTCGCCGGTCTTAAACCTAAGGGTAAGGAGTTATGGTGGTGTCTTAGTAATTGATTGAATTAGAATTGAAAACGCTGATCTGTTGATTGCCTATGCTCTGGTGAACGAAGGGGGATTCGAAATCTAAGTTCGTCTATCTTCTCGTTAGTCAACCTTTTACTTTTCTGTCTTTTATTTTCCTTTGTTCATTAGATTAGAAGTCGTGGAACTCACACCACGCACTAAGTGTTCAAACCTGAGTAATTTGCCAGCTTCTTTGAGTAGTCGATTAGTAGAAACCCCTGGAATACGATCTACCTAGCTTCACAGCTTGGTAGTATTTGATACAGCTAATACTGCAGCTTATCAAATTGGCGCCGTTGGTCTTAGTATTTGAAAATTTGTTTGGTTGATGTTCTTGCATGTGTAGGTCACTCTTTCTACGTGGAACAGTCTAAACCAAATTGTTAGAATTGAATCTCGGTTTAATCTCGTGTCATTTGTGAAATTTGAGTGTGTTCTATTTAGTTTGCTTGAGGAAGCAAGCTTAGTGTGGGTATTTGATGACACTCGATTTGACGTGATTATCAGCCTCATTTAAGCGACATTTCTTTGCTTAAGACATTGTTTTTAGGGTAGAATAACGAATATTCAATCGATTGCCCTATCTCGTGCCAATTGTGTTACCTTGGCCCATTTCGGGTCTATTTGATGGTTTTCTAGTGTTTTTGTGTTAGCACAGGTTTTCGCCGTCAAATAAAGTAGCCATGGACGTGTCTAAGGCATTGGAACCTCGAGGAACCAAACCGAATCGATCAAATGAGCCAATCAAAGTCAAAGCAAATCCTACCCGACTACAAAGATATTTTCGCTAAAAATACCTATTGATTTCGTGCGAAAATAATAGTACAAACCAATGATGCCGATCAAAGGTATTTTCGGCGAAATTATTAACTCTTCGATCAAAATAGAGTACAGAGAAATCAGCGCGGTGTCTTCAATTGCAAGAATATTTGGGCAATACTCTTATTTTGCGAAAATAACAGAAGAATCCGGCAACTTAGGTTTAAGTATAAATACTTAACCGCAGCCAAAAAGACATAATCATTTTCATACTTCACAAATCAGACTTTGAGAGTCAGCCGACTCTAGGGTCGATAGATAGATTTAGAGAGTTCGAAGATCCGTGAGAGATCGTGACGCCATCTTCACCTTGGAGAACTCGAGCTTAAAGTGAAGATCCAGAGATTGAAGCATCGCGGAGTCGTCAGAATTAGGTTTTTCAGTTCTTATCTGTTCTTCCTCTGTATGATGATCTTCATTGTTGCCTTTGATTCTCTTGTATCTGATAGAGTAACTGAACTTGTAGAGCTTAGATTAGATGAACCCTAAGTGACCCAGGGCTTTAAAGCGGTCACGGATCGGCGGTAATTAGATTCGAAGTTCAATCAGTTCCTCTTTGCATGTTTGATTCGTTCTTCATTGTTCATGTTTCTTGTCTGGATTGATCCCCTAGATTAGATTCTTGTTAAGCTAAGGATAGAAGCGAACGCTCGCCTTACTTTAGAACATCGAATTGAACAATTAACCTTATAATTGGAGCGTGCCTTTCGTAGGAACCGGTTAGGGTTAATCCACTGCAAGAGTAACTCATTAATCATTAGTAATTACACCAGTTAATTAAGTCGTTGCGAGAGGCGACCGTACCCGCGGCTAGTTAATCTTGGTAGTTAGAACGGATAGAGCGAACGTTCGCCGGTCTTAAACCTAAGGGTAAGGAGTTATGGTGGTGTCTTAGTAATTGATTGAATTAGAATTGAAAACCGCTGATCTGTTGATTGCCTATGCTCTGGTGAACGAAGGGGGATTCGAAATCTAAGTTCGTCTATCTTCTCGTTAGTCAACCTTTTACTTTTCTGTCTTTTATTTTCCTTTGTTCATTAGATTAGAAGTCGTGGAACTCACACCACGCACTAAGTGTTCAAACCTGAGTAATTTGCCAGCTTCTTTGAGTAGTCGATTAGTAGAAACCCCTGGAATACGATCTACCCTAGCTTCACAGCTTGGTAGTATTTGATACAGCTAATACTGCAGCTTATCAAATTGGCGCCGTTGGTCTTAGTATTTGAAAATTTGTTTGGTTGATGTTCTTGCATGTGTAGGTCACTCTTTCTACGTGGAACAGTCTAAACCAAATTGTTAGAATTGAATCTCGGTTTAATCTCGTGTCATTTGTGAATTTGAGTGTGTTTGTCTTTGCTAGACAAGCAATTAAGTGGGGTATTTGATGACACTCGATTTGACGTGATTATCAGCCTCATTTAAGCGACATTTCTTTGCTTAAGACATTGTTTTTAGGGTAGAATAACGAATATTCAATCGATTGCCCTATCTCGTGCCAATTGTGTTACCTTGGCCCGTTTGGGTCTATTTGATGGTTTTCTAGTGTTTTTGTGTTAGCACAGGTTTTCGCCGTCAAATAAAGTAGCCATGGACGTGTCTAAGGCATTGGAACCTCGAGAACCAAACCGAATCGATCAAAGAGCCAATCAAAGTCAAAGCAAATCCCTACCCGACTACAAAGATATTTTCGCTAAAATACCCTATTGATTTCGGCGAAAATAATAGTACAAACCAACTGATGCCGAGTCAAAGGTATTTTCGGCGAAATTGATTAACTCTTCGATCCGAAAATAGAGTACAGAGAAATCAGCCGGCGGTGTCTTCAATTGCAAGAATATTTTCGGCGAAAATACTTCATTATTTTCGCGAAAATAACAGAAGGAATCCGGCGACTTAGGGTTTAAGTATAAATACTTAACCCGGCGGCCCAAAAATAGACATCAATCATTATTCATACTTTCACAAATCAGACTTTTGAGAGTCAGCCGACTCTAGGGTCGATAGATAGAGTTTAGAGAGTTCGAAGATCCGTGGACAGATCGTGACGCCATCCTTCCACCTCGGAGAACTCGGAGCTTAAAGTTGAAGATCCAGGAGATTGAAGCATCACGGGAGTCGTCAGAATTAGGTTTTTCAGTTCTTATCTGTTCTTCCTCTGTATGATGATCTTCATTGTTGCCTTTGATTCTCTTGTATCTGATATGAGTAACTGAACTTGTAGAGCTTAGATTAGATGAACCCTAAGTGACCCAGGGCTTTAAAGCGGTCACGGATCGGCGGTAATTAGATTCGAAGTTCAATCAGTTCCTCTTTGCATGTTTGATTCGTTCTTCATTGTTCATGTTTCTTGTCTGGATTGATCCCCTAGATTAGATTCTTGTTAAGCTAAGGATAGAAGCGAACGCTCGCCTTACTTTAGAACATCGAATTGAACAATTAACCTTATAATTGGAGCGTGCCTTTCGTAGGAACCGGTTAGGGTTAATCCACTGCAAGAGTAACTCATTAATCATTAGTAATTACACCAGTTAATTAAGTCGTTGCGAGAGGCGACCGTACCCGGGCGGCTAGTTAATCTTGGTAGTTAGAACGGATAGAGCGAACGTTCGCCGGTCTTAAACCTAAGGGTAAGGAGTTATGGTGGTGTCTTAGTAATTGATTGAATTAGAATTGAAAACCGCTGATCTGTTGATTGCCTATGCTCTGGTGAACGAAGGGGGATTCGAAATCTAAGTTCGTCTATCTTCTCGTTAGTCAACCTTTTACTTTTCTGTCTTTTATTTTCCTTTGTTCATTAGATTAGAAGTCGTGGAACTCACACCACGCACTAAGTGTTCAAACCTGAGTAATTTGCCAGCTTCTTTGAGTAGTCGATTAGTAGAAACCCCTGGAATACGATCTACCCTAGCTTCACAGCTTGGTAGTATTTGATACGCTAATACGCAGCTTATCAAATTGGCGCCGTTGGTCTTAGTATTTGAAAATTTGTTTGGTTGATGTTCTTGCATGTGTAGGTCACTCTTTCTACGTGGAACAGTCTAAACCAAATTGTTAGAATTGAATCTCGGTTTAATCTCGTGTCATTTGTGAATTTGAGTGTGTTCTAGTTAGTTTGCTTGAGGACAAGCAAAAGCTTAAGTGTGGGGTATTTGATGACACTCGATTTGACGTGATTATCAGCCTCATTTAAGCGACATTTCTTTGCTTAAGACATTGTTTTTAGGGTAGAATAACGAATATTCAATCGATTGCCCTATCTCGTGCCAATTGTGTTACCTTGGCCCATTTCGGGTCTATTTGATGGTTTTCTAGTGTTTTTGTGTTAGCACAGGTTTTCGCCGTCAAATAAAGTAGCCATGGACGTGTCTAAGGCATTGGAACCTCGAGGAACCAAACCGGAATCGATCAAATGAGCCAATCAAAGTCAAAGCAAATCCCTACCCGACTACAAAGATATTTTCGCAAAAATACCCTATTGATTTCGGCGAAAATAATAGTACAAACCAACTGATGCCGAGTCAAAGGTATTTTCGGCGAAATTGATTAACTCTTCGATCCAAAAATAGAGTACAGAGAAATCAGCCGGCGGTGTCTTCAATTGCAAGAATATTTCGGCGAAAATACTTCATTATTTTCGCGAAAATAACAGAAGGAATCCGGCGACTTAGGGTTTAAGTATAAATACTTAACCCGCGCGGCCCAAAAAAGACATCAATCATTATTCATACTTTCACAAATCAGACTTTTGAGAGTCAGCCGACTCTAGGGTCGATAGATAGAGTTTAGAGAGTTCGAAGATCCGTGGACAGATCGTGACGCCATCCTTCCACCTCGGAGAACTCGGAGCTTAAAGTTGAAGATCCAGGAGATTGAAGCATCGCGGGAGTCGTCAGAATTAGGTTTTTCAGTTCTTATCTGTTCTTCCTCTGTATGATGATCTTCATTGTTGCCTTTGATTCTCTTGTATCTGATATGAGTAACTGAACTTGTAGAGCTTAGATTAGATGAACCCTAAGTGACCCAGGGCTTTAAAGCGTCACGGATCGGCGGTAATTAGATTCGAAGTTCAATCAGTTCCTCTTTGCATGTTTGATTCGTTCTTCATTGTTCATGTTTCTTGTCTGGATTGATCCCCTAGATTAGATTCTTGTTAAGCTAAGGATAGAACGAACGCTCGCCTTACTTTAGAACATCGAATTGAACAATTAACCTTATAATTGGAGCGTGCCTTTCGTAGGAACCGGTTAGGGTTAATCCACTGCAAGAGTAACTCATTAATCATTAGTAATTACACCAGTTAATTAAGTCGTTGCGAGAGGCGACCGTACCCGGCGGCTAGTTAATCTTGGTAGTTAGAACGGATAGAGCGAACGTTCGCCGTCTTAAACCTAAGGGTAAGGAGTTATGGTGGTGTCTTAGTAATTGATTGAATTAGAATTGAAAACCGCTGATCTGTTGATTGCCTATGCTCTGGTGAACGAAGGGGATTCGAAATCTAAGTTCGTCTATCTTCTCGTTAGTCAACCTTTTACTTTTCTGTCTTTTATTTTCCTTTGTTCATTAGATTAGAAGTCGTGGAACTCACACCACGCACTAAGTGTTCAAACCTGAGTAATTTGCCAGCTTCTTTGAGTAGTCGATTAGTAGAAACCCCTGGAATACGATCTACCCTAGCTTCACAGCTTGGTAGTATTTGATACCGCTAATACAGCAGCTTATCAAATTGGCGCGTTGGTCTTAGTATTTGAAAATTTGTTTGGTTGATATTCTTGCATGTGTAGGTCACTCTTTCTACGTGGAACAGTCTAAACCAAATTGTTAGAATTGAATCTCGGTTTAATCTCGTGTCATTTGTGAATTTGAGTGTGTTCTAGTTCAGTTTGCTTGAGGACAAGCAATAGCTTAAGTGTGGGGTATTTGATGACACTCGATTTGACCTGATTATCAGCCTCATTTAAGCGACATTTCTTTGCTTAAGACATTGTTTTTAGGGTAGAATAACGAATATTCAATCGATTGCCCTATCTCGTGCCAATTGTGTTACCTTGGCCCGTTTTGGGTCTATTTGATGGTTTTCTAGTGTTTTTGTGTTAGCACAGGTTTTGCCGTCAAATAAAGTAGCCATGGACGTGTCTAAGGCATTGGAACCTCGAAGAACCAAACCGGAATCGATCAAAGGAGCCAATCAAAGTCAAAGCAAATCCCTACCCACTACAAAGATATTTTCACCGAAAATACCGTATTGATTTCGGCGAAAATAATAGTACAAACCAACTGATGCCGAGTCAAAGGTATTTTCGGTGAAATTGATTAACTCTTCGATCCGAAAATAGAGTACAGAGAAATCAGCCGGCGGTGTCTTCAGTTGCAAGAATATTTTCGGCGAAAATACTTCATTATTTTCGGCGAAAATAACAGAAGGAATCCGGCGACTTAGGGTTTAAGTATAAATACTTAACCCGGCGGCCCAAAAATAGACATCAATCATTATTCATACTTTCACAAATCAGACTTTTGAGAGTCAGCCGACTCTAGGGTCGATAGATAGAGTTTAGAGAGTTCAAAGATCCGTGGACAGATCGTGACGCCATCCTTCCATCTCGGAGAACTCGGAGCTTAAAGTTGAAGATCTAGGAGATTGAAGCATCACGGGAGTCGTCAGAATTAGGTTTTTCAGTTCTTATCTGTTCTTCCTCTGTATGATGATCTTCATTGTTGCCTTTGATTCTCTTGTATCTGATATGAGTAACTGAACTTGTAGAGCTTAGATTAGATGAACCCTAAGTGACCCAGGGCTTTAAAGCGGTCACGGATCGGCGGTAATTAGATTCGAAGTTCAATCAGTTCCTCTTTGCATGTTTGATTCGTTCTTCATTGTTCATGTTTCTTGTCTGGATTGATCCCCTAGATTAGACTCTTGTTAAGCTAAGGATAGAAGCGAACGCTCGCCTTACTTTAGAACATTGAATTGAACAATTAACCTTATAATTGGAGCGTGCCTTTCGTAGGAACCGGTTAGGGTTAATCCACTACAAGAGTAACTCATTAATCATTAGTAATTACACCAGTTAATTAAGTCATTGCGAGAGGCGACCGTACCCGGGCGGCTAGTTAATCTTGGTAGTTAGAACGGATAGAGCAAACGTTCGCCGGTCTTAAACGTAAGGGTAAGGAGTTATGGTGGTGTCTTAGTAATTGATTGAATTAGAATTGAAAACCGCTGATCTGTTGATTGCCTATGCTCTGGTGAACGAAGGGGGATTCGAAATCTAAGTTCGTCTATCTTCTCGTTAGTCAACCTTTTACTTTTCTGTCTTTTATTTTCCTTTGTTCATTAGATTAGAAGTCGTGGAACTCACACCACGCACTAAGTGTTCAAACCTGAGTAATTTGCCAGCTTCTTTGAGTAGTCGATTAGTAGAAACCCTAGAATACGATCTACCCTAGCTTCACATCTTGGTAGTATTTGATACCGCTAATACTGCAGCTTATCAAATTGATTTGATGACACTCGATTTGACGTGATTATCAGCCTCATTTAAGCGACATTTCTTTGCTTAAGACATGGTTTTTTAGGGTAGAATAACGAATATTCAATCGATTGCCCTATCTCGTGCCATTTGTGTTACCTTGGCCCGTTTCGGGTCTATTTGATGGTTTTCTAGTGTTTTTGTGTTAGCACAGGTTTTTTCCGTCAAATAAAGTAGCCATGGACGTGTCTAAGGCGTAGGAACCTCGAGGAATCAAGCCGGAATCGATCCAAGGAGCCAGTCAAAGTCAAACAAAATCCTGCCCGAGTACAAAGAGATTTTCGCCGAAATTGAGCTTGCATATTCGGCAAAAATATTAGTGCATTCAACTGGTGCCGAGTCAAAGGACATCTTCGGCGAAAACATTGTACTCTTCGGACCGAAAATACAAGGCAGAGAAAGCACTCTCGAACACAAAGGAATTTTTGCCGAAATTCTTAAGGAATTTTCGGCGAAAATAATACAATATTCCGGATCAGTTAGGGTTAAGTATAAATACTTAACCCGGCGGCCCAAACATGATATACAATCATAATTCGCAAAACACAACTTTTCGAATCAGAATTCTCTCAAGTTCTGGAGCGAAGAGTTGGAATTCGAAGAGCCGGAGTTCGAAGAGCCGAATAGAGATCGTGACGCCATCCCTTCCACCTCGACGAACCGGAGCTAGGAGTGTAGATTACCGAAGATCGGAGTCTGTCAGAGTCGTCTGAATTAGGTTTTTCAGATTCTTTTCTGTTCTTCCTCTGAATGATGAACTCTTTCTTTGTCTTTGTTTCTTCTGTAATGATCATGAGTAGCTAAACCCTTTGGAGCTTAGACTAGATGAACCCTAAGTGACCCAGGGCTTTAAAGCGGTCACGGATCGGCGGTGATTAGATTCGAAATTCAATCAGTTTCTCATTCATGTTTGATTCATTCTTCATTGTTCATGTTTCTTGTCTGGATTGATCACTAGATTAGATTCTTGTTAAAGCTAAGGATAGAAGCGAACGCTCGCCTTACTTTAGAACATTGAATTAAACAATTAACCTTATAATTGGAGCGTGCCTTTCGTAGGAACCGGTTAGGGTTAATTCACTGCAAGAGTAACTCATTAATCATTAGTAATTACACCAATTAATTAAGTCGTTGCGAGAGGCGATCGTACCCGGGCGGCTAGTTAATCTTGGTAGTTAGAACGGATAGAGCGAACGTTCGCCGGTCTTAAACCTAAGGGTAAGGAGTTATGGTGGTGTCTTAGTAATTGATTGAATGAGAATCGAAATCCGCTGATCTGTTGATTGCCAATGCTCTGGGGAACGAAGGGGGATTCAAAGTCTAAGTTCGTCTGTCATCCTTGTGTTCAAACCCTAATTCTCAATCTGCTTTAGTTTAATCTTTTTAATTTTTCTACATTGCTTAAGAAGTAGAAGTCGTGGAACTCACACCACGCACAACGTGTTTACCTTTGAGTATTTTGCTAGTTCTGAAGTAACCAATCATAGAAAGCCCTTGGAATACGATCTGCTATAGCTTTTTCTTAGCATTAGTAGTTATTTGTGTGAACCGAACAACGACTTGAGGCTTCACCAAATTAAGGATTCTAGGATTATGCATGACTTGTTTGGTTTTTTGTGATTCCGTGGTTCAATTTTAAAATTTCTCTTGCATAGATTCTGAAGGAAGGCAGATCCAATCCATTCATCACTCCGATCAAGATCGAGGAACCGAAGGAGAGTTCCTCATCTCCGTCTTCATCCGCTTCATACACTGCATCACTTTCACCACCTCCATCTCCTACCATGGACGATCGAGTACACATACCACCACCAAACGGCGATCAACCATCGCCGCCACCACCACCTGCACAGAAGAGTCTAGCATACTATAACAAGCCTAGCGCGACTAGCGTTCAATCTGCCATTGCCGTTCCACGCATAGAAGGAGATCCTGACTATGAGATCAAGATTCCATTCTTGACTATGATATCTAGGGATTTACAGTTTGAAGGCAGGCCCCTAGACAATCCGTGCACTCATCTTACAGACTTCCTTGATCTCTGCAGTACTTTTAAGAACGGAAACCTCGACAAAAACACTCTTTGACTGAGAGCTTTCCCGTTCTCTTTGAAAGGCGCTGCTAAGAGGTGGCTTACTGGCAAACCACCTGGCTATTACACTAATTGGGATACTCTGGCTCAGGACTTCGTTGAAGAATACTTCCCTCCAGCCAGAACAACCGCCATCAAGGACAGCATCGCCAGATTCTCCCAGAAAGAAGGAGAAAGCTTATATGATACTTGGAATCGGTTCCAAGAACTTCTCTACACCTGCCCTCATCATGGATTCGAGCAGAGGCAGTTAGCTGAAATCTTTTCTCGTGGACTTCGAGAAGAATCTGCCAAGTGGGTCAATTCTCTAACTGAAGGGGATTGCACTACACTCACTCCTGAAGCTGCTCTTCTTCACTTCGCAAACTGTGCCTCCAAGTCAAGGAACTGGGAGCGACAATCTGAAGGATCAAGGAGCAAGCTAGATCTCAAAGCTACAATCAAGGAAGAGGTAGAGAAGCATCTGAAGAAGTCTACCACACCGATCAAGCCGCCGGCAGCTTCTGTCTATGTTGCTGATTGCGAGTGGTGTGGAGCTTGCTCACATAATGGAGGTCATTGTCAGAACTTTGGTAAAGCAGAGATCTGGTCTGCCGAAGAGGTAAATTTCATACAACAAGGCTTCGTCAATAATCAGAATGGTTATGCTGGTTACCGTAACTTCAGACAGCAAGGGAAATATCAAGACAGACCCCCTACAATGCTGGCGCCAATCATAACCAGAACCAGAATAACCGCCCGGCTGGTCCAGCTCAGGATCAGAAGCCTAACCATTCGCTGGCAGGTGTCTACCAGCCGCCGCATCGCAATCCGGGTAATTATGGAACTGCTCTTGGCAATCGCCAGAATCAATATCTTAACAATACCTATCTAGGTCAGCAGCATCAAAGAGATAATAATGTCAGTGACCTGGATAAGAAGCTCAGCCAGATCATCACAAGACTCGATGATCATGACAGTCAGTTCAAGGCTCAAGCTCTTCTCAATCAAGAACAAATAGCATCTGGACAAAGAATTGAGCAAGTCGTGAACAACATCTCGAGCATGCTAGCATCTGGTCGATCATTTGGCCAGCTTCCAAGCCAGACAGAGCCGAATCCGAGAAAAGAACAGGCTAAAATGGTAACTACTCGAAAACTTCCAAACTTAATTGCTGATGCTTATTCTGTTTTACGCAGGATCGCTGAAACTCCGGAAGAAGAGGAAGAAAAAGAACAGAGACCGGCGCCTAAGGAGGATCCTCCTCTTGCACCGTACGTCGTGAAACCTCCCTTCCCTAGAGCATTGCTGCCAAATGCAAGGATCGAGACTGGCATGAAGGGGAACAAGGAAGGATATCCTGACATTCGTATTAAGAAACCTGTTTCTCCATATCCAGCTAAGTTATCTGATCCTGGTTCTTTTACTTTGCCGTTGGTCATTAATGATGTTGAAATTGAACGTTGCTTAGTTGATCTAGGAGCATCTGTTAATGTTATGCCTGTGAGTCTATATGAAAAGTTAAACCTAGGGGAACTTGAACCGCCTAGTATGCAACTCGTCTTTGCTGTTAGATCACTTAAAACCCCTAAGGGAGAGATTAAAGACGTGGTCACTAAATGTGGTCCGTTCACGTTCTTAGCTGATTATGTGATTATGGATACTAGTACAGATGATGCTACCATTCTCATAGGTCGACCTTTCATGGCTACTACTGGAATGAATATTAATGTTCCAAATGGTTCTTTAACTTTAAGAGTCGGTAAAGAACAAAAACGTTCCGTCTTAAAGATGGCATGAAATATGACTCTAGGAATGAAGAATCTCACTGCCTAGCTGTTGAAACGGTGGGGTTGACTCCGGTCAACTCCGTTACTAATGCTTCTTCTAGTGTCTCTAGCTCAGTTGTTGCTGCAGATATTAAACAGGTCATTGAGAAGAAGCAGAAACCTGTCGTTCAGAAGCCGCCTAAGAAGAAGAAGAAGGAACTGCAAGCCTCTACTAAACCACCGAGCAGACCTCGAGGAAAGAACAAGAAGATGAAGACCCAAATGGTTGGAGACCAAAAATTTCGTCCGTCTTCCACCGAGCCAGCTGCACCACCATTTCGTTCCGAGAAACCGGCGCTGGAACAAGTATGGAAGGAGAAGCCGAAAGCGTCTCCTAAGGAAGTACTAACGATCACCGATCCTGGTGATAACAAGCCGAAGATTAAAGAAAAGAAGAAGCGACAGTCCTCATTCCTTCCATCGTCACACTCAAGAAGGATGACCTCTCCAGAGAGCTGTTCGGACCGTTCAAGTTCGTTGATCATCTTCCCGACGGACGTACCAAGCTTTTGCATGCGAACGGGAAGAAATTCACGTTTACCGAGAGTCCGAGGTACTCATGATCCGCGCAGCGTGAAGGAGAATCTAAGTTGGGATGTCTCCTAATACCGTCCAGGTATCGTCCAGCTCAAGGACGTTAATAAAAGAGCGCTTCGTGGGAGGCAACCCCGGGCTGGAGTCTGTTTTAATTTTTGTTGAACTTGGTACTTTAGAGTCGGTTCGGGAGAGCCAAAAGTGTCAGTCTGTTTGATTTATTATTTTTCGTGTAGAGTTTGCATGTCATAGAGTCAGTTGCAAGTTGATTGAGGTCGTTCCGATTTTTGTGGATTTAACTGTGATTTTCTGAAGTTGGCCGAATTTACAAAATATTTAAACACCCGAACAGTTCAAAATTTTGGCGAAACCACCCTTGTTTTCGGCGAAATTGATTTTCAATTTTCGAACTCAATCTCCCTGTTCATTGTTTTCGGTTCGAAAAGTTTTTGTTTTCGGCGAAGCCATTTGAACTAAAATTTTCGGCGAAACCGTACTATCATTTTCGGCGAAACCACCTTCGCAAATCCGGCAGTCCATTTTAACTGATATTTTCGGCGAAACCACCCTCCTATTTTCGCCGAAAATAATTTTGAAAAATCACCCAATCTTCCTTTAAAAAATCCGGTCCACTCCCTCTCTCTCCTTCACTCATTTTCGTTCATACCACCGAAAACTCTCTCCCCTATCTTTTTAAAACAATCCCGACCACCCGCCCCCTCTTTCAATCCGCCGTCGCCCCGTAACCCGTCGCCGCCGCCATCCCGCCGACCGCCGCCCTCCCTTTCCCTCCCTTGTCCGATCCCAACGAGCCCTAGAACGTTCGAATCGAAGCTTTGCAGCTCCAGTTCTCCGAAACCCTAGTTTTCAAGTTTTTCACCGATTCCTCTCAACTCGTTTCATTTTTAGCAGTCATGACTTCAAGGTAAGTTGTAGAGCTTTTCAATACGAATCTTTTGACATATGGATTGCTGAATTTCGTCGGGTATGGTTGACTTTTCGTTTGCCTCGTTTTGCGTGCTGACTGTTTCGTGTGAACTAGGATTAACTGAACTTATAGAACTGTTCTAGGATGCTTAGGGAGTTCCGTGCTTAATTTCCATATCATTTGGTCATGTGTTGCTATGCATACGATTAATTTCTTGTTATGTTGACTTTTGTGAGAAATGTGGTTTGACTTTGAACTGTTGTTGATCGTTTGGCTGTCATAAGTGTTCATTCTTGTTCATATTATCGTGCTAGCCATTTGAAATCATATTTTACCGTCATTCTCCAAGTTATGATAGTCTTGCCATGATTAGGGTTCAATATGCTATAATGTTGACTTTCTGAATGTCAGTTTGACTTCTTTGAACTCTGATTGTGCTTATCCGATTCTGGTTGTTCCGAAGTATGTATTTTCATGTCCATGATTACCGGTTACTCCGCTTTACTTACCCCACTTAGTTTTCCCTCATTTCTTTGTGAAATTGAGTTTTTCTACTAAGTGTGGGGTAAGGTTTTGGTTGACTAATCTGGTTTCATTCTGGTCTAGGAACACCTTTGAGCGCAGGACTAAGGCGCGACTTGATGGCGCCTCGAGCTCAGGAGCTGCCGCTCCCGTCACACCCGTTGTTCTGGGTCCACCACCTGCTCTACCCCGCCATGCTGGATATCATCCCACCATCGCCCGTCTACCGAATTTCTATTTTGAGTGCTTCCAGAAGATTCAGCACGTTTGGGGAGCTGACGTGCGCCCTCTCTCCATGGAGTCCCTGCACGATCATGATGAGGACTACCACCGGAACGTGCATGATGCCTTAGCACCGGCTGGTCTCCTCGAGCTGACCACCATCGCCGCGAGTTCCAGACATTGCCCTCCAGGAGTTCTGGGCAACGTTTGATCTGGATGAGCACAAGAGGAAGCAACGCCAGAAGGTGATCACCTTCTATCTTGGTGGGGTGTACAGGCAGCTCACCTACGATGAGTTTGCCGCTCATCTCGGCATCCCCTATGAGCACTATCACGATCATCACCTCGGTTGGGGAGAAGATGATGACGGCGAGGAGTACAACGCGCTTTGGAGCCACATGACAGGCGTACCTGGCGATCGCCTCGGGGAGAGCAACTCAGTTAAGTCTCTCTCTCACCCGCTCTATAAATTTATTCATATGGTTTGGCGGAGGTCACTTTTATATGTTCGAGACAAGGATCGCCACCATATCCTCAAGGAGGAGCTCATGCTTCTCCGAGCCATCCAAGAGAGCTACCCTCTCCACCTCGGTTGGGTACTGGCTCGCATCTTCGCCAAGAAGACCAAGAGGAAGACGCCACCCCGCAAACTCTTGGGAGGCAACTTCATAGGACAGCTCATCCTCTCCTTCGGCATCAGCCATGAGTATGGCCCGCACATTCCACGACATCCAGTTCGACCGTTGGAGGAGACTTGGCGGTTGAGTACGACTTAGAACTCGACCTCAGTCCCCATGTAGCAGCTGATCCTCCACTCCAGCCTGTGGTCGAGTCAGAGGAAGAAGATGATGCTGAGGAGCAGCAGCGCAGCCGCCGCCTGAGTTTCATGATTATATACCCTCGCCACACCATCAGGCAGGGTACATCCACCAGTCGCCGCCGCACATCCCCGATCCATATCTGGCGCATACTCAACAGCCGCAACACCACCCCGCGGATGTTGGAGAGTTATACGAGCGACTGCAGGAGTGGCGCATCACCGACAACGCCACTCAAGAGGCGCGATGGACTATTATGCAGCAACATATGCGCCGCGCCGACCGGCGATATGAGGCACAGATGGCGTGGCAACGCCAGCTCGGCGAATTTCTCCACTTTCCACCTCCCGGCTCACCGGACCAGCAGTGATCGGGTTGTATTCCTTTTCTGGTGTCTTCTTTTTATTTATTCTTTTCGGATTTCGGTCCAACTTTTTTCTGTGTGGATCCGGGACACTTGTCCCGGTTTCCTTTTTATGTTTCATTTGTTTTTGTTTTGTAGGCAATCGGTAGACTCCCTTTGCTTCAGGTTTTGTTACACTTCCCTCCGCTCTCTGAATCCGTGCTCACCCTCTGAGATCAACCGTCCTCATCCAGGTTCTTACATTCCACTCTGAACTCTAGAATTAGTCCTGTGAGGACACAGTCCGATTTAAGTGTGGGGTAGGATGCTAGAGAACCTGAACCTTGCATGAACTTGATTGCCCTTGATTGTGTTTTATGTGTGCCTCGTGATTCCATTCCAGTCTCTCTAGCATTAGAATGGCTCAGTTCTTGATTTATGATGTTAAGTTGTTGTTCAAACTTTCATAATGATGCTTAGACTGCTTAACCTAGAACTTGAGAACCAACTTGTATGCTTTGAGGCTAAATTGCCTGGTCAGAACAGAATTTTAAAATCACACTTGTAGTTTGTAGCCTTGATTGCATGAAAATGACCGAATCCGACTAGCAAACCAACTGTGAGCTTTTGATCCATTGCACGTAACTTGCAATTTTAATTCTTTCTGAGTGGTTTTCTGTTTACTTGAATGAGTTAGAATTTGCATGAGACCTACTCGAGACCACACGATGACACGAGTTCTAGAAGGATAGGGGCACCTAGATTCAGCTACTAAGCCAGATAGCCTACCAAACGATAAAATCCACTAGGTTTAGACCCATTGAGCTTGGCCTGTTCTTTCGGTGCGATAATACATTACAGCCATTTCCCATTTCTTTCATTCCCCGTTGATCCCCTGTGGTTGTAGTTCTAGATTGACCTACCGGAAGTCGGTTTGTGGTAACCTGCCTATAGCCATTAAACAGGTGGTCTTAGCTAATATGTCCAGACGTGTAAACCCCTCTAGCAACTAAAAGAAAAATCGGCACAAAAGAAAAAAAAAGTAAAGTAAGAAAAGAAGCAAGCTTCAGAAAAAAGAGAAGCAGAAAAATCAGAAAAATAAGAAAAGTTTCAAAGTGTAGTTCAATAAAACGTTCTTCTCCCTACAAATGGAAGAACGAAGTCAAAAGAAAAGTTGAAAAGAAAAGAAAAAAAATCGTGTAAAGGAAAAGAATAAGTGCTAGGTTGCTGGAGGGTATCATAGGACGAGTGTTCATTATTCCACCCGTGTTTGGTTAGACGGTAGGAAGCCATAGATTAGATTCGAGGGAAGTTAGTCGAAAGCTACACCGCACAAAGCCATCATCATTCATTCCCATCATCCATCTCATTATAAACCCGAGTAGTGTAGTATTCATTACGGTCCTAGCAGGAAGTTCTTCTTGACTAGATACTCGTGTTGTCACAGTGGTGGAGATGTGGTCGAAATGCAAACTTATGACAAAATTCGGTAACAAGAAAATGATCGAGAGCAGAAACACGTCCTTAAACACAGAGAGTGAGAGTTCCCATTGTACTATATATATCCTGTGTGAGGAGTCTGGTCGGTCAGGTCAAATTCGTGCATAATTGGTTGCTAATTACTTGTCGTGTGCAGTTTATTAGTGAGACCAGGTAGTTTGGCTGATCTGTATGCATGTTAGGTTACTTGTTCTAGGATCGATCTGTCTAATAATTCATTGTGTTTGATTGAGCTCCAGTTTAATCGATCTTACCATTTGTGAACATGAGCGTTTCTATTCAGTTTGCTTGAGGACAAGCAAAAGCTTAAGTGTGGGGTATTTGATGACACTCGATTTGACGTGATTATCAGCCTCATTTAAGCGACATTTCTTTGCTTAAGACATGGTTTTTTAGGGTAGAATAACGAATATTCAATCGATTGCCCTATCTCGTGCCATTTGTGTTACCTTGGCCCGTTTCGGGTCTATTTGATGGTTTTCTAGTGTTTTTGTGTTAGCACAGGTTTTTGCCGTCAAATAAAGTAGCCATGGACGTGTCTAAGGCGTAGGAACCTCGAGGAATCAAACCAGAATCGATCCAAGGAGCCAGTCAAAGTCAAACAAAATCCTGCCCGAGTACAAAGATATTTTCGCCGAAATTGAGCTTGCATATTCAGCGAAAATATTAGTGCATTCAACTGGTGCCGAGTCAAAGGACATCTTCGGCGAAAACATTGTACTCTTCGGACCGAAAATACAAGGCAGAGAAAGCACTCCCGAACACAAAGGAATTTTCACCGAAATTCTTAAGGAATTTTCGGCGAAAATAATACACTATTCCGGATCAGTTAGGGTTAAGTATAAATACTTAACCCAGCGGCCCAAACATGATATACAATCATAATTCGCAAAACACAACTTTTCGAATCAGAATTCTCTCAAGTTCTGGAGCGAAGAGTTGGAATTCGAAGAGCCGGAGTTCGAAGAGGCGAATAGAGATCGTGACGCCATCCCTTCCACCTCGACGAACCGGAGCTAGGAGTGTAGATTACCGAAGATCGGAGTCTGTCAGAGTCGTCTGAATTAGGTTTTTCAGATTCTTTTCTGTTCTTCCTCTGAATGATGAACTCTTTCTTTGTCTTTGTTTCTTCTGTAATGATCATGAGTAGCTAAACCCTTTGGAGCTTAGACTAGATGAACCCTAAGTGACCCAGGGCTTTAAAGCGGTCACGGATCGGCGGTGATTAGATTCGAAATTCAATCAGTTTCTCATTCATGTTTGATTCATTCTTCATTGTTCATGTTTCTTGTCTGGATTGATCACCTAGATTAGATTCTTGTTAAAGCTAAGGATAGAAGCGAACGCTCGCCTTACTTTAGAACATTGAATTAAACAATTAACCTTATAATTGGAGCGTGCCTTTCGTAGGAACCGGTTAGGGTTAATTCACTGCAAGAGTAACTCATTAATCATTAGTAATTACACCAATTAATTAAGTCGTTGCGAGAGGCGATCGTACCCGGGCGGCTAGTTAATCTTGGTAGTTAGAACGGATAAAGCGAACGTTCGCCGGTCTTAAACCTAAGGGTAAGGAGTTATGGTGGTGTCTTAGTAATTGATTGAATGAGAATCGAAATCCGCTGATCTGTTGATTGCCAATGCTCTGGGGAACGAAGGGGGATTCAAAGTCTAAGTTCGTCTGTCATCCTTGTGTTCAAACCCTAATTCTCAATCTGCTTTAGTTTAATCTTTTTAATTTTTCTGCACTTAAGAAGTAGAAGTCGTGGAACTCACACCACGCACAATGTGTTTACCTTTGAGTATTTTGCTAGTTCTGAAGTAACCAATCATAGAAAGCCCTTGGAATACGATCTGCTATAGCTTTTTCTTAGCATTAGTAGTTATTTGTGTGAACCGAACAACGACTTGAGGCTTCACCAAATTAAGGATTCTAGGATTATGCATGATCTTGTTTGATTTTCTGTGATTCCGTGGTTCAATTTTAAAATTTCTCTTGCATAGAATTGCTCAATTCTTGACTTTTGATGTTAAATTGACTTCAATTTTGAACAATGACGTCTAGACTGTTCCACTTAGAACCTGTAACCAACGTGTTGGAACTGATATTAAATGAGTCTAGGTCAAAACAGATCATAAATCACTTCAGTAGTTGAAACTTGAATTAATTGAATTGATTGGTTTGTTAATAACAAAGCTCGATAACACCGTTCTAAGATGATAGATGGTAGCTTCTCCCATGTTTTTCACTCCATATTTGATCACCTGTGATTGTGGCTTAAGATTAGACGGAAATCCAATTCGAAATCTTGTCTAAAAAGTTATAACTAGCTAGGATTAAGTGGATAAATTGTTAAATCAAGTAATCAAGTTGTGCAAATCAGTGTTAAGTTCTTTTAAGTGCTAAAAATAAAGCTAGGCAAGCCCGACACCTAAGTGAAGTGTTCGGGTTGAGCACTAGCAAAGGCACAAATACTGTGAGCTAGGCAGGTCAAACACCTAAGTGAAGTGTTTGGTATCGAGCACTAGTATGCAGTAAATAAATTGAAGGAATAAGTTGAAGCTTGAACAAAATTGTTGTTAAAAAGCGGTCCTAGCTAGAACATGTAACGTACAGATCTAGAAACGGATGAAGTCGAGTCGATAGCCACGTCACTTTTCCTACCTCCGCATCCACATCATGGCTAGAGCTTAAAGTCTTTTCTCATTAGAATTGGTGTTATCGTAGTCGGTTAATTATGATTAATTGTTTTGCCAAGAAACGAGCTTTGTTAAAACTACTACTTGAAGTGTGCGGAAAACAGTGAGATCGAAAATTTGTTTGGTTGATGTTCTTGCATGTGTAGGTCACTCTTTCTACGTGGAACAGTCTAAACCAAATTGTTGGAATTGAATCTCGGTTTAATCTCGTGTCATTTGTGAATTTGAGTGTGTTCTAGTTCAGTTTCCTTGAGGACAAGCAAAAGCTTAAGTGTGGGGTATTTGATGACACTCGATTTGACGTGATTATCATCCTCATTTAAGCGACATTTCTTTGCTTAAGACATGGTTTTTAGGGTAGAATAACGAATATTCAATCGATTGCCCTATCTCGTGCCATTTGTGTTACCTTGGCCCGTTTCGGGTCTATTTGATGGTTTTCTAGTGTTTTTATGTTAGCACAGGTTTTTGCCATCGAATATGGTAGCCAAGGACGTGTCTTAGATGTTGGAACCCCGAAGAATCACACATAAATCAACCGGAGAAATCACTGAAGTCAAAGAAAATGCCTGCCTCATTTACACATGTATTTTCGGTGAAAATACCCTAGGGTTTTCGCCAAAAATGTAAGAAGGAATTCACTGCCCCGAGTATGAAGAAGTTTTCGCCAAAATCACTCTATTATTTTTGGCGAAAATCCCAGTTGAAATCAGAAAAATATCGGGTTGATATAAATAGAGAACTCGGCGGCTAATATCGCATCATCACTCTTTACAACTGAACACACACACAAACGATGACAGAGAGAGAGACAGGGCGAGTAAATAGAGTTCGAGGAGCAGGAACGGATCGTGACGCCATCCATCCACCTCGGAGAGCCAGTGCTAGGAGTTGAAAATCCAGCAGATTGGAGCTGCCAGGAAACATCGAAATTAGGTTTTACAGTTCTTCTCTGTCTCCCTACCTGAGATGTATTTCTTGTCTGTCTTCGATTCTTCTGTATTGAATATGAGTAGATAAACTCGTGTAGCTTAGATTAGATGAACCCTAAGTGACCCAGGGCTTAAAGCGGTCACGGATCGGCGGTGATTAGATTCGAAATTCATTCAGTTTCATCTTTTATGTTTGATTTGTTCTTCGTTTTCTGTGTTTCTTGTCTGGTTTGGCCACCTAGATTAGATTCTTGTTAAGCTAAGGATAGAAGCGAACGTTAGCCTTACTTTAAAACACCAAATCGAACAGTCGACCTTATAATTGGAGTGTGCCTTTTGTAGGAACCGATTAGGGTTGATCCATTACTAGAGTAACTCATCAATCATTAGAATTTGCACCAGTTAAGTTAAGTCGTTGCGAGAGGCGACCGTACCCGGGCGGCTAATTAACCGTGGTAGCTAGATCGGATAGAGCGAACGTTCGCCAGTCTTAAACCTAAGGGTCAGGAGTTATGATGGTGTCTATGAAATGAATGAACTAGAATCGAAAATCGATGGTCTGTGACTGCTGTTGCCTTGGTGATCTAAGGGGGATTCGAAGTCTAAGCTTGTCTGTCATCTTTCTAGTCAATTAATCAATCTTCAATCTTTCTTCGTTTTAATTTTCATTTCTTCTTATTTTTGCGTTTTGGTATAGACGTCGTGGAACTCACACCACGCACCACGTGTTTAATCTTGAATAAAAACTGTCAACACCTTTGAGTAAGGAAGTAGAGGAAACCCCTGGAATACGATCTGCTATAGCCTTTTCTTAGCTTTAGTAGTTTATTTGTTTGAACCCGAACAATGATCTTAGGTTCATCATTGACCAAATGGTCGACCAGATGCTAGCATGCTCGAAATGTTGTTCACGGCTTGCTCAATTCTTTGTCCAGATGCTATCTGTTCTTGATTGAGAAGAGCTTGAGCCTTGAACTGACTGTCATGATCATCGAGTCTAGTGATGATCTGGCTGAGCTTCTTATCCAGGTCACTGACATTGTTCTCTCTTTGATGCTGCTGCCCTGGATATGTATTGTTAAGATATTGATTCTGGCGATTGCCAGGAGCAGTTCCATAATTACCCGGATTGCGATGCGGCGGCTGGTAGACACCTGCCGGCGGATGGTTATGCTTCTGATCCTGAGCTGGACCAGCCGGGCGGTTATTCTGGTTCTGGTTATGGTTGGCGCCAGCATTGTAGGGAGGTCTGTCTTGATAGTTCCCTTGCTGTCTGAAGTTATGGTAACCAGCATAACCATTCTGATTATTGACGAAGCCTTGTTGGATGAAATTTACCTCTTCGGCAGACCAGACTTCTGCCTTACCAAAATTCTGACAACGGCCTCCGTTATGTGCGCAAGCTCCACACCACTCGCAATCGGCAACATAGACAGAGGCTGCCGGCGGCTTGATCGGTGTGGTAGACTTCTTCAAATGCTTCTCTACCTCTGCTTTGATAGTAGCTTCGAGATCTAGCTTGCTCCTTGATCCTTCAGATTGTCGTTCCCAGTTCCTTGACTTGGAAGCACAGTTTGCGAAGTGAAGAAGAGCAGCTTCAGGTGTTAGTGTAGTGCAATCCCCTTCAGCTAGAGAAATGACCCACTTGGCTGATTCTTCTCGAAGTCCTCGAGCAAAAAATTTCAGCTAACTGCCTCTGCTCGAATCCATGATGAGGGCAGGTGTAGAGAAGTTCTTCGAACTGATTCCAAGTATCATATAAGCTTTCTCCTTCTTTCTGGGAGAATCTAGCGATGCTGTCCTTGATGGCGGTTGTTCTGGCCGGAGGGAAGTATTCTTCAATGAAGTCCTGAGCCAGAGTATCCCAATCAGTGTAATAGCCAGGTGGTTTGCCAGTAAGCCACCTCTTAGCAGGGCCTTTCAGAGAGAACGGGAAAGCTCTCAGACAAAGAGTGTTTTTGTCGAGGTTTCCACTCTTGAAAGTGCTGCAGAGATCAAGGAAGTCTGCAAGATGAGTGCACGGATTGTCTAGGGGCCTGCCTTCAAACTGTAAATCCCTAGAGATCATCGTCAAGAATGGAATCTTGATCTCATAGTCAGGATCTCCTTCAATGCGCGGAACGGCAATGGCAGATCGAACGCTAGTCGCGCTCGAACTATTATAGTCTGCTAGACTCTTCTGTGCAGGTGGTGGCGGCGGCGGTTGATTGCCATTTGGTGGTGGTGGTGGTAATCTATCATCCATGGCGGGAGATGGAGGAGGTGAGAGTGACTCGGTGTATGAAGCGGATGAAGATGACGGTACAGGTGAAGATGGAGATGAGGAACTCTCCTTCGGTTCCTCGATCTTGATCGGAGTGATGAATGGATTGGATCTGCCTTCCTTCAGAATCTGTGATCGTAGAGGTGGAGCAGAACTGCCTGGTCTCTCTGCACTCTTAGCCTGTTCGGTTTGAGCGAGAGTCCAAGGACGGTGAGGCATACACCTGTAAACCTACAGATAACAAAGACAAACAAAACCAGTGTAAAATCGAAGTGGGTGGAAAAATGAAAGATGGAAAGTAGAAGAATAAATTGCCATTTCTTCTTTCGAACAATCAAAAGAAGTCCCCGGCAACGGCGCCAATTTGATGAACATTCGCAGAAGCGATTGATCAAATACTACCCAGCTAACTAGAGCTAAGCAGATCGTATTCCAGGGGTTTTATAAGATTGACTACTTTAAAACTGGCAAAATACTCAAATGCAAGCAAGTTGTGCGTGGTGTGAGTTCCACGACTTCTAAATCTACGAAATGCGGAGAAATTAAAAGTTAAACTAAAGCAGATTGGAAATTAGGGTTTGAAAACAAGGATGACAGACGAACTTAGACTTTGAATCCCCCTTCGTTCCCCAGAGCATTGGCAATCAACAGATCAGCGGATTTCGATTCTCATTCAATCAATTACTAAGACACCACCATAACTCCTTACCCTTAGGTTTAAGACCGGCGAACGTTCGCTCTATTCGTTCTAACTACCAAGATTAACTAGTCGCCCGGGTACAGTCGCCTCTCGCAATGACTTAATTAACTGGTGCAATTACTAATGACTAATGAGTTACTCTTGCAGTGGATTAACCCTAACCGGTTCCTACGAAAGGCACGCTCCAATTATAAGGTTAATTGTTCAATTCGATGTTCTAAAGTAAGGCGAGTGTTCGCTTCTATCCTTAGCTTAACCAGAATCTAATCTAGGTGTTCAATCTAGACAAGAAACATGAACAAAGAAGAACAAATCAAACATGAATGAGAAACTGATTGAATTTCGAATCTAATCACCGCCGATCCGTGACCGCTTTAAAGCCCTGGGTCACTTAGGGTTCATCTAGTCTAAGCTCTAACGAGTTTAGCTACTCATGATTATTACAAAAGAAACAAAGACAAAGAGAGAGTTCATCATCCAGAGGAAGAACAGAAAAGAATCTGAAAAACCTAATTTAGACGACTCTGACAGACTTCGATCTTCGGTAGATAACACTGCTAGCTCCGATTCGTCGAGATGGAAGGGATGGCGTCACGATCTCTCTCCGGCTCTTCGAACTCTAACTCTTCGCTCCAGAACTTGAGAGGATTCTCTGAATTCTGATTTCAAAAAGTTGTATTTTGCGAATTATGATGTATATTCCCTTTGGGCCGCCGGGTTAAGTATTTATACTTAACCCTAACTGATCCGGATTCCTCTAATATTTTCGTCAAAATTCTTGAGGAATTTTCGGTGAAAATTCCTTTGCAAATGAGGGGGTATTTTTCGCTCTTCTCTGGTCTCAGTTTTCGGTTCGAACAATTGATCGATTTCGCCGAAAATTCCTTTGACTCGGCACCAGTTGATTTGTGATGTTATTTTCGCCGAAATTAATAGGTAATTTTCGGCAAAAATATCTTTGTAATCGGGCAGGATTTTGTTTGACTTTGATTGGCCCCTTTGATCGATTCCGGTTCAGTTCCTCGATGTTCCAACGCCTTAGACACGTCCATGGCTACTTTATTTGACGGCAAAAACCTGTGCTAACACAAAAACACTAAAAAACCATCAAATAGACCCGAAACGGGCCAATGTAACACAAATGGCACGAGATAGGGCAATCGATTGAATATTCATTATTCTACCCTAAAAACCATGTCTTAAGCAAAGAAATGTCGCTTAAATGAGGCTGATAATCACGTCAAATCGAGTGTCATCACATAACATTAATAGAAGCACCAGAATCAACCAGACTGCGATCAATTTTAATGCACGGTAATGTAAAAGAACCGTGATCAGGACACTTAGCTGGGGGTGGTGGCGGCTGTCGAATGGGAGATGGCGCACCGAGAATAGATGCGCATTCATTAGTAAGCGTGATAGAGTACGCCTCCCGTTCTTCACTTTCTTCATGAGATCCTTAAAGAATTTCCCAAGTGGTGGTATGATTTCCACAGCCTCAGTCACTGGTATCTTGATCTCTGTAGTCTTAAGAACATTGTACAACTTCTTGTACTGAGTGTCGTGATCCTTAGCCTTGCTCCTTGCAGCTTTTGGGAAGGGAATCCGAGGAACATATGGCGCCAAAACAGGCTCAGGAGCTGTCCTGGGCGGAGGAGGAGGAGGAGCAGATGCTTCTTCATCTTCTTTTGTGATATCCTCAATTTCTGGCATATCCATGGGCGGTACTGGTATCTGGCATTTCTTCAGGTTCTGGAGCCTTGGGATCAGTTGTTTGCTTGCCGCTCCTGGTGGTAATAGCTTGAGCGTGTTCGCTCTTTGTACAGGAGTCTGCTTGAAATGCTTCTGGGTTAAGGAGAGGATTGCTAGTAAAGAGTTTAGTCATATTACTTATAGCATCCTCTATCCTCTGGCTCTGAGCTCTCTGTCCATGATTGAGTGCAGCTTAGGCTTTTAGTTGAATGTCGTGGTCGTCAAGTCTGCTCATAATCTGATCAAACTTCTTCTCATAATCCATGTCTCTATTGTAGTACGGCTTAGCCTGAGACTGGTGTTGTCCTCCAATGAATCCCGGAGGTCTATAATAAGGATCTACTAACCGATTGCTCTAGTTCCGTGGCACGTAGTTTCTGTAACCGGCATAGCATTTCTGATTATTAGCGAAGCCCTGATCGATGAAGTTGATCTCTTCTGTAGACCAGACTTCTGTTGTGCCGAAGTTTAGGCAACTTCCGCCGTTATGAGCACATGATCCACACCATCCACAGTCAACCGAAAATACGGTAGCTGACGGAGAGTCGAGGGGAATACCAGCTGCTTGTAGATGCTTCTGAACTTCTGCCTTGATCTGCTCTGCAACACTTATCTGACTCTTGGTTCCTTCTCTTTGCCTCTCCCAGTTTCTAGACTTTGAAGCACAGCTTGCAAAATGTAGAAGAGCATCCTGAGGAGTGAGGGCGGTGCAATCTCCGCCAGCTAGGGAGTTGACCCACTTTGAAGATTCTTCGCGCATACCACGAGCAAAGAATTCAGCCAGCTATCTTTGTTCATACCCATGGTGAGGACAGTCGAAGAGAAGAGATTGGAATTCATTCCAAGTGTCATAAAGGCTTGCATCCTCTCTCTGAGTGAACCTGGAGATGTGGTCTTTATAAACAGTTGTCCTCGCGGGAGGAAAGTATTCCTCAACAAAATCTTGAGCTAATATCTCCCAGTCAGTGTAGTGAACTGGCGGTTTACTGCTGAGCCACTGCTTAGCAGCACCTCTGATAGAAAACGGGAAAGCTCGGATATATAACGCATTCTTGTTGAGGTTCCCAGACTTGAAGGTGTCGCAGACAGCCAAAAAGTTGGTTATGTGTGTGCAGGGATTATCATCTGGTCTTCCCTCGAATTGTATGTCCCTAGAGATTAGCTCCAAGAGAGGAATCTGAATCTCATAGTCAGGGTCATTGTCATTAGAGAGCACGGTGATGGGTGATCGGAGGTTAGATGCGCGCTGCTTACTGTAGTTCGTAACACTCTTAAAAGTGGACATTGCGGTAAAGGAAGATGGAACGGAAGTGATCCGTTTCTGTACCTGCTCTGATCTGCAAGAGACAAAAACAAACACAACCGGTGTAAAATTGAAGTGTAATGGAAAATGAAAGATGGAAGGGTAGAAGAATAAAAATGCCAACTCTTCTTTCAACGAAATAGAAGAGTCCCCGGCAACGGCACCAATTTGATGAACGTGTCGTTGTGATGCGTTCAAACAAATAACTAACAATGCTAACAAAAGCTAGGGTAGATCGTATTCCAGGGGTTTCCTCTACTTCCTTACTCAAAGATGTTGGCAAATTAATTCAAGTTCAAACGCAAGTTGTGCGTGGTGTGAGTTCCATGACTTCTATAGTAAAAATGCAAAAATAATTTGAAATGAGAATTAAAGCGAAGGAAGATTGAAGATTGATTGGTTGACTAGAAAGATGACGGACAAGATTAGACTTCGAATCCCCCTTAGATTACCAGTGCAACATCAGTCAACAGACCAGTAACTTTCGATTCTAGTTCATTCAGTTCACAAACACCATCATAACTCCTGACCCTTAGGTTTAAGACTAGCGAACGTTCGCTCTATCCGATCTAGCTACCACGATTAATTAGCCGCCCGGATATGGTCGCCTCTCGCAACGACTTAACTTAACTGGGGCAAATTCTAATGATTAATGAGTTACTCTAGCAATGGATCAACCCTAATCGGTTCCTACGAAAGGTACGCTCCAATTATAAGGTTGATTGTTCGATTTGGTGTTTTAAAGTAAGGCGGGCGTTCGCTTCTATCCTTATCTTAACAAGAATCTAATCTAGGTGGCCAAACTAGACAAGAAACACAGATACGAAGAACAAATCAAACATGAAAGATGAAACTGAATGAACTTCGAATCTAATCACCACAGATCCGTGACTGCTTTAAGCCCTGGGTCACTTAGGGTTCATCTAATCTAAGCTACACGAGTTTAGCTACTCATATTCAATACAGAAGAATCAAAGACAAACGAAGAATACATCTCAGGTAGGAGGACAGAGAAGAACTGTAAAACCTAATTTTGATGTTTCCTGGCAGCTTCAATCTGCTGGATCTTCAACTTCTAGCACTGGCTCTCCGAGATGGATGGATGGCGTCACGATCCGTTCCTGGCTCCTTGAATCCTTTCTACTCGTTTTTTTCCTCTCTCTCCTTGACTGTGTGTTGTGTGTTGTGAAAATTGTAAGTCTCCCCCTGATTGCTCGTGTTTTTCAGTATTTATACCTAACCGGCGGTTTCTGGATTTTCACTGGGATTTTCGCCGAAAATCCAAGGTTATTTTCGGTGAAAACATCTGTTGAAATGTGGCTTCACCCGTCTGTTTCTCCTGGTTGATTTGGCTTCGGGTTTTCGCTGAGAATGCTCATGTATTTTCACCGAGAACTCCCTCTTGATCGGGTCAGTGAATTCTTCTTCCATTTTTGGTGAAAACCCAAGGGTATTTTCGCCGAAAATATACGTGTAAATGGACATGAGTTTCGTTTTGCCTTGAGTGATCCTCCGGTTGATTTGTGTGTGATTCTTCGGGGTTCCAACGTCTAAGACACGTCCTTGGCTACTTATTCAATGGCAAAAACCTATGCTAACGTAAAAACACTAGAAAACCATCAAATAGACCCGAAACGGGCCAAGGTAACACAATTGGCACGAGATAGGGCAATCAATTGAATATTCGTTATTCTACCCTAAAAATCATGTCTTAAGCAAGGAAATGTCGCTTAAAAGAGGCTGATAATCACGTCAAAACGAGTGTTATCAGTCAACTAGAGAAGAAATGCAGTAAAATAATTAAGCACAAAACAACCATGAAATGAAAACTGATTGAACTTTGAATCTAATCACCACCAATCCGTGACCGCTTTAAAGCCTTGGGTCACTTAGGGTTCATCTAATCTAAGCTCTACGAGTTTAGCTACTCATATTAGATATAAGAGAATTAAAGATAAACAAGGAATACATCTCAGGTAGGAAGAACAGAGAAGAACTGTAAAACCTAATTTGACGAATCCGTGAAGCTTCAATCTCGAGGATCTTTAATTTTCAGCTCCGAGCTCTCTGAGGATGCTCTCAACTCTCTTTATCGACCCTTTAGGTCTAGAAATTAATCCAAGATTGAATGTTGTCAAATCTGGCTTCGAAAAGTCTATTAATACTTCCAAAAACCCTTTCCTTGTTGGAAAAGGCTGGAATTTCCCATCTAGGAAGCTTACACGGTGTGTAAGCTAACAGTGTATTTAGCTTACATGGCGGGTAAGCTCTAAAACGCACCACTTTGAGTTTTTCTTCAAATCCGGTCCGTTCCTTGAGGTTTGGCCTTCTTCCTTCGACCCGGATCACTCCAATGAGCCTAGAATCATATGTCACTCAATGCTCCACTCCTGGTTTGATTTCCCAATGTCGGTTACTAACTAAAATACATCAAAAACATGCAAAACGACTTAAAACGGCCCTAAAGGCCGAAAGGAGAATAAACTCACTTAAAATCACCCAAACGAGATAAAAGCATCACAAAATGTTGCTTAAATGAGGCTGATAATCACGTCAAATCGAGTGTCATCAAATACCCCACACTTAAGCTTTTGCTTGTCATCAAGCAAACTGAATTAGAACACACCCAAATTCACAGATCACAAGATAGATTAAACTGAGATTCAATTCCTAACGATTTTGTTTAGACTGTTCCACGTAGAAACTTAACCGAAACATGCAAGAACATCAACCAAACAAATTTCGATCTCACTGTTTTCTGCACACTTCAAGTAGTAGTTTAAACAAAGCTCGTTCCTTGGAAAAAATGATTAATTAAAATTACCCGACTACGATAACACCAATTCTAATAAAAAAAGTCTTAAGCTCTAATCATGATGCGGATTAGGTGGAGGTAGTGGACGTGACGTGGCTATCGACTCGACTTCATCCGTTTCTAGACCTGTACGTTACATGTTCTAGCTAGGACCGATTTAAACATTGATTTCTTTCAAGATTCAAACTTACTCAATTGATTTACTGCATACTAGTGCTCGATACCGAACACTTCACTTAGGTGTCAGACCTGCCTAGCTCACAATATTTGTGCCTATGCTAGTGCTCAACCTGAACCCTTCGCTTAGATGTGGGGCTTGCCTAGCTTTATTTTCAGCACTTTAGAGAACTTAACAATTAATTTGAACAACTCAATTACATGATTTAACAATTTAGCCACTTGATCGTAGCTAGTTATAACTTTTTACATAAGATTTCGAATTGGATTTCCGTCTACTCTCAAGCCACAATCACGGTGATCAAATATGGAGTGAAAAACATGGGAGAAGCTAGCATTTATCATTTTAGAACGGTGTTATCGAGCTTTGTTATAAACAAGCAAACAATTTAATTGATTCAAGTTTCAACTACAAGAGTGATTTATGATCTGTTCTGACCTAGACTCATTTGATTTCAGTGCCAACACGTTGGTTACAGGTTCTATGTCGAACAGTCTAGACATCATTGTTCAAAATTGAAGTCAATTTAACATCAAAAGTCAAGAATTGAGCAATTCTATGTTAGAGAAATCTCACAAATACAAAAATAGCAACCCTCGGAAATATAATCCCACCCCACACTTAAATCAGACATTGTTCTCAATGGACCACACAAAAAGAGAAGGAAAGTGTACATGGGTACCGTAAAATGAGCGTGAGGGCGCCGGAGATGGCGCTAGCGAGACACCGGACATATAGACATGAAATAGAACCATAGAGAATTTTGAGTTCATGACCTGAAAACAAAGTAAGAGAGGATCCATCACACAATTAGAAAAGTTGGAGTAGAAAAGACTCGACCGACCAAAAAGGTTCGACAATGACCCAAAACAATACAAACTGACACTAACAAAAAACAGAAAATACAGAGTTCCGGATGATAAGAAAAATGAAGAAAAATCCTGAAATCACTGGGGTGGAGGGTGCTGGGGATCATCTGGAGCCTGGAACTGCCTAAAGAACTGGAGCTGGGACTGGTACATCTGCTGCTACAACGCTTGGAAGCTGGTAAAATGCTCGTCGGACTCCTGTTGCCACTTCCGAGTGGCCTCCCAACGCGCGTCGGAATATGCTCTCATCTCCCTAAGCTCGCGCTCCATTCCACTGAAGTCGTATGTTGGGGTCGCTTCTGGCTCTGGTGCTGGTGTCGGTCCTCGAGGTGGCGACGGTCGGCGTCGGCTGGATGGAGGGGGAACGCTGGTGGGTCGTCGGTTTGGTCGAATGGGTTTGTGTGGTGGCTGGGCAGCGATTTGGTTTGAGGAGGGGTTTTTTTGGGTGAAACTTGAGTTGGTCGCTGGGTGGTGTCGCGGGTTGATGGTGGTGTGGTCGGAGGGACGTCGGCGGTTAGGTGAGGGTGTGGCCGGCGGTGATGATTAGGTTTGGTGGGTGTGGTGGTTCAAAGAAGAGGAAGGAGATAGGATTTTGGGAGGATTTGGGAGAGAGAAACGAAGAGAGAGAGAGGAAAAAATCCAAAAATGAGAAGGGGAGGGGGACTTACCTCTGATTTTTCGAGCTTACACGGATGCTTACATGGCTGTGTAAACCCACTGTGTTTTTGAGCTCTCCTTGGGGCTAAGATCCGAATTTTAGCCAATTTCTTGCAAATTGGGCACTCCTCTTCCTGCAAACAAAATATTCAACCCAAATAATACCCAAGAAATATTTTTTTTTTTGACTATTTTCTATCATCCAGATTCAACCGACTCGACACAAAATTCACAAAATGACTCAAAATAAATAAAAACTGACTCGATAAATTTAAAATGAACTCCAGCCGTGGGTTGCCTCCCACGAAGTGCTCTTTCTTAACGTCCTTGAGTTGGACGATACCTGGATGGCGATCAAGAGACATCCCAACTCAGGATTTCTCTTAGGCTCGAGTCGGAGTTCATGAAATACAGTTTTGGGGATCCTCCGGTAAGTGTGAACTTCTTCCTGTTTACGTGAATTAGCTTGGTTCGTCCATCGGGAAGATGACCAGAAATTTCAACTGGCCTGAACAGTTCTTTCGAAGGAGCGTCCTTCTCTTTATTCTCCTTCTTTATCTCCCCAGGATCTTTAACTTTTGGTGATTCAGTAGAGGAAGCCTTTGGCTCCTCCTTCTTTCTCGGCTTCTGTGCCGGTAGCTCATTCTTGAGGATAGGGACCTGTCAAACACCTACAAGCAAATTTCTGAAGAAACTCTAGATTTTTCATTAGTACTGGAGTTGACCGAGGCCAACTCCACAGTTTCTATAGATAAATAGTGTGCTTCTCCCTTAGGAATGTATTTCATACCGTCCTTGAGACGGAATGTTACAGTGTCTTTACCTACCCTCAATGTCAGTGATCCGTTAGGTACATTTATTGTCATACCGGATGTTGCCATGAAAGGTCGACCTATCAAGATAGTAGCATCATCCTCCCTAGTATCCATAACTACATAATCCACTAAGAAGGTGAAAGGGCCACACTTAGTGATTACGTTCTTAATTTCCCCTCTAGGTGTCTTTAAAGATTTGCCAGCGAACACTAAATGCATGCTACTAGGTTTTAATTCTCCTAGATTGAGTTTCTCATACAAACACATATGCATGTCATTTATAGATGCACCTAGATCAACTAGACTATGCTTGATTTCAATATCATTAATGATCAACGGTATAGTAAAGGAACAAGGATCAGAGCACTTAGATGGGATTGGTATGGCGGTCGTCTGGCTGTGGATCGTGGAGCATTCTTCCTCGAGGGAGACAGAAAATAACTCTCCCTTCTTCTTGTTCTTCGTAAGATCCTTCGCGACTTTTCCAACCTCTAGTATCATCTGGATAACATCGGTAACTAGTATCTTGATCTCCACGTTCTTCATGACCGAATACCATCTCTCGTATTTGGTGTTGAGACTCTTTAGCTTCATGGCCTTCGGATACGGAATCCGAGGCTGATATGGAGGAAAAGATGGCGCATGTGCTTGCTTTGTCAGGGAAGGCGGGGCAGTCACCTCCTCTTCTTCTTTATCCTCCTCCTTGATCTTTGGCGTGTCAACGACTACAGCATCATGAACCATGACCGGGTCGGGAGTTGTAGGACCAGTCAATTGCTTCCCACTTCTTGTAGAGATTGCCTTAACGTGTTCAGTTTTTTAATTAGGCGAGTGCACAACCCTGGAGATGAGGCTAGCGATGTTGTTGAGTTGATCTTCTAACCTCTGAAATTGAGCTGATTGACCTTGATTCAAGGCGTCTTGAGTTTTGAATTTTTCTTCATGGTTGTCCAGCCTTGTCAAGATCAGGTCGAGCTTCTTGTTTAAATCAACCTCCCAAGTGTTTCCCGGCGCAGATCTCTGGGGTTGTTGTCCTCCAGTGAATCCAGGAGGGCCTTGGTAAGTGCTATTCATGTACTGATTCTGGCGATTGCCAGAATTGTATGGAGGTCACTCTCAGAAGCTTCCTTGTTGTTGAGGAGGTTGTCTGAATTGACGGTAATCGGAGTAGCCTCTTTGATTGTTGCTGAAGCCCTGATCAATAAAATTCACTTCCTCTATAGACCAAACATCTGCTGTACCAAAATTCTTCTTTATGTGTTTCTGTACTTCAATATTGATCTGATCTTCAAGGCTTGGTCAGCTCTTAGCTGCTTCAAATTGTCTCTCCCAATTCCTGGACTTAGATGCACAGTTTGCAAAGTGAAGAAGAGTAGCTTCTGGTGTCAGTGCGGTGTAGTCTCCATAAGCTAAATAGTTGACCCATTTAGCTAATTCTTCATTCATCCCTCTGTCAAAGATCTCAGCTAGCTGTCTCTGCTCGAATCCATGATGAGGGCAATCGTAGAGGAGTTCTTGGAATTTGTTCCAAGCATCATATAAGCTTACTCCTTTATTCTGAACAAATCTGGCAATGCTGTCCTTGTAAGCTGTCGTTCTTGAAGGAGGAAAATATTACTCTACGAAATCTTGCGCCAGATTATCCCAGTTGTGTAGTAACTGGGTGGCTTGCTGTTAAGCCACCTCTTGGCGGTGCCACAGAGTGAGAATGGGAAGGCTCGTAAGCATAAGGTGTTCTTATCGAGATTCCCACTCTTAAAAGTCTCGCACATGGAGAGGAAGTCCGCCAAATGTGTGCATGGATTATCAAGCGACTTCCCTTCAAACTGAACATTCCTAGAGATCATTTCCAGGAAGGGGATCTTGATCTCATAGTCAGGATCGTCATCATTACGTAGCACAATGATGCTAGACCGAACGCTAGTCGCGCTCGGTTTATTGTAATCCGCAAGACTCTTCTAAGCAGCCATCGCGATAGGAGAAGGTGGTGGTGAATCTGAAGTAGTGGATGAAGTGGACGAAGATGAGGAGTTCTCTTTCAACTCCTCGATCTTAATAGGGGTAGGAGGTGTAGGCGGAACGATTCTGACTTGCTTCAGAACTCGTGGTTGCTTTGGCGAAGAAGAACTACCCGGCTTAAACTGAGGACGAGTGAGCGGGCGGTTCATAAACTTGTAAAACAACCTACAAGCAACAAAAGCAAACGTAACCGGCGTAAAATCGAAGTGTGATGAAATATGAAAGATGGAAAGGTAGAAGAATAAAATGCCAACTCTTCTTTCAAACAATTAAAAGAGTCCCCAGCAACGACGCCAATTTGATGATGTAGTTTTAGCGGTATCAAATAACTAATCTACCAAAGTAGACTAGATCGTATTCTACTCGAGGTCTCTTATTATTGTCTACTCAAATATGTTGGCAAATTACTCAAGTTTAAACACGTTGTGCATGGTGTGAGTTCCACAACTTCTAATCTAACAAACAAGGAAATAAAAGACAGAAAAAGTAAAAGGTTGACTAACAAGAAGATAGACAAGCTTAGACTCGAATACTCCTAAGATTACCAGAGCATTGGCAATCACAAGACCAGCGATTTTCGATCCTAATTCATTCAGTTCTTAGACACCACCATAACTCCTTACCCTTAGGTTTAAGACTGGCGAACGTTCGCTCTATCCGATCTAACTACCAAGATTAATTAACCGCCCAAGCTTTCGCTTCTTGCGATGGAAGAACTAACTGTTGCAATTACTAATGATTAATGAGTTACTCTTGAAGCAGATTAACCCTAACTGGTTCCTACAAAAGGCACACTCCAATGAATAGGTTAATTGGTTGAATTGATGTTCTAAAGTAAGGAGAACGTTCGCTCTATCCTTATCTTAACAAGAATCTAAACTAGGTGATCAAGGAAGACAAGTTTATGCGCCAAAGTAAGGGACCATCTAGCGACTAACACTAACTTGAATAAACCTAATCTAGGCGACCAACCAGGAGAGAAACACAGGAACAACGAAACTAATCTAGGCGTCAACTAGACAAGAAACACAGTAAAATAATTAAGCACAAAACAACCATGTAATGGAAACTGATTGAACTTTGAATCTAATAGCTGCTGATCCGTGACTGCTTTAAAGCCCTGGGTCACTTAGGGTTCATCTAATCTAAGCTCTATGATGGACTGTAGAACAGGGTATCAAATAACTAGCAAGCTAGAAAGCTAGGGTAGATCGTATTCCACGGGTCTTCTAATAATCGTCTACTCAAATGTAACGGCAGATTACTCAGGTTTAACACTTTGTGCATGGTGTGAGTTCCACGCCATCTAATTCTAAGAAATGCACGAAAATTAAAAATTAAAACTGAAAACAGATCGAAAGATTGGTTGGTTAAACAAAGATGACAGACAAGCTTAGACTTCGAATCCCCCTTCATTCACCAGAGCATTTGCAATCAACAGATCAACGGATTTTGATTCTCGTTCAATCAATTCTAAGACACCACCATAACTCCTTACCCTTAGGTTTAAGACTGGCGAACGTTCACTCTATCCAATCTAGCTACCAAGATTAACTAGTCGCCCGGGTACGGTCGCCTTTCGCAACGACTTAATTAACTGGTGCAATTACTAACGATTTATGAGTTACTCTTGCAGTGGATTAACCCTAACTGGTTCCTACGAAAGGAACACTCCAATGATTAGGTTAATTATTTGATTTGATGTTTTAAAGAAAGGCGAGCGTTCGCTTCTATCCTTAGCTTAACAAGAATCTAATCTAGGTGATCAATCCAGACAAGAAACATAAACAACGAAGAACAAATCAAACATGAAAGAGAAACTGATTGAACTTTGAATCTACTCACCGCTGATTTAAAGCCCTGGGTCACTTAGGGTTCATCTAGTCTAAGCTCTACGAGTTTAGCTACTCATGTTTATAACAAAAGAATCAAAGGCAAAGACAGAGTTCATCTTGAACAGAGGAAGGATAGAAAAGGATCTCAAAAACCTAATTAAGATGACTCCGGCAGAACTTCGATCTCTGGTAATCTGCAATCCTAGCTCCGAGTCTCCGAGGTGAAGGGATGGCGTCACGATCTCTTCCTGGCTCTTCGGACTCTAAACTCTACTCCAGAACTCGTCAGAATTCTCGAGGTAATTCATATTATGTGGTATATCAGGTATATGAGGTATATCTGCAATTGGGCCGCTGGTTAAGTATTTATACTTAACCCTAATACCGCCGGATTTGCCTGGAATTTTCGCCAAAAAGTTGTTTGAGTTTTCGCCGAAAAGTCCCTTGTAAATGACTTGAATGCTCGGCTGTTTTCTCCTGTGATTTTCGGACCGCCAGGTTCTCGGCGAAAATATGGAGTTTTTGCCGAAAACTCTTTTTATTGAACTCAGCCGATTCCTTCTTGAGTTTTCGCCGAAAACCTAAGGGATTTTCGCCGAAAACTTAATGTAAATGGGAGCAGGATTTGGTTCGACTTGATTGACTCCTTGGATCGATTCCGGTGCGATTCCTTGAGGTTCCGACGCCTTAGACACGTCCTTGGCTACTTTATTTGACGAAAAAAAACCTGTGCTAACATGAAAACACTAGAAAACCATCAAATAGACCCGAAACGGGCCAAAGTAACACAAATGGCATGAGATAGAGTAGTTGAGTGAATATTCGCTATTCTACCCCAAAAACCATGTCTTAAGCAAGGAAATGTCGCTTAAATGAGGCTGATAATCACGTCAAATCGAGTGTCATCAAAATACCCCACACTTAGGCTTTTGCTTGTCCTCAAACAAAATGAATAGAAACGCTCATGTTCACAAATGGTAAGATTTATTAAATTGAAGTTCAATCAAACACAATGAATTATTAGCAGATAATTCCTAGAACAAGAAACCTAACATGCATACTGATCAGCCATACAACCTGGTCTCACTAAAAACTGCAGACGATAAGTAATAGCAACCAATTATGCACGAATTTGACCTGACCGACTAGACTCCTCACACAGGACATATTTAGTAAACGGGAAGCTCTCACTCTCTGTGTTTAAGGACGTGTTTCTGCTCTCAATCATTTTCTGTTACTGAATTATGTCATAAGTTTGCAATTCGACCACATCTCCACCACTGTGACAACACGAGTAACTAGTCAAGAAGGACTTCCCTGCTAGGACTGTAACGAATTCTACACTACAAGGGTTTATGATGAGATGGATGATGGGAATGTATGATGATGGCTTTAGTGCGGAGTAGCTTTCGACTAACTTCCCTCGAATCTAGCCTATGGTTTCCTACCGTCTAATCAGACACGAGTGGAATAGTGAACGCTCGTCCTATGATACCCTCAAGCAACCTAGCACTTTATTTTCTTTACACATTTTTCTTTGATTTTTCTTTCGACTTCGTTCTTCCATATGTAGGGAGAAGAACGTTTATTGAACTAAACTTGAAACTTTTCTGATTTTTCTTTCTGTTTTTTTTTTTAATTTCTCTTATTTTTCTATTATTTCTTTTTTTTCTTTGTGCCGATTCTTTCTTTTAGCTGCTAGAGGGGTTTACACGTTTGGACATAATAGCTAAGACCACCTGTTTAATGGCTATAGGCAGGTTACCACAAACCGACTTTCGATAGGTCAATCTAGAACTACAACCACAGAGAATCAACGGGGAATGAAAGAATGGGAAATTGCTGTAATGTATATCAAACCGAAAGAACAGGCCAAGCTCAAGAGTTTACACCTAATGGATTTAACGTTAGGTAGGCTATCTGGCTTAGTAGCTGAATCTAGGTGCCCCTATCATTCTAGAACTCGTGTCATCGGGTGGTCTCGAGTAGGTCTCATGCAAATTCTAACTCATTCAAGCAAACATAAAACCACTCAAAGAGAATTGAAAGTGCAAGTACGTGCAATGGATCAAAAGCTCACATTTGGTTTGCTAGTCGGATTCGGTCATTTTCATGCAATCAAGGCTACAAACTACAAGTGTGATTTTAAAAATCTTTTCTGACCAGCCAATTTAGCATCAAAATATACACGTTGGTTCTCAGGTTCTAGGTTAAGCAGTCTAGGCATCATTATGAAAGATTGAACAGCAACTTAACATCAAAAATCAAGAACTGAGCCATTCTAATGCTAGAGAGACTGGAAAGGAATCACGAGGTACACAAAAACACAATCAAGGGCAATCAAGTTCATGCAAGGTTCTCTAGCATCCTACCCCACACTTAAATCGTATTGTGTCCTCACAGGACTAAAACTAAAGGGAAGAGTGAAGTACAAGAACCTGGACCGAGATTGTTGGTGTAGTGGATGAGCACAGATCCTCGGAGCAGAGGCAATCTACCAAAGCGAAGCAAAGGGAATCTCCCAACTGCCTGCAAAACAAAAATAAATGAAAGATAAAAAGAAAACCGGGACAAGTGTCCCGGATCCACACAGAAAAAAGTTGGATCAAAATCCGAAAAGAAGAAATAAAAATAAAGGACCAGAAAAGGAATACAACCCGATCACTGCTGGTCAGGTGCATCAGGAGGGGGAATGTGGAGGGCGTCACCAACCTGCCTCTGCCATGCTAGCTGCTCCTCATACCTCTCGTCATTGCGGAGTATGTGTGGTGAACCGCCCGGTCGTTGTTCGGACGGGTGCAGACAAATAAAAACTACTAATGCTAAGAAAAAGCGTATAGCAGATTGTATTCCAAGGGCTTTCTATGATTGGTTACTTCAGAACTAGCAAAATACTCGAAGGAAAACACGTTGTGCGGGTGTGAGTTCCACGACTTCTATTTCTAAGAAATGCAGAAAAATTAAAACAAATTAAACTAAAGCAGATTGGGAATTAGGGTTTGAAAACAAGGATGACAGACGAACTTAGACTTTGAATCCCCCTTCGTTCCCCAGAGCATTGGCAATCAACAGATCAGCAGATTTCGATTCTCATTCAATCAATTACTAAGACACCACCATAACTCCTTACCCTTAGGTTTAACACCGGCGAACGTTCGCTCTATCCGTTCTAACTACCAAGATTAACTAGCCGCCCGGGTACGGTCGCTTCTCGCAACGACTTAATTAATTGGTGTAATTACTAATGATTAATGAGTTACTCTTGCAGTGAATTAACCCTAACCGGTTCCTACGAAAGGCACACTCCAATTATAAGGTTAATTGTTTAATTCGATGTTCTAAAGTAAGGCGAGCGTTCGCTTCTATCCTTAGCTTAACCAGAATCTAATCTAGGTGATCAATCCAGACAAGAAACATGAACAATGAAGAACGAATCAAACATGAAAAAGAATTGATTGAATTTCGAATCTAATCACCGCCGATCCGTGACCGCTTTAAAGCCCTGGGTCACTTAGGGTTCATCTAGTCTAAACTCTAACGAGTTTAGCTACTCATGATTATTACAAAAGGAACAAAGACAAGGAAAGAGTTCATCATTCAGAGGAGGAACATAAAAGAATCTGAAAAACCTAATTTAGACGACTCTGACAGACTTCGATCTTCGGTAGATAACACTCCTAGCTCCGGTTCTCCGAGATGGAAGGGATGGCGTCACGATCTCTATCCGGCTCTTCGAACTCCAACTCTTCGCTCCAGAACTTGAGAGGATTCTGATTCGAAAAGTTGTGTTTTGCGAATTATGATTGTATATCCTATTTGGGCCGCCCGGTTAAGTATTTATACTTAACCCTAACTGATCCGGATTGGCCTGATATTTTCGCCGAAAACATAGGGATATTTTCGGCGAAAATCCTTGTGTAAATGGCCGTGATTTCTCTACCTTGTATTTTCGGTCCGAAGAGCACAATGTTTTCGCCGAAGTCATTCTTCACTCGGTGTCAGTTGATTTGCACTATTGTTTTCACCGAATATGGAAGCTTATTTTCGCCGAATCTGTAAGTGTGAATGGGCAGACTTTTGGTTTGACTTGATCGGCTCCTTGGATCGATTCTGGTTTGATTCCTCGAGGTTCCAACGCCTTAGACACGTCCATCCTACTCTATTTGACGGCAAAAACCTGTGCTAACATAAAAACACTAGAAAACCATCACATAGACCTGAAACGGGCCAAGGTAACACAAATGGCACGAAATAGGGCAATCGATTGAATATTCGTTATTCTACCCAAAAAAACATGTCTTAAGCAAAGAAATGTCGCTTAAATGAGGCTGATAATCACGTCAAATCGAGTGTCATCAAATACCCCACACTTAAGCTTTTACTTGTCCTCAAGCAAACTGAATAGAAATGCTCATGTTCATAAATGATAAGATCGATTAAATTGGAGCTCAATCAAACACAATGAATTATTAGACAGATCGATCCTAGAACAAGAAACCTAACATGCATACAGATCAGCCAAATTACCTGGTCTCACTAATAAACTGCACACGACAAGTAATTAGCAACCAATTATGCACGAATTTGACCTGACCGACCAGACTCCTCACACAGGATATATATAGTACAATGGGAACTCTCACTCTCTGTGTTTAAGGACGTGTTTCTGCTCTCGATCATTTTCTGTTACCGAATTCTGTCATAAGTTTGCATTTCGACCACATCTCCACCACTGTGACAACACGAGTATCTAGTCAAGAAGGACTTCCCTGCTAGGACCGTAATGAATACTACACTACTCGGGTTTATAATGAGATGGATGATGGGAATGAATGATGATGGCTTTGTGCGGTGTAGCTTTCGACTAACTTCCCTCGAATCTAATCTATGGCTTCCTACCGTCTAACCAAACACGGGTGGAATGATGAACGCTCGTCCTATGATACCCTCAAGCAACCTAGCACTTATTATTTTTCTTTACACGATTTTTCTTTTTCTTTTCTTTTGAACTTTTCTTTTGACTTCGTTCTTCCATTTGTAGGGAGAAGAACGTTTTATTGAACTAAAAACTTTGAACTTTTTCTGATTTTTCTTTTCTTCATTTTTTTTCGAAATTTTCTTCTTTTCTTACTTCACTTTTTATTATTATTTTTTTTTCTTTTGTGCCGATTTTTCTTTTAGTTGCTAGAGGGGTTTACACGTCTGGACATATTAGCTAAGACCACCTGTTTAATGGCTATAGGCAGGTTACCACAAACCGACTTCAGGTAGGTCAATCTAGAACTACAACCACAGGGGATCAATGGGGAATGAAAGAAATGGGAAATGGCTGTAATGTATTATCGAACCGAAAGAACAGGCCAAGCTCAAGGGTCTAAACCTAGTGGATTTATCGTTTGGTAGGCTATCTGGCTTAGTAGCTGAATCTAGGTGCCCCTATCCTTCTAGAACTCGTGTCCTCGTGTGGTCTCGAGTAGGTCTCATGCAAATTCTAACTCATTCAGGCAAACAGAAAACCACTCAGAAAGAATTAAAATTGCAAGTTACGTGCAATGGATCAAAAGCTCACAGTTGGTTTGCTAGTCGGATTCTGTCATTTTCATGCAATCAAGGCTACAAACTACAAGTGTGATTTTAAAATTATGTTCTGACCAGGCAATTTAGCATCAAAGTATACAAGTTGGTTCTCAAGTTCTAGGTTAAGCAGTCTAAGCATCATTGTGAAGGTTTGAACAACAACTTAACATCAAAAATCAAGAACTGAGCCATTCTAATGCTAGAGAGACTGGAATGGAATCACGAGGCACACATAAAACACAATCAAGGGCAATCAAGTTCATGCAAGGTTCAGGTTCTCTAGCATCCTACCCACACTTAAATCAGAATGTGTCCTCACAGTACTAATTCTAGAGTTCAGAGTGGAATGGAAGAACCTGGATGAGGACGGTTGATTTCAGAGGGTGAGCACGGATCCTCGGAGCAGAGGGAAGTTTAGCAGAACCTGAAGCAAAGGGACACTACCGTTTGCCTACAAAACAAAAACAAATAAAACATAAAAAGGAAACCGGAACAAGTGTCCCGGATCCACACAGAAAAAAGTTGGACCGAAATCCGAAAAGAATAAATAAAAAGAAAACACCAGAAAAGGAATACAACCCGATCACTGCTGGTCTGGTGAACCGGGAGCTGGAAAGTGGAGAAATTTTCCGAGCTGGCGTTGCCACTGCTGGTCCGGTCAGCGCGGCGCATATGTTGCTGCATAATAGTCCATCGCGCCTCTTGAGTGGCGTTGTCGGTGATGCGCCACTCCTGAAGTCGCTCATATAACTCTCCAACATCTGCGAGGTGATGTCGGGGCTGCTGGGGAGGCGCCTGGTATGGATCTGGAATGTGCGGCGGTGACTGGTGGATGTACCCTGCCTGATGGTGTGGCGAGGGTATAAAATCATGAAACTCAGGCGGCGGCTGCGGCTGCTGCTCCTCAGCATCATCTTCTGCCTCCGACTCGACCACACGCTGGAGTGGAGGATCTGCTGCTACATAGGGGCTGAGGTCGAGTTCTAAGTCGTACTCAACCGCCAAGTCTCATCCAATGGTCCTAACTGGATGGCGTGGAATGTGTCGGCCATACTCGTGGCTGATGCCGAAGGAGAGGATGAGCTGTCCTATGAAGTTGCCCCCCAAGAGTTTGCGGCGTGGCGTCTTTCTCTTGGTCTTCTGGCGGAAGATGCGAGCTAGTACCCAGCCGGGGTGCAGAGGATAGCTCTCTCGGATGGCTCGGAGAAGCATGAGCTCGTCCTTGAGGATATGGTGGCGATCCTTGTCTCCAACATATAAAAGCGACCTCCGCCAAACCATATGAATAAACTTATAGAGCGGGTGAGAGAGAGACTTAACTGAGTTGCTCACCCCGAGGCGATCGCTAGGTACGCCTGTCATGTGGCTCCAAAGCGCGTTGTACTCCTCGTCGTCATCATCTTCTCCCCAACCGAGGTGATGATCGTGATAGTGCTCGTAGGGGATGCCGAGATGAGCGGCAAACTCATCGTAGGTGAGCTGCCTGTACACCCCACCAAGATAGAAGGTGATAACCTTCTGGCGCTGCTTCCTCTTGTGCTCATCCAGATCAAAGGTTGCCTAGAACTCCTGGAGGGCAATGTCTGGGAATTCGGCAGCGATGGTGGTCAGCTCGAGGAGACCAGCCGGTGCTAAGGCGTCATACACGTTCCGGTGGTAGTCCTCATCATGATCGTGCAGGGACTCCATGGAGAGAGGGCGCACGTCAGCTCCCCGGACGTGCTCGAGCTTCTGGAAGCACTCAAAATAGAAGTCTGGTAGACGAGCTATGGTGCGGTGGTATCCAGCCTGGCGGGGTAGAGCAGGTGGTGGACCCAGAACAGCAGGTGTGACGGGAGCGGCAGCTCCTGAGCTCGAGGCGCCATCAAGTCGCGCCTTAGTCCTGCGCTCATAAGTGGTGTCCCTAAGACCAGAATGAAAACAGATTAGTCAACCAAAACCTTACCCCACACTTAGTAGAAAAACTCAATTTCACAAAGAAATGAGGGAAACTAAGTGGGGTAAGCAAAGCGGAGTAACCGGTAATCATAGACAGTAAAATACATACTTAGGAACAGCCAGAATCGGATAAGCACAATCAGAGTTCAAAAAGTCAAACCGACATTTAGAAAGTCAACATTTAGGCATATCGAACCCTAATCATGGCAAGACAATCATAACTTGGAGAATGACGATAAAATATGATCTCAAATGGCAAGCACGAAAATATGAACGAGAATGAACACATCAGACAGCCAAATGATCACAACAATTCAAAGTCAAACCGACATTTCTCACAAAAGTCAACATTACAAGGAATTAATCTTATGCATAGCAACATATAATCAAATGATATGGAAATTAAGCACGGAACTCCCTAAGCATGCTAGAACAGTTCTATAAGTTCAGTTAATCCTAGTTCACACACGAAAACAGTCGGCACGCAAAACGAGGCAAACCGAAAAGTCAACCGAAAGTCAACCCTGACGAAATTCAGCAATCTATATGTCAAAAGATTCGTATCGAAAAGCTCTACAACTTACCTTAAAGTCATGACTGCTAAAAATGAACGAGTTGGGAGGAATCAGTGAAAAACGTTGAAAACTAGGTTTTCGGTGAACTGGAGCTGCAAAGCTCCGATTTGGTTGTCCTAGGGCTCGTTGGGATCGGAAAAGGGAGGGGAAGGGAGCGATGGCGGCGGTGGCGGGTTACGGTGGCGACGGCGGCGGCGGCAGGTTACGGCGGCGACGGCGGTTGAAAAGAAGTGGTGGTCGGCGGCGATTTTAAAATGGAAAGGGGGAGGTTTTCGGGTGGGTTGAACGAAATTGAAAGAAGGCAAAGAAGGAGAGAGAGGGAGACCGGATTTAAAGTGGGAATTTTCTGATTTTCGAAATTATTTTTGGCGAAATTAAAAGGTTGGTTTCGCCAAAAATTTCAGTTAAAATGGACTGCCGGATTTTCGAAAGCGGTTTCGCCGAAAATAACAGTACGGTTTCGCCGAAAATTTTAGTTAAAATGGCTTCGCCGAAAACAAAAGACTTTTCGAACCGAAAATGATGAACAGGGAGAATCAGGTTCAAAAATCAAAAATCAGTTTCGCCGAAAATAAGGGTGGTTTCGCCAAAAATTTTGAACTGTTCGGGTTTAAAATATTTTCGCAAATCAGGCCAACTTCAGAAAATCACAGTTAAATCCACAAAAATCGGAACGACCTCAATCAACTTGCATCTGACTATATGACACACAGACTACACACGAAAAATAATAAATCAAACAAACTGACACTTTTGGCTCCCCCGAACCGACTCTAATATACTAAGTTCAACAAAAATTAAAACAGACTGCAGCCGTGGGTTGCCTCCCACGAAGCGCTCTTTTATTAACGTCCTTGAGCTGGACGATACCTGGACGGTATTAGGAGACATCCCAACTCAGATTCTCCTTAACGCTCGCGTTGGAGTTCATGAAGTACAGCTTCGGGACTCCCGGTAAGCGTGAATCTCTTCCCGTTTGCATGTAAGAGCTTTGTACGTCCATCGGGAAGATGATCGACGAATGTGAACGGTCCGAACAGTTCTCTGGAGAGATCATCCTTCTTGAGTGTGACGATGGAAGGAATGAGGACTGTCGGCTTCTTCTTTTCTTTAATCTTCGGCTTGGTATCACCAGGATCGGTGATCGTTAGTACTTCCTTAGGAGATGCTTTCGGCTTCTCCCTCCATACTTGTTCCGGCGCCGGTTTCTCAGAACTAATTGGTGGTACAGCTACCTCGATGGAAGATGGCAGAATTTTTGGTCTCCATACCATTTGTGTCTTCGTTTTCTTGTTCTTTCCTCGAGGTATGCTCGGTGGTTTAGAATAGGCTTGCAGTTCCTTCTTCTTAGGCGGCTTTTGAACGACAGATTTCTGCTTCTGCTCGGTACCCTGTCCAGCACCTGCAGTGTCAATTGATCTCGAAACACTGGAAGAAACATTAGAAATGAAGTTGACCAAGGAAAACTCCACAATCTCTACAGATAAACAATTTAATTCTCCCTTAGGAATGTATTTCATACCGTCCTTGAGACGGAATGTTGCAGTGTCCTTCCCAACCCTTACAGTTAGAGAGCCATTGGGAACATTGACATTAATCCCGGCAGTCGCCATGAATGGCCGACCCAAGAGAAGGGTAGAATATGTCTCTTGAGTATCCATAACTATATAATCAATGAAAAACCGGAACGGGCCACAACAAGTGATTACATCCTGGATCATTCCTCTGGGTTCTCTTAGAGTTTTGTCAGCGAACAATAAATTCATGTTGGCAGGTTGTAGTTCCCCTAGGTTCAGTTTCTTATATAAACACACAGGCATGACATTTATAGAAGCACCTAGGTCAATTATACTACGCTCGATTTCAATGCCATTAATGCTCAAAGGTAAAGTAAAAGGACCAAGGTCGGGGCACTTAGCTGGAATAGGTATGGGTGGTGGTCAAGGGATGATAGCCGAGCACTCTCCTCATTGGAAACGGGGATTTCTTCCTTCTCAGACGGGCTGGTCTGCTCACTGCTCCTGGTTGTCACGGCCTTAGCGTGTTTGTTCTTCACGGTGGAGCTGTCTGGAGACGGGGCCTGATTGAAGATGGGAATACGAGCCATCGCACTAGCAATTTTATTTATCATATCCTTTATTCTCTGTCCTTGTGCGATCTGCCCTTTGTTAAGAGCATCTTGCGCTCTAAATCTTTCCTCGTGATCATCAAGTCTTGCTGTAATTAGATCAAACTTCCTAGCTATTCTCCTCTCCCAATTGTCCTCAGATATAAAATTCGAAGGCTGCTGTACTCTGGGCAATCTGGAAGGATCTTGATAACCATTGTCCATGTATTGATTTCGGCTCTGGTCGAGTTGGAAGTTGTAGGGAGGACGCTCATAGAAGCCTTCCCGTTGTTGAGGAGGTGTTCTGAACTGACGGTAGTCGGAGTAGCCTCTTTGATCCCTGGTGAAGCTGTGATCAATGAAGTTGACTTCCTTTTTAGGCCAGTTATTAGTTGTACCGAGGATCTCTTCCATTTGTTTCTGTACTGCGATCTTGATCTGCTCTTCACTGCTTGGTTGACTCTTGGCTGCTCCAAACTGTCTTTCCAGACTCCTGGACTTAGATGCGCAATTTGCAAAGTGAAGTAGAGCAGCTTCTGGTTCAAGTGTTGTGCAGTCGCCATTAGCTAAGATGTTGACCCATTCAGCTGTTTCTTCATTCATCCCTTGGGCAAAGATTTCAGCTAGCTGACTCTGGTTGAATCCATGATGAGGGCATTCAGATAGCAGCTCTTGGAATTCGTTCCAAGCATTGTATAAGCTTACTCTTTCCTTCTGAGAGAAACTAGCGATGCTATCCTTGTAGAATGTAGTTCTTGAAGGGGGATAGTATTCTTCTATGAAGTCTTGAGCTAGACTATCCCAGTCAGTGTAATAGCCAGGTGGTTTTGAGCTGAGCCATATCTTGGCATTGCCTTTAAGAGAGAATGGGAATACTCGTAAGCAAAGATTATTCTTACCGAGATTCCCTTTTTTAAATGTCTCGCACATGTCAAGGAAGTTTGCCAAATGTGTGCGGGGGTTTTCTTGCGGCTTCCCTTCGAAGTGAAGATCCTTAGAGACCATGCTCAGGAGAGAGATTGTGATCTTACGGTCAGGGTCGTCATCGCTGTCTGACACGACGATGCTAGCTCGGAGGTTAGCTGCACTTGGTCTACAGTAATCTGCCATGGTGCGCTGAGCAACTAGTACGGGAGGAGAAGGTGGTGGTGAATCTGAAGTAGTGGATGAAGATGAGGAGTTCTCCTTCAACTCCTCAATCTTATTAGGGATAGGTGGTGTAGGTGGAGTGACTATGACTTGCTTCTAAGCTCGCGGTTTCTTCGGCGGAGTAGAATTACCCGGCTTAAACTTAGAATGAGTGCTCGAGCGGTTCATAAACCTGTAGAACAACCTATAAGCAACAAAAGCAAACATACCGCGTAAAATCGAAGTGGGTGGAAAAAATGAAAGATGGAAAGTAGAAGAATAAATTGCCAGTTCTTCTTTCGAACAATCAAAAGACCGTCCCCGGCAACAGCGCCAATTTGGTGAACCGCCCGGTCGTTGTTCGGACGGGTTCAGACAAATAAAAACTATTAATGCTAAGAAAAAGCGTATAGCAGATCGTATTCCAAGGGCTTTCTATGATTGGTTACTTCAGAACTAGCAAAATACTCGAAGGAAAACACGTTGTGCGTGGTGTGAGTTCCACGACTTCTATTTCTAAGAAATGCAGAAAAATTAAAACAAATTAAACTAAAGCAGATTGGGAATTAGGGTTTGAAAACAAGGATGACAGACGAACTTAGACTTTGAATCCCCCTTCGTTCCCAGAGCATTGGCAATCAACAGATCAGCGGATTTCGATTCTCATTCAATCAATTACTAAGACACCACCATAACTCCTTACCCTTAGGTTTAAGACCGGCGAACGTTCGCTCTATCCCTTCTAACTACCAAGATTAACTAGCCGCCCAGGTACGGTCGCCTCTCGCAACGACTTAATTAATTGGTGTAATTACTAATGATTAATGAGTTACTCTTGCAGTGAATTAACCCTAACCGGTTCCTACGAAAGGCACACTCCAATTATAAGGTTAATTGTTTAATTCGATGTTCTAAAGTAAGGCGAGCGTTCGCTTCTATCCTTAGCTTAACCAGAATCTAATCTAGGTGATCACTTCAGACAAGAAACATGAACAATGAAGAATGAATCCAACATGAAAAAAAACTGATTGAATTTCGAATCTAATCACCGCCGATCCGTGACCGCTTTAAAGCCCTGGGTCACTTAGGGTTCATCTAATCTAAGCTCTAACGAGTTTAGCTAGTCATGATTATTACAAAAGGAACAAAGACAAGGAAAGAGTTCATCATTCAGAGGAGGAACAGAAAAGAATCTGAAAAACCTAATTTAGACGACTCTGACAGACTTCGATCTTTGGTAGATAACACTCCTAGCTCCGGTTCTCCGAGATGGAAGGGATGGCGTCACGATCTCTATCCGGCTCTTCGAACTCCAACTCTTCGCTCCAGAACTTGAGAGGATTCTGATTCGAAAAGTTGTGTTTTGCGAATTATGATTGTATATCCTATTTGGGCCGCCGGGTTAAGTATTTATACTTAACCCTAACTAATCCGGATTGGCCTGATATTTTCGCCGAAAACATAGGGATATTTTCGGCAAAAATCCTTGTGTAAATGGCCGTGATTTCTCTGCCTTGTATTTTTGGTCCGAAGAGCACAATGTTTTCGCCGAAGTCATTCTTCACTCGGCGTCAGTTGATTTGCACTATTGTTTTCGCCGAATATGGAAGCTTATTTTCGCCGAATGTGTAAGTGTGAATGGGCAGACTTTCGGTTTGACTTGATTGGCTCCGTGGATCGATTTCGGTTTGATTCCTCGAGGTTCCAATGCCTTAGACACGTCCATGGCTACTCTATTTGACGGCAAAAACCTGTGCTAACATAAAAACACTAGAAAACCATCACATAGACCCGAAACGGGCCAAGGTAACACAAATGGCACGCAATAGGGCAATCGATTGAATATTCGTTATTCTACCCTAAAAAACATGTCTTAAGCAAAGATATGTCGCTTAAATGAGGCTGATAATCACGTCAAATCGAGTGTCATCAATGTACTGTTGCATAATAGTCCATCTGGCATCCTGAGTGGCGGTATCTGTGATCCGCCACTCCTGGAGTCGCTCGTACAGCTCTCCGACGTTAGCTGGATGTGGTCGTTGCTGAGGATGAGGCGCCTGGTATGGATCTAGAATGGGCACCTGGGGCTGGTATGTATACCCTGCCTGATGGTGTGGCGAGGGTATATAATCATCAAACTCCGGCTCTGGCTGAGGCTGCGGCTCCTCAGAATCATCTTCTTCCTCCAATTCTTCCTCGTGCTGGAGGGGAGGATCTGCAGCTACCTGGGGACCAAGGTCCAACTCGAGGGCGTACTTGACCGCCAAATCACCTCCGACGGTGTATATTCTGCGTCGTGGAACGTCTGGGCCATATTCGTGACTGAGACCCTAGGGAGATGATGAGTTGGCCGACGAAGTTGCCCCCCCAGGACTGAGCTAGGCGGCCTCGGCTTCTGAGTCTTCTGGCGGAGTATGCATGCAAGCACCCATCCGGGATGAAGAGGATAACCTTCCCAGATGGCATGAAGAAGAATGAGCTCCTCTCTGCTGATGTGGTTGCGGCTCTTATCTGGAGCAAACAAAAGAGAACGACGCCAAACCATATGTATAAAGCGATAAAGAGGGTGAGAGAGTGACTTAACTGAGTTATGGAGCGTGGTCCGATCGCCTGGCACTCTAGTCATGTGGCTCCATAGCGCGTCGTACTCCTCTCCGTTGCCGGAGTTGTCCTCCCAGCTGAGGTGATGACCCTCGTAATGCTCCTGGGGGATGCCAAGGTGGGCGGCGAACTCATCGTAGGTGAACGACTTGTACACCCAACAAAGATAGAAGGACACGACCTTCCTGTGCTGCCTCCTCTTATGCTCATCTAGCTCGAACGTGGCCCAGAACTCCTGGAGAGCGACGTTTGGGAAGTCAGCAGCTATGGTGGTCAGCTCTATAAGTCTGAAAGGATCAGTGAGTTGAGCACATTCCGGTACCAGTCCTCGTTGTACTAACGGAGGGAATCCAAGGAAAGTGGGCGCACGTCGGCTCCATGAACATGCTCGAGCCTCTGGTAGTGCTCAAAGTAGTGCACCGGTAGGCGAGCGACAGTAGAGTGGTACCCGACACGGCCAGGGAGTGCTGGTGGAGGGCCGTGGGTAGTCGGTGTGACGGGAGCTGGAGGCGGTGTCAAGTCGCGCCTTAGTCCTGCGCTCATGAGTGAAATTCCTATAGCCAGAAACGAAACCAAATTAATTAACTAATAACCCGCCCCACACTTAGTAGAAAAACTCAATTTCACAAATAAATGAGGAAAACCGAGTGAGGGTAAGCAAATTAAGTAATCGATAATTACAATAAATCACAAATCACGCATATGTCTAGCCGAAATGTTCATATCATAATTAGAGATCAGAAGTCAAACTGACATTCAAAAAGTCAACATCATAGCACATTGAACCCTAATCATGGCAATTACTAGCTCAAAGCGAGAAATGACGGCATAATTGTAAACTCAGATGGCGAGCACAGTAATATGAACGTAAATGAACACACATGGTAGCCAAACAAGCATAGAAAATTCATGGTCAAATCGACAATTCTCAAAAGTCAACACCGCAAAGAATCGATCTTTAAGCATATCAACACATGATCAAATGGTATTATCATTCAGCACAATTCTCCCTAGGCATGCTCGATCAGGCCAAAGCAATTCAGCTAACCTCTTTCACACGAAACAGTCGGCACGCAAATCAAGGTAGACCGAAAAAGTCAATCGAAGTCAACCCCGATGAAATTCAGCATTCAACATGTCAAAAGATTTGGAATGAAAAGTTCTACAACTTACCTTGAAGCCATGAGTGCTGAAAATGAACAAAGAGAGAGAATTCGGAGAAAAATTGGAAAAATTAGGGTTTGGCAGAACGGGAGCTCTAGAGCTCCGATTTGGATGGTCTACGGCTTGAAATGATCGGAGAAGGGAGGGGAGAGGTGTGGCGGCGGCGGGGGGAAATGGGAGGCGGGGGCGAAAGTAGTAGCGGTGGCGACGTTCGGGTTTAAAACAGAGGGGGGTTTGTTTTCGAAAATGTAAAGTGAGGGGAGAGAGAGTGTGTCCGGAAAAAAAAATGAAATGAAATAGGGGGAAATTTTTGAATTTTTGTCTTAGGTTTTTGGCGAAAATATGTGCAATTTTTCGCCGAAAACTCAAGTTAAAATCATCTACCGGTTTTCAAAAGAGTTTTTGCCGAAAACTCATAGAGTTTTCGCCGAAAAGTTTAGTTAAAATCGACCAGAAAACACAGTGGGATCTGCAAGGAAGTATTCGCCAAAAATGGGATAGTTTTCGCCGAAAAGTTTGACCTGTACGATTGAAAATATTTTTGCAATCCCGGCAAACTTCAGAAAATCACAATTAAATCGACAAAAATCGGAACAACCTCAAACAACTTGCGATTGCAACGATGACACACAGACTACACACGAAAAATAAGAAATCATGCAAACTGACACTTTTATCTCCCCCGAACCGACTCTAAAAGAAGGACTTCAACACAAATGAAAAACTGACTCCAGCCGTGGGTTGCCTCCCACGAAGCGCTCTTGATTAATGTCCTTGAGCTGGACGATACCTGGACGATACCTGGACGATACCTGGACGGTATTAGGAGACATCCCAACTCAGGATCTCCTTAACGCTGCATTAGAATTCATGAAGTAGAGCTTCGGGGAATCTCCGTCAAGCATAAGTTTCTTCCCGTTAGCGTGTATGAGCTTGGTACGTCCATCGGGAAAGTGATCAGTGATCTTGAACGGGCCAAAAAGTTCTCTCGAGGGATCATCCTCTACAAGGAACACGGTGAAAGGAATAAGAACGATCGGCTTCGTCTTCTCTTTAAACTCCGGCTTTGTATCACCAGGATCGATGATCGTCGGTATTTCCTTAGGAGATGCATTTGGCTTCTCCTTCAATCCTTGCTCCGGTGCCGGTAGCTCGGAAGGAATTGGTGGTGCAGCTGGCTCGGAAGATGGTGGTGGAACAACTGGTCTCCAGACCATTTGGGTCTTCTTCTTTTGATTCTTTCTCCGCGACCTGCCAGGTTCCTTGCTTGGCGGTGAAGAATAGGCTCTCAGTTCCTTCTTCTTTGGCGGCTTTTGAGCAGAAGATTTTGGTTTCTGCTTGGTAATCTGTCCAACATCTGCAACAACAATTGATCTAGGAACACTAGAAGAGATGTCAGTAACGGAGTTGACCGGAGTCAACTCCACAGTTTCAACAGCTAGACAATGAGATTCTTCATTCAAAGGAGTATATTTCATTCCGTCTTTAAGGCGGAACGTTATCGTGTCCTTACCAACCCTCAAGGTTAAGGAACCATTTGGAATGTTAATTTGCATTCCAGTTGTTGCCATGAAGGGTCGTCCTATGAGAATGGCAGAATCATCCGTACTAGTATCTATGATCACATAGTCAGCTAAAAACGTGAAAGGCCACATTTAGTAACAACGTCTTTTATCTCTCCTCTCAGAGTTTTCAGTGATCTATCAGCAAAGACAAGTTGTATGCTAGTTGGTTCAAGTTCTCCTAGGTTCAATTTTTCAAATAAACTCATACGCATAACATTGACAGACGCGCCTAGATCAAACTACGTTCTATCTCAACATCATTAATAACTAGAGGAAGCGTGAAAGAACTAGGATCAGAAAACTTAGCTGGATATGGCGATGAAGGTTTCTTGATACGAGCGGCAGGATATCCTTCTTTACCTCCCCACATGCCAGTCTCGACCCTTGCGTTCGGTAGCAATGCTCTTGGAAAAGGAGGCTTCACATAGTACGGAGCAAGAGGAGGGTCATACTCCTTAAGTGCCTCCATCGGTGCTTCCTTCTTCTCTGGAGCTTTATTAGTCCTGCATAAATTAGAAGAAGCATTAGTAGATGAGTTTGTTGGTTCTTGAACGGATACCATCTTAGCTTGCTCCTTTCTCGGATTTGGCTCGGTTTGGCTTGGAAGTTGGCCAAATGGTTGACCAGATGCTAGCATGCTAGAGATCTGGTTCACAACCTGCTCAATTCTTTGACCGGATGCAATCTGTTCTTGGTTGAGAAGATCTTGGGCCTTGAACTGACTGTCGTGATCTTCAAGTCTGGTGATGATCTGACTAAGCTTCTTGTCTAGTTCACTGACGTTGTTGTCTGATGACACTCGATTTGACGTGATTATCAGCCTCATTTAAGCGACATTCCCTTGCTTGAAACGTGGTTTTAGGGGTAAAATAGCGAATATTCACTCAACTACCCTATTTCCTACCGATTTGGTTACTTTGGCCCTTTTTGGGTCTATTTGATGGTTTTCTAGTGTTTTTGTGAAAGCACGGATTTTTGCCAGCATTTACGTAGCCATGGACGTATTCAAGACCTCAAGGAGTGAACAAGAATCGAACCAGAAATCAAACCGGATTCAGAACCGAAGATCCAACTGCCCAGCACAATATTTTCGTCGAAAATTCTACACAGTTTTCGGCAAAAATTACCTTCAGAAACTCACAGGCTGATTTACACTGAAGTTTTCGGCGAAAACTTCCTTATGTTTTCGCCGAAAATCCTAGAAGAAATCACACAGGGGATTTTAACTAAAGATTTCGCCGAAAATTATTTGATATTTTCGGTGAAAATTCCTTCCAATTCCGGCGCTGTATTGGAAACCTAATCGTACCTATTTAAATAGAGGCAGCCGACAGAGAGAAGGAAGGGAGGAATCATTATTCATACTTTCACAAATCAGACTTTTGAGAGTCAGCCGACTCTAGGGTCGATAGATAGAGTTTAGAGAATTCGAAGATCCGTGGAGAGATCGTGATGCCATCCTTCACCTCGGAGAACTCGGAGCTTAAAGTTGAAGTTCCAGGAGATTGAAGCTTCGTGGGAGTCGTCAGAATTAGGTTTTTCAGTTCTTAACTGTTCTTCCTCTGTATGATGATCTTCATTGTTGCCTTTGATTCTCTTGTTTCTGATATGAGTAACTGAACTTGTAGAGCTTAGATTAGATGAACCCTAAGTGACCCAGGGCTTTAAAGCGGTCACGGATCGGCGGTGATTAGATTTGAAATTCAATCAGTTTCTCATTCATGTTTGATTTGTTCTTCATTGTTCATGTTTCTTGTCTGGATTGATCACCTAGATTAGATTCTGGTTAAGCTAAGGATAGAAGTGAACGCTCGCCTTACTTTAGAACATCGAATTGAACAATTAACCTTATAATTGGAGTGTGCCTAGGAACCGGTTAGGGTTAATTCACTGCAAGAGTAACTCATTAATCATTAGTAATTGCACCAGTTAATTAAGTCGTTGCGAGAGGCAACCGTACCCGGGCGGCTAGTTGATCTTGGTAGTTAGAACGGATAGAGCGAACGTTCGCCGGTCTTAAACCTAAGGGTAAGGAGTTATGGTGGTGTATAGAAACCGATTGAATTAGAATTGAAAACCGCTGATCTGTTGATTGCCAATGCTCTGGTGATCTAAGGGGGATTCGAAATCTAAGTTCGTCTATCTTCTCGTTAGTCAACCTTTTACTTTTCTGTCTTTTATTTTCCTGCTTTATTAGATTAGAAGTCGTGGAACTCACACCACGCATTAAGTTTTTAACTTGAATAAATTGTCAGCTTCTTTGAGTAGTCAATTAGTAGAAACCCTGTGGATATGATCTACCCTATCTTCACAACTTGGTAGTATTTGATACCGCTAAAACTGCAGCTATCAAATTGGCGCCGTTGCCGGGGACTCTTCTAATTGTTTGAAAGAAGAGTTGGCAAATTATTCTTCTACCTTTCCGCCTCACCATTTATTTTCCTCCATATTTTCATGATTTACCTGGGTAGTGCTTCTTAGTTTTGATTATGCAGGGTAAGAGGTGGGATGACCGGTACCGAGAGCGGTACATCAATGAAGCACCATATCCCGAAGATTATCAAGAGTTGTTACATCATCAAAAACAACAAACGGCGAGAATTGACTCCTTCTTTGATAATATCTTTTTAGTGCTACAAGCTCCCCAAGAGATACACCAACAAGAGCATCGAAGAGACGCTAGAGATAACCAAGAGATGCTTCATGAACATCAACAATGCTCGTCGAAAACCCAATCCGCCTTGGATGATATCTCTGCAATACTGCAAGCTCGTCTCACGACGGACATCAAGCTCAAGCAACCAAATCAATTAATTGAAGAACACGCTCAGGAGATGTTCGAAGAAGAAGATGAGCCCGTCCATGACTATCATGAGCTAGAAGAATCCTTGGCGGTGGTGGTTGATGAAGACATAGAGCCAATCCATCTTGAAGTTGAAGCTGAAGAGGAGCACATAGAGATTGAGGAGATACCCTCACCTACACTTCCGCCGAGTCAACCTGTAGAGAAGATGAAGCTCATTGAACATGCCGCGCCGTACTACCTCTTTCCTCCTCAAGTAGGAGAATTCAAGAAGAACTGGTCATCCAACCAAGATCGCGATCTATTGGAGCACTACCGGCTACATCATCCTTCTGAGTGCTACATGGCACTCAACTGCACACCTTGAAGAAGACGATTGACTTCAAGGAACTTCTGAGTTGGGGTCCCTAACAGGTACCGTCCAGCTCAAGGACGTTAAAAGAGAGCGCTTCGTGGGAGGCAACCCACGGCTGGAGTTTGTTTTTAATTTTTTGTCGAACTTAGTATTTTAGAGTCGGTTCAGGGGAGCCAAAAGTGTCAGTTTGTTTGATTTATTATTTTCTGTGTAGAGTCTGTGTGTCATAGAGTCAGTCGCAAGTTGATTGAGGTCATTCCGATTTTTGTGGATTTAACTGTGATTTTCTGAAGTTGGCCGGATTTGCGAAAATATTTTCAATCGTAGTGTTCAAAATTTTCGGCGAATTTTCAATATCATTTTCGGCGAAATCGCCTTTTGGTTTTCACTGAACCTCCCTGTTTCATATTTTTGGTCCGAAATTTATAATGTTTTCGGCGAAATCGAACTTGAAAACCAGGCAGTGATTTTAACGCTTATTTTCGGCGAAAACACATGGTTACTTTCGGCGAAAACACACTTGAAAAACCGGCGGTGCATTTGAACTAAAATTTTTGGTGAAAACACCCTTTTATTTTCGCCAAAAATCGTTTCGAAAACCACCCAATCCTCCACTTAAAAATAGTCAAAATATTTTCAAAATTCCCCTTAACCTTCTTTGTTCGACTTTTATTCTGTGTGGATCCGGGACACTTGTCCCGGTATCCTTTTGATCTTTTTGTTGTTTTTGTTTTGTAGGATCTTGAGTAGCTACTCCGCTCTACTCCGGACGCTCCGCGTTCATCCCTTACACCGACCATCTCATCACAGGTTCTTCGTATATCTCTACTCTAGTTTAGTCCTGTGAGGACACAGAACCGTTTAAGTGTGGGGTATTAGGATTCTAGGATTATGCATGATCTTGCTTGCTATCTATGATTCTGTGGTTCAAATTTGAAAATTCTCTAGCATAGAATTGCTCAATTCTTGACTTCTGATGTTAAATTGACTTCAAATTTAAACAGTGACGTCTAGACTGTTCCACTTAGAACCTGTAACCAACGTGTCAAAACTGATATTAAATGAGTCTAGGTCAGAACAGATCACAAATCACTTCGGTAGTTGAAACTTGAATTAATTGAATTGATTGACTTGTTAATAACAAAGCTCGATAACACCATTCTAAGATGATAAATGCTAGCTTCATCCATGTTTTTCACTCCATATTTGTTCACTTGTGATTGTGGCTTGAGATTAGGCGGAAATCCAATTCGAAATATTGTGTAAAAAGTTATAACTAGCTAGGATCAAATGACTAAATGGTTAAATCAAGTAATTGAGTTGTTCAAATCAATGCTAAAGTTCTTTAAAGTGCTGAAAATCAAAGCTAGGCAAGCTCGACACCTAAGTGAAGTGTTCGGGTTGAGCACTAGCATAGGCACAAATACTGTGAGCTAGGCAGGTCCAACACCTAAGTGAAGTGTTTGGTATCGAGCACTAGTATGCAGTAAATAAATTAAAGAAAGTTTGAATCTTGAAAGAAATTGTTGTTTAAATCGGTCCTAGCTAGAACATGTAACGTACAGATCTAGAAACGGATGAAGTCGAGTCCATAGCCACGTCACTTTTCCTACCTCCGCGTCCACATCATGGCTAGAGCTTAAAGTCTTTTTGATTAGAATTGGTGTTATCGTAGTCGGTTAATCATAATTAATTGTTTTGCGAAGAAACGAGCTTCGTTTAAACTACTACTTGAAGTGTGCAGAAAACAGTGAGATCGAAAACTTGTTTGGTTGATGTTCTTGCATGTGTAGGTCACTCTTTCTACGTGGAACGGTCTAAACCAAATTGTTAGAATTGAATCTCGGTTTAATCTCGTGTCATTTGTGAATTTGAGTGTGTTCTAGTTTAGTTTGCTTGAGGACAAGCAAAAGCTTAAGTGTGGGGTATTTGATGACACTCGATTTGACGTGATTATCAGCCTCATTTAAGCGACATTTCCTTGCTTGAAACGTGGTTTTAGGGTAAAATAGCGAATATTCACTCAACTACCCTATTTCCTACCGATTTGGTTACTTTGGCCCTTTTTGGGTCTATTTGATGGTTTTCTAGTGTTTTTGTGAAAGCATAGATTTTTGCCAGCATTTACGTAGCCATGGACGTATTCAAGACCTCAAGGAGTGAACCAGAATCGAACCAGAAATCAACCGGATTCAGAATCGAAGATCCAACTGCCCAGCACAATATTTTCGCCAAAAATTCTACACAGTTTTCGGCGAAAATTACCTTCAGAAACTCACAGACTGATTTACACTGAAGTTTTTGGCGAAAACTTCCTTATGTTTTCGCCGAAAATCCTAGAAGAAATCACACAGGGGATTTTAACTAAAGATTTCGCCGAAAATTATTTGATATTTTCGGTGAAAATTCCTTCCAAATTCGGCGCTGTATTGGAAACCTAATCGTACCTATTTAAATAGAGGCAGCCGACAGACAGAAGGAAGGGAGGAATCATTATTCATACTTTCACAAATCAGACTTTTGAGAGTCAGCCGACTCTAGGGTCGATAGATATAATTTAGAGAGTTCGAAGATCCGTGGAGAGATCGTGACACCATCCTCCACCTCGGAGAACTCGGAGCTTAAAGTTGAAGTTCCAGGAGATTGAAGCTTCGTGGGAGTCGTCAGAATTAGGTTTTTCAGTTCTTAACTGTTCTTCCTCTGTATGATGATCTTCATTGTTGCCTTTGATTCTCTTGTTTCTGATATGAGTAACTGAACTTGTAGAGCTTAGATTAGATGAACCCTAAGTGACCCAGGGCTTTAAAGCGGTCACGGATCGGCGGTGATTAGATTTGAAATTCAATCAGTTTCTCATTCATGTTTGATTTGTTCTTCATTGTTCATGTTTCTTGTCTGGATTTATCACCTAGATTAGATTCTGGTTAAGCTAAGGATAGAAGCTTACGCTCGCCTTACTTTAGAACATCGAATTAAACAATTAACCTTATAATTGGAGTGTGCCTTTCGTAGGAACCGGTTAGGGTTAATTCACTGCAAGAGTAACTCATTAATCATTAGTAATTGCACCAGTTAATTAAGTCGTTGCGAGAGGCGACCGTACCCGGGCGGCTAGTTAATCTTGGTAGTTAGAACGGATAGAGCGAACGTTCGCCGGTCTTCAACCTAAGGGTAAGGAGTTATGGTGGTGTATAGAAACCGATTGAATTAGAATTGAAAACCGCTGATCTGTTGATTGCCAATGCTCTGGTGATCTAAGGGGGATTCGAAATCTAAGTTCGTCTATCTTCTCGTTAGTCAACCTTTTACTTTTCTGTCTTTTATTTTCCTGCTTTATTAGATTAGAAGTCGTGGAACTCACACCACGCATTAAGTGTTTTAATTTGAATAAATTGTCAACTTCTTTGAGTAGTCAATTAGTAGAAACCCTGTGGAATACGATCTACCCTAGCTTCACAGCTTGGTAGTATTTGATACCGCTAAAACTGCAGCTATCATTGTCCATCTGATGTTGCTGCCCTGTATAGGTATTATTTATATATTGATTATGGCGATTGCCAGGAGCAGTTCCATAGTTACCCGGATTGCGGTGCGGCGGCTGGCAGACACCTGCCGGCGGATGGTTCGGCTTCTGATCCTGTGCTGGAGTAGTTGGTCGGCTGTTCTGGTTCTGGCCGTGGTTCTGGTTGGGACCGGCATTGTATGGAGGTCTATCTTGATAATTCCCTTGTTGCCTGAAATTGCGGTAGCCAACATAACCGTTTTAATTCTTGCTAAAGCCTTGCTGAACGAAATTGACTTCTTGGGAAGACCAGACTTATGTTTTACCAAAATTCTGGCATCGACCTCCATTATGCGCACAAGCTCTACACCACTCGCAATCGGCAACGTAGACAGTGGCTGCCGACGGTTTAATGGGTGTAGAAGACTTCTTTAGATGCTTCTCTACTTCTGGCTTAATGGTCGCTGATGACAGTCGATTTGACGTGATTATCAGCCTCATTTAAGCGACATTTCCTTGCTTAAGACTTGGTTTTTAGGGTAGAATAGCGAATATTCAATCAATTGCTCTATCTCGTGCCATTTGTGTTACTTTGGCCCGTTTCGGGTCTATTTGATGGTTTTCTAGTGTTTCTATGTTAGCACAGGTTTTTGTTGTCAAATAAGTAGCCAAGGACGTGTCTAAGGCGTTGGAATTGATCCAAGGAGTCAATCAAACCGAACCAAATCCTGCTCCCATTTACAAAGGAATTTTTGGTGAAAATCCCTTGGAATTTTCGGCAAAAATTCATGAAGAAATCGGCAGTGCATCCAAGAAGAAGTTTTCGGTGAAAACATCAAGTTTTCGCCGAGAACCCCGGCGTCCAAAAATCACAGGAGAATTCAGCCGGCGATCAGTCAATTTACAAAGAGATTTTCGCCGAAAATCCCTTCATATTTTCGGCAAAAATGTCAGGAAAAATTAGTAGTATTAGGGTTAAGTATAAATACTTAACTGGCGGCCCTAAATAGAAATATACCTTATAATATCAATCATAATTTCCAGACCTAGGAGTTGGAGCGAGAGTTTAGAGAGTTCAAAGAATCATGGAGAGATCGTGACGCCATCCCTTCACCTCGGAGACTCGGAGCTTGGATTGAAGATTACCGGAGATTGAAGCTTCACGGATTCGTCAAATTAGGTTTTACAGTTCTTCTCTGTTCTTCCTACCTGAGATGTATTCCTTGTTTGTTTTCGATTCTCTTGTTTCTAATATGAGTAGCTAAACTCGTAGAGCTTAGATTAGATGAACCCTAAGTGACCTAGGGCTTTAAAGCGGTCACGGATCGGCAGTGATTAGATTCAAAGTTCAATCAGTTTCTCTTTGCATGGTTGTTTTGTTCTTGATTGTTGTACTGCATTTTTTGTCTAGTTGACGCCTAGATTAGTTTCGTTGTTCTTGTGTTTCTTTTCTAGTTGATCGCCTAGATTAGGCTTTTGCAAGCTAGGGTTAGTCGCCAGACATCTCCCTGCTTTGGCGCATAAACTTGTCTTTCATGATCACCTAGTTTAGATTCTTGTTAAGCTGAGGATAGAAGCGAACGCTCGCCTCTCTTTAAAACATCAATTCAACCAGTTAACCTTATAATTGGAGTGTGCCTTTTGTAGGAACCAGTTAGGGTTAATCCGCTTCAAGAGTAACTCATAAATCATTAGTAATTGCACCAGTTAAGTTAAGTCGTTGCGAGATGCGACCGTACCCGGGCGACTAATTAATCTTGGTAGTTAGAACGGATAGAGCGAACATTCGCCGATCTTAAACCTAAGGGTCAGGAGTTGTGGTGGTGTATAGAAATTGATTGAACGAGAATTGAAATCCGCTGATCTGTTGATTGCTGTTGCCTTGGTGATCTAAGGGAGATTCGAAATCTAAGCTTGTCTGTCGTCTGTCTGAACCATCCAATCATTCTGTCTTTCAATTTCATTTTAATTTTCTTGCATCTTAGTCTAGAAGTCGTGGAACTCACACCACGCACAAAGTGTTTAAACCTGAATAAATTGCCAACTTCTTTGAGTAGTCGATTAGAAGAAACCCTGTGGAATACGATCTGCTTAGCTTTCCAGCTTGGTAGTATTTGATACCGCTAAAACTGCAGCATCAAATTGGCGCTGTTGCCGGGGACTCTTCTATATTGTTTGAAAGAAGAGTTGGCATTTTATTCTTCTATTTTCCATCTTTCATTTTCCATCACACTTCGATTTTACACCGGTTGTGTTTGTTTTTGTCTCTTGCAGGTTAAGAAAATTCAGAAGCAAATGACTTCCGATCCACCTTCCCCTACCGCAATGGCTGCTCAAAAGAGTCTTGTGGATTACAATAAGCGAAGTGCTACTAGTGTTCGTTCTTCCATATTTGTGTCGCGCAATGAAGACGGTCCTGAATATGAGATCAAGATCCCCTTCTTGGAAATGATCTCTAGGGATTTACAATTTGAAGGCAGGCCATTAGACAATCCGTGCACGCATCTGACGGATTTCCTTGATCTCTGCAGCACTTTCAAGAACGGGAATCTCGACAAGAACACTCTTTGCTTGAGAGCTTTCCCGTTCTCTCTGAAAGGTGCAGCTAAGAGGTGGCTCACTGGCAAACCACTTGGCTACTACACTGACTGGGAGACTCTTGCTCAGGAACTCGTAGAGGAATACTTCCCTCCTTCCAGAACAACTGCTTATAGGAAACACATCTCAAGGTTCAGACAGAGAGAAGGAGTAAGTTTACATGATGCTTGGAACGAATTCCAGGAACTCCTCCATGATTGCCCTCATCATGGCTTCACTCAGAGGCAACTAGCCGAGATCTTTGCTTGGGGTATGAACGAAGAGTCATCTGAATGGGTTAACTCCTTAGCTGATGGAGACTACACCGCACTCACACCAGAAGCTGCTCTTCTTCACTTTGCAAAGTGCGCATCTAAGTCTAGAAGCTGGAGAGACAGTTTAGAGTAGCTAAGAGCCAACAAAGCCGTGAAGATCAGATCAAGAGTGAAGTGCAGAAAGAAATGAAGAAGATCTTCGGTACAGCAAATAACTGGACTAAAGAGGAAGTGAACTTTATTGATGAAGGATTCTCCAACAGTCAACAGGGCTACCCCGACTACCGTCAGTTCAGACAACCTCCTCAACAACAAAGGAGCTTCCAAGAGCATCCTCCTCACAACTTTGGATTCACTAGAGAACAACAACCTCAGAGATCTACATCAGGGAACACAAGGGATATCAAGGTGGACAAAAAGTTTGACCTGATCATGGCAAGGCTCGATAACTATGAGGAGAAATTCAAGCTTCAAGCCGACATAAATCAAGAACATGAAGCTCGAGGTCAACGAATGGAGAGCATGGTGAATAACATGTTTGGCTTGCTAACTAGTAGCCACCTCCTTAATCAATCATCGGTTCAAGTTGACTCTACCATTAGGAAGGAGCACGTCAAGGCCATCTCCACAAGAAGTGGCAAGCAATTAGCCGATCCTGCAACTCCTGAACCAGCCATAATTCCTGAAGCTTTAGCCATTGACAAGCCAGAGATCGAGGAGGAGGATAGAGAAAAAGAAGAGGAGGTGACTGCCCCGCCTTCCCTGACAAAGACAGCACCTGCGCCACCTCTCCCTCCATATCAACCTCGAATTCTGTTTCCTAAGGCTGCGCAATCTCAGGAGAAAGATCATGACACCCGGTACAGAAAGTGGCATGGATACTTGAAGAACACGAATATGAATACACCAGTTACTGACGCTATCCAGGTGATACCGGAGGCTGACAAAATCTCAAAGGATCCTGCGAAGAACAAGAAGAAGGAAGAGTTATCTCCCATCTCCCTCGAGGAAGAATGCTTCGCTATCCAGGGCCAGGCGACACCCATACCACCCCCAGCTAAGTGTCGAGATCCCGGTGTTTTTACTTTGCCTTGCACTATTAATGATGTGAAGATTGATCGATGTGAAGATTGATCGTAGTGTAATTGATCTAGGTGCTTCTATTAATGTTATGCCTACTTGCCTGTTTGAGAAATTGAACCTAGGAGAGTTGAAACCAATTAGCATGCATTTAGTGTTTGCCGACAGATCTGTTAAACTACCTAGGGGGATAATAGAAAATGTGGTTGTCCGTTGTGGTCCTTTTACTATTATGACTGACTTTGTTGTCTTGGATACTCGAGAGGAAGATGTCACTCTTCTCCTAGGCCGACCGTTCATGGCAACAACCGGCATTACCATTAATGTCCCGAATGGCTTGTTGACATTAAGGGTCAGCAAGGATACCATGACATTCCGCCTCAAGGACGGTACGCAAGTCCCAGTCAAAGAAGAGATGCATTGTTTATCTGTTGAAGCTGTGGAGTTGGCTTCGGTCAACTCTAGTTCTAATGAAAAATCTGGAGTTTCTTTAGAAATTTGCTTGCTAGGCGTCGGACAGGTCCCTAATCTGAAGAATGAGCTATCGACACAAAAGTCGAGAAAGAAGGAGAATCTGATGGCATCCCCTCATGAATCGCCAAACATTAAAGATCCTGGCGAGATAAAGAAGGAAAATAAAGAGAAGACAAAGGCGGTTTGGAAGTCGATTGCTCAGCCCCCGTCTACCGAGCCACCAGGGAAGAATAATCCTCTGAAGGACGCCTCTCCGAAAGAACTGTTTAGGCCTTGTAAAATTCTGGTCATCTTCCTGAAGAACGAACCAAGTTAATTCACGCAAACGGAAAGAGGTTCACACTTGCCGGAGGATATTTCATGAACTCCGACTTGGGCCTAAGAGAAATCCTGAGTTGGGATGTCTCTTGATCGCCATCCAGGTATCGTCTGGCTCAAGAACGTTAAGCAAGAGCGCTTCGTGGGAGGCAACCCACGGCTGGAGTCCGTTTTTGAATTTTTGAGTCAATCTTTTTCATCGTTCGAATCAGGTTCGGGGGAGCCAAAGTGTCAATTTAATTTCCTTTCATTTTGATTTGTTTTCGGTTGGGTTTTAAAAAAAAAGAAAAAAGGGTTTTCAAATAGGTTTTTGGCGAGAATTAAAAAAATTTGCCGAAAACATTGGGTGATTTGCAAACAGTGACGTCGTTCCTTATTTTTGCTTATTTTCGAAGAAGTTTTTGGCGAAAACTTCCATAGTTTTCGCCGAAAACTTATTCTGTTTTGAAAATCAGTTTCCTTTTTTCGGTCTGATTCCAATGCATACTTGATCGTCCAAATCGGAGCTCTGTAGCTCCGGTTATCCCCGAAACAAGTTTTTCACGTTTTTGGCCAACTTCGTCGCTTTCCGTCCATTTTCTTGAGTCGTGTCTAAAAGGTTAGTTGTTGGGTTTTCAATTTCGAATCTTTTGACATGCTGATTATTGAATTTCGACGAGTTTAAATTCTGTCTACCTCATTTTGCGTGCCTACTGTTTTGGTGTGATTTTTTTCTGAACTGCTTGAGCTTAGATCTTCTAGATTGCTCTAGGAGTGTTGTGCCGTGAATTTAAAAAAAAAAGAGAGTCAAAATATTTTCAAAATTCCCCTAACCTTCTTTGTTATGACTTTTATTCTATGTGCCTTTCTAGTTGATGACACTCGATTTGACGTGATTATCAGCCTCATTTAAGCGACATTTCTTTGCTTAAGACATTGTTTTTAGGGTAGAATAACGAATATTCAATCGATTGCCCTATCTCGTGCCATTTGTGTTACCTTGGCTCGTTTCGGGTCTATTTGATGGTTTTCCAGTGTTTATATGTTAGCACAGGTTTTTGCCATCGAATAAGTAACCAAGGACGTGTCTAAGGCGTTGGAATCTCGAAGGATTGCACCGGGATCGATCAAAGGAGCCAACCAAGTTCAAACAAATCCCTGCCCGGTTTACAAAGAAGATTTTGCCGAAAATAACCTATTATTTTTGGCGAAAATATTAGTACAAATCGACTGATGCCACTCGAAGGATGTTTTCGGCGAAAACTATGTGTTTTCGGACCGAGACCTATTCGGCGAAAAGGACAGAAGAAGCAGCCGGGTGACCAGCCATGTATACCAATATTTTCGGTGAAGATATCCCTATAGTTTCGGCGAAAATAATAGAGGAATCCGGATCAATTAGGGTTAAGTATAAATACTTAACCCGGCGGCCCAAAAGAAAAGAGAGGAGATCATAATTCGCAAAATACAACTTTTTGAGATCAGAATTCAGAGAATCCTCTCAAGTTCTGGAGCGAAGAGTTAGAGTTCGAAGAGCCGGAGAGAGATCGTGACGCCATCCCTTCCACCTCGACGAATCGGAGGTAGGAGTGTTATTTACCGAAGATCGAAGTCTGTCAGAGTCGTCTAAATTAGGTTTTTCAGATTCTTTTCTGTTCTTCCTCTGGATGATGAACTCTCTCTTTGTCTTTGTTTCTTTTGTAATAATCATGAGTAGTTAAACTCGTTAGAGCTTAGACTAGATGAACCCTAAGTGACCCAGGGCTTTAAAGCGGTCACGGATCGGCGGTGATTAGATTCGAAATTCAATTAGTTTCTTTTTCATGTTCGATTTGTTCTTCGTTGTTCATGTTTCTTGTCTGGATTGATCACCTAGATTAGATTCTGGTTAAGCTAAGGATAGAAGCGAACGCTCGCCTTACTTTAGAACATCGAATTGAACAATTAACCTTATAATTGGAGCGTGCCTTTCATAGGAACCGGTTAGGGTTAATTCACTGCAAGAGTAACTCATTAATCATTAGTAATTGCACCAGTTAATTAAGTCGTTGTGAGAGGCGACCGTACCCGGGCGGCTAGTTAATCTTGGTAGTTAGTACGGATAGAGCGAACGTTCGCCGGTCTTAAACCTAAGGGTAAGGAGTTATGGTGGTGTCTTAGTAATTGATTGAATGAGAATCGAAATCCGCTGATCTGTTGATTGCCAATGCTCTGGGGAACGAAGGGGGATTCAAAGTCTAAGTTCGTCTGTCATCCTTGTTTTCAAACCCTAATTTCCAATCTACTTTAGTTTAATTTGTTTTAATTTCTCTACATTTCTTAGAATTAGAAGTCGTGGAACTCACACCACGCACAACTTGTTTGCATTCGAGTATTTTGCCAGACAAGGATCGCCACCATATCCTCAAGGAGGAGCTTATGCTTCTCCGAGCCATCCGGGAGAGCTACCCTCTCCACCCCGGCTGGGTGCTGGCATGCATCTTCCGCCAGAAGACTAGGAGGAGGACGCCACCTCGTAGACTCCTGGGGGGTAACTTCATAGGTCAGCTCATCATCTCCTTCGGCATCAGCCATGAATATGGCCAGCACATTCCACGACGCCATGTTAGGACCGTTGGAGGAGACATAGCGGTTGAGTACGACTTAGAGTTGGACCTCAGTCCCCATGTCGCAGCAGATCCTCCACTCCAGCCTGTGGTCGAGTCGGAGGACGAGGATGACACTGAGCAGCAGCAGCCCCAGCCACCGCTAGAATTCCAAGATTATATACCCTCGCCACATCACCAGGCGGGGTATGCTAACCAGTCGCCGCCACACATTGCCGATCCATACCAGGCGCCTCACCCTTAGCACTAACTGCACCCCGCGGACGTGGGTGAGCTGTACGAGCAACTGCAGGAGTGGCGCATCACCGACACCACCACTCAAGAGGCGAGATGGACTATTATGCAGCAGCATATGCGCCGCGCCGACAGGCGATATGAGGCACAGCTGGCGTGGCAACGTCAGCTCGGCGAGCATCTCCACTTTCCACCTCCCGGCTCACCTGACCAGTAGTGATCGGGTTGTATTCCTTTTCTGGTGTCTTCTTTTATTTATTCTTTTCAGATTTCGATCCAACTTTTTCCTGTGTGGATCCGGGGCACTTGTCCCGATTTCCTTTTTATGTTTTATTTGTTTTTGTTTTGTAGGCAGTTGGGAGATTCCCTTTGCTTCGCTTGGGTAGATTCCCTTCGCTCCGAGGACCCGTGCTCATCCCCTACACCAATCATCTCGGTCCAGGTTCTTCTACTTCACTCTGAACTCCAATTTTAGTCCTGTGAGGACACAGTCCAATTTAAGTGTGGGGTAGGATGCTAGAGAACCTTGCATGAACTTAATTGCCCTTAATTGTGTTTTATGTGTGCCTCGTGATTCCATTCCAGTCTCGCTAGCATTAGAATGGCTCAATTCTTGATTTTTGATGTTAAGTTGTTGTTCAAACCTTCATAATGATGCTTAGACTGCTTAACCTAGAACTTGAGAACCAACTTGTATACTTTGATGCTAAATTGCCTGGTCAGAACAGAATTTTTTGAAATCACACTTGTAGTTTGTAGCCTTGATTGCATGAAAATGACCGAATCCGACTAGCAAACCAACTGTGAGCTTTTGATCCATTGCACGTAACTTGTAATTTTAATTCTTTCTGAGTGGCTTTCTGTTTACTTGAATGAGTTAGAATTTGCATGAGACCTACTCAAGACCACACGATGACACGAGTTCTAGAAGGATAGGGGCACCTAGATTCAGCTATTAAGCCAGATAGCCTACCAAACGATAAAATCCACTAGGTTTAGACCCTTGAGCTTGGCCTGTTCTTTCGGTTCGATAATACATTACAGCCATTTCCCATTTCTTTCATTCCCCGTTGATCCCCTGTGGTTGTAGTTCTAGATTGACCTACCGGAAGTCGGTTTGTGGTAACCTGCGTATAGCCATTAAACAGGTGGTCTTAGCTAATATGTCCAGACGTGTAAACCCCTCTAGAAACTAAAAGAAAATCGGCACAAAAGAAGAAAAATAGAAAGAAAGAAAAGAAGCAAGCTTCAGAAAAAAAAGAGAGAAGCAGAAAAATCAGAAAAATAAGAACAGTTTCAAAGTATTGTTCAATAAAACGTTCTTCTCCCTACAAATGGAAGAACGAAGTCAAAAGAAAAAAAGTTCAAAAGAAAAAGAAAAAAATGTATGTTTGTAAAAGAAAAGAAGTGCTAGGCTGCTTGAGGGTATCATAGGACGAGCGTTCATCATTCCACCCGTGTTTCGTTAGACGGTAGGAAGCCATAGATTAGATTCGAGGGAAGTTAGTCGAAAGCTGCACTGGACCAAGCCATCATCATACATTTCCATCATCCATTTCATTATAAACCCGAGTAGTGTAGATTTCATTACGGTCCTAGCAGGGAAGTCCTTCTTGACTAGATACTCGTGTTGTCACAGTGGTGGAGATGTGGTCGAATTGCAAACCTATGACAGAATTCGGTAACAGAAAATGATCGAGAGCAGAAACACATCCTTAAACACAGAGAGTGAGAGTTCCCATTGTACTATATATATCCTGTGTGAGGAGTCTGGTCGGTCAGGTCAAATTCGTGCGTAATTGGTTGCTAATTACTTGTCGTGTGCAGTTTATTAGTGAGACCAGGTAGTTTGGCTGATCTGTATGCATGTTAGGTTTCTTGTTCTAGGAATTAGCTGTCTAATAATTCATTGTGTTTGATTGAGCTCCAATTTAATCGATCTTATCATTTGTGAACATGAGCTTTTCTATTCAGTTTGCTTGAGGACAAGAAAAAGCTTAAGTGTGGGGTATTTGATGACACTCAATTTGACGTGATTATCAGCCTCATTTAAGCGACATTTCTTTGCTTAAGACATTGTTTTTAGGGTAGAATAACGAATATTCAATCGATTGCCCTATCTCGTGCCATTTGTGTTACCTTGGCCCATTTCGGGTCTATTTGATGGTTTTCCAGTGTTTTTATGTTAGCACAGGTTTTTGCCATCGAATAAGTAACCAAAGACGTGACTAAGGCGTTGGAATCTCGAAGGATTGCACCGGGATCGATCAAAGGAGCCAACCAAGTTCAAAGAAATCCCTGCCCGGTTTACAAAGAAGATTTCGCTGAAAATAACCTATTATTTTCGGCGAAAATATTAGTACAAATCGACTGATGCCACTTGAAGGATGTTTTCGGCGAAAACTATGTGTTTTCGGACCGAGACCTATTCGGCGAAAAGGACAGAAGAAGCAGCCGGGTGACCGGCCATTTATACCAATATTTTCGGTGAAGATATCCCTATAGTTTCGGCGAAAATAATAGAGGAATCCGGATCAGTTAGGGTTAAGTATAAATACTTAACCCGGCGGCCCAAAAGAAAAGAGAAGAGATCATAATTCACAAAATACAACTTTTCGAGATCAGAATTCAGAGAATCCTCTCAAGTTCTGGAGCGATGAGTTAGAGTTTAAAGAGCCGGAGAGAGATCGTGATGCCATCCCTTCCACCTCGACGAATCGGAGCTAGGAGTGTTATTTACCGAAGATCGAAGTTTGTCTGTGTCGTCTAAATTAGGTTTTTCAGATTCTTTTCTGTTCTTCCTCTGGATGTTGAACTCTCTCTTTGTCTTTGTTTCTTTTGTAATAATCATGAGTAGCTAAACTCGTTAGAGCTTAGACTAGATGAACCCTAAGTGACCCAGGGCTTTAAAGCGGTCATGGATTGGCGGTGATTAGATTCGAAATTCAATTAGTTTCTTTTTCATGTTCGATTTGTTCTTCGTTGTTCATGTTTCTTGTCTGGATTGATCACCTAGATTAGATTCTGGTTAAGCTAAGGATAGAAGCGAACGCTCGCCTTACTTTAGAACATCGAATTGAACAATTAACCTTATAATTGGAGCGTGCCTTTCGTATGAACCGGTTAGGATTAATTCACTGCAAGAGTAACTCATTAATCATTAGTAATTGCACCAGTTAATTAAGTTGTTGCGAGAGGCGACCGTACCCGGGCGGCTAGTTAATCTTGGTAGTTAGAACGGATAGAGCGAACGTTCGCCGGTCTTAAACCTAAGGGTAAGGAGTTATGGTGGTGTCTTAGTAATTGATTGAATGAGAATCGAAATCCGCTGATCTGTTGATTGCCAATGCTCTGGGGAACGAAGGGGGATTCAAAGTCTAAGTTCGTCTGTCATCCTTATTTTCAAACCCTAATTTCCAATCTGCTTTAGTTTAATTTGTTTTAATTTCTCTGCATTTCTTAGAATTAGAAGTCGTGGAACTCACACCACGCACAACTTGTTTGCATTCGAGTATTTTGCCAGTTTTGAAGTAGTCAATCTTAGAAGACCCCTGGAATACGATCTACCCTAGCTTTTGTTAGCTTCGTTAGTTATTTGTTTGAATCGTCAACGACAGGTTCACCACCAGTTTCTCTAGCATTAGAATTGCTCGGTTCTTGATTTTTGATGTTAAGTTGTTGTTCAATCTGTCATAATGATGCTTAGACTGCTTAACCTAGAACCTGAAATCCAACATGTATACTTTGATGCTAAATTGCCTGGTCAGAACAGAAATTAAAAAATCACACTTGTAGTTTGTAGCCTTGATTGCATGAAAATGAGCGAATCCGACTAGCAATCCAAATGTAAGCTTTTGATCCATTGCACGTAACTTGCAATTTCAATTCTTTTTGAGTGGTTTTCTGTTTGCTTGAATGAGTTAGAATTTGCATGAGACCTACTCGACACCACACGATGACACGAGTTCTAGAATGATAGGGGCACCTAGATTCAGCTACTAAGCCAGATAGCCTACCCAACGTTAAATCCATTAGGTTTAAACGCTTGAGCTTGGCCTGTTCTTTCGGTTCGATATACATTACAGCCATTCCCCGTTGATCCCCTGTGGTTGTAGTTCTAGATTGACCTACTGGAAGTTGGTTTGTGGTAACTTGCCTATAGCCATTAAACAGGTGGTCTTAGCTATTATGTCCAAACGTGTAAACCTCTCTAGCAACTAAAAGAAAGAATCGGCACAAAAGAAAAGAAAAATATAAAATAAAGAAGAAAAGAAGCAAATTTCAAAAAAAGTACGAAAAAGAAGAAAAATCAGAAAAGCCAAAAAGTTTCAAGTTCAATAAACGTTCTTCTCCCTACAAATGGAAGAACGAAGTCAAAAGAAAATGCGTAAAGAAAATAAAGTGCTAGGTTGCTTGAGGGTATCATAGGACGAGCGTTCATTATTCCACTCGTGTCTGGTTAGACGGTAGGAAGCCATAGGCTAGATTCGAGGGCAGTTAGTCGAAAGCTACACCGCACGAAAGCCATCATCATACATTCCCATCATCCATCTCATCATAAATCCTTGTAGTGTAGAAGTCGTTACAGTCCTAGCAGGGAAGTCCTTCTTGACTAGTTGCTCGTGTTGTCACAGTGGTGGAAACTTATAACAGAATTCAGTAACAGACAATGATTGAGAGCATAAACACGTCCTTAAACACAGAGAGTGAGAGTTTCCCTTGTACTAAATATTTCCTGTGTGAGTAGTCTTGTCGGTCAGGTCAAATTCGTGCATAATTGGTTGCTATTATTGTCGTGTGCAGTTATTAGTGAGACCAGGTAGTTTGGCTGATCAGTATGCATGGTAGGTTTCCTGTTCTAGGAATTATCTGTCTAATAATTCATTGTGTTTGACTGAGGTCCAATTTAATCGATCTTATCATTTGTGAACATGAGCGTTTCTATTCAGTTTGCTTGAGGATAAGCAAAAGCTTAAGTGTGGGGTATTTTGATGACACTCAATTTGACGTGATTATCAGCCTCATTTAAGCTACATTTCTTTGCTTAAGACATTGTTTTTAGGGTAGAATAGCGAATATTCAATCAATTGCTCTATCTCGTGCCATTTGTGTTACTTTGGCCCGTTTCGGGTCTATTTGATGGTTTTCAAGTGTTTCTATGTTAGCACAGGTTTTGGCCGTCAAATAAGTAGCCAAGGACGTGTCTAAGGCGTTGGAACCTCGAGGAATTGCACCGGAATCGATCCAAGGAGTCAATCAAACTGAACCAAATCCTGCTCCCATTTAAAAGGAATTTTCGGCGAAAATCCCTTGGAATTTTCGGCGAAAATTCATGAAGAAATCGGCAATGCATCCAAGAAGAAGTTTTCGGCGAAAACATCAAGTTTTCGCCGAGAACCGCGGCGTCCGAAAATCACAGGAGAATTCAGCCGGCGATCAGTCAATTTACAAAGAGATTTTCGCCGAAAATCCCTTCATATTTTCGGCGAAAATTTCAGGCAAAATCGGCAGTATTAGGGTTAAGTATAAATACTTAACCGGCGGCACTAAATAGAAATATACATTATAATATCAATCATAATTTCCAGACCTAGGAGTTGGAGAGAGAGTTTAGAGAGTTCAAAGAATCGTGGAGAGATCGTGACGTCATCCCTTCACCTCGGAGACTCGGAGCTTGGATTGAAGATTACCGGAGATTGAAGCTTCACGGATTCGTCAAATTAGGTTTTATAGTTCTTCTCTGTTCTTCCTACCTGAGATGTATTCCTTGTTTGTTTTTTATTCTCTTATTCCTAATATGAGTAGCTAAACTCGTAGAGCTTAGATTAGATGAACCCTAAGTGACCCAGGGCTTTAAAGCGGTCACGGATCGGCGGTGATTAGATTCAAAGTTCAATCAGTTTCTCTTTGCATGGTTGTTTTGTTCTTGATTGTTGTATTGCGTTTCTTATCTAGTTGACGCCTAGATTAGTTTCGTTGTTCTTGTGTTTCTTTTCTGGTTGATCGCCTAGATTAGGTTTTTGCAAGCTAGGGTTAGTCGCCAGACATCTCTCTGCTTTGGCGCATAAACTTGTCTTTCATGATCACCTAGTTTAGATTCTTGTTAAGCTGAGGATAGAAGCGAACGCTCGCCTCTCTTTAAAACATCAATTCAACCAGTTAACCTTATAATTGGAGTGTGCCTTTCGTAGGAACCAGTTAGGGTTAATCCGCTTCAAGAGTAACTCATAAATCATTAGTAATTGCACCAGTTAAGTTAAGTCGTTGCGAGAGGCGACCGTACCCGGGTGACTAATTAATCTTGGTAGTTAGAACGGATAGAGCGAACGTTTGCCGGTCTTAAACCTAAGGGTCAGGAGTTGTGGTGGTGTATAGAAATTGATTGAACGAGAATTGAAATCCGCTGATCTGTTGATTGCTGTTGCCTTGGTGATCTAAGGGGGATTCAAAATCTAAGCTTGTCTGTCGTCTGTCTGAACCATCCAATCATTCTGTCTTTCAATTTCATTTTAATTTTCTTGCATCTTAGTCTAGAAGTCGTGGAACTCACACCACGCACGAAGTGTTTAAACTTGAATAAATTGCCAGTTTCTTTGAGTAGTCAATTAGAAGAAACCCTGTGGAATACGATCTGCTTAGCTTTCCAGCTTGGTAGTATTTGATACCGCTAAAACTGCAGCATCAGTCGCTTTGAGATCGAGCTTGCTTCTTGATCCTTCAGATTTTCGCTCCCAGTTCCTTGACTTGGAAGCACAGTTCGCGAAATGAAGAAGAGCAGCTTCAGGTGTAAGTGTAGTGCAATCCCCTTCAGCTAGGGAATTGACCCATTTGGCAGATTCTTCACGAAGACCTCGAGCAAAGATTTCAGCTAACTGCCTCTGCTCGAAACCGTGCTGAGGATAGTTGTAAAGAAGTTCTTGGAATTCATTCCAAGTATCATATAAGCTCACTCCTTCCTTCTGAGAGATTCTGGCGATGCTATCTTTGAAGGCTGTGGTTCTGGAAGGAGGGAAGTACTCTTCGACGAAGTCTTGAGCGAGAGTCTCCCAGTCAGTGTAGTAGCCGGTGGTTTGCCAGTGAGCCACCTCTTAGCTGCCCCTTTCAAAGAGAACGGGAAAGCTCTCAAGCAAAGAGTATTCTTATCGAGATTCCCGCTCTTGAAAGTGCTGCAGAGATCAAGGAAATCCGCCAGATGCATGCACGGATTGTCTAGCGGCCTGCCTTCAAATTGTAGATCCCTAGAGATCATAGTAAAGAATGGAATCTTGATCTCATAGTCAAGATCTCCTTCAATGCGCGGCCCGACAATGGAAGATCGAACGCTAGTCGCGCTTGGCTTGTTGTAGTCAGCTAGACTCTTCTGTGCACCGCCTGGTGGTGGTAACTGATCAGTCATCCTGGGAGATGGATGAGGTGAAAGTGATTCGGTGTATGAAGTGGATGAGGATGACGGTGAAGATGGAGATGAGGAACTTTCCTTCAGTTCCTGGATCTTGATCGGAGTGACGGATGGAGGTGGATTGGTTCTGCCTCTCTTTGGAATCTATGATTGTCGTGGTGGAGCAGAACTGCCTGGTCTCTCTACACTCTTAGCCTTGTCGTTCTTGGCGCTTTGGAGACGTGTGAGAGGGCGGTGGTGCATAAACCTGTGAACAACCTACAAATGACAAAAACAAACAAAAGCCAGTTTAAAATCGAAGTGGATGGAAAAGTGGAAGATGGAAAGTAGAAGAATAAGATGCCAGTTCTTCTTTCAAACAATTAAAAGAAGTCCCCGGCAATGGCGCCAATTTGATGGACTGCAGAACAGGGTATCAAATAAGTTATTTGATACCCTGTTCTGCAGTCCATCAAATTTGAAATAACTACCAAGCCAGAAAGCTAGGGTAGATCGTATTCCACGGGTCTTCTAATAATCGTCTACTCAAATGTAACGGCAGATTACTCAAGTTTAACACTTTGTGCGTGGTGTGAGTTCCATGACTTCTAATTCTAAGAAATGCACGGAAATTAAAAATTAAAACTGAAAACAGATCGAAAGATTGGTTGGTTAAACAAAGATGACAGACAAGCTTAGACTTTGAATCCCTCTTCATTCACCAGAGCATTGGCAATCAACAGATCACCGGATTTCGATTCTCGTTCAATCAATTCCAAGACAACACCATAACTCCTTACCCCTAGGTTTAAGACTGGCGAACGTTCGCTCTATCCGATTTAGATACCAAGATTAACTAGCCGCCCGGGTACGGTCGCCTCTCGCAATGACTTAATTAACTGGTGCAATTACAAATGATTTATGAGTTACTCTTGCAGTGGATTAACCCTAACTGGTTCCTACGAAAGGCACACTCCAATGATTAGGTTAATTGTTTGATTTGATGTTTTAAAGAAAGGCGAGCGTTTGCTTCTATCCTTAGCTTAACAAGAATCTAATCTAGGTGATCAATCCAGACAAGAAACATAAACAACGAAGAACAAATCAAACATGAAAGAGAAACTGATTAAACTTTGAATCTAATCACCGCCGATCCGTGACCGCTTTAAAGCCTTGGGTCACTTAGGGTTCATCTAGTCTAAGCTCTACGAGTTTAGCTACTCATGTTTATAACAAAAGAATCAAAGGCAAAGACAGAGTTCATCTTGAACAGAGGAAGAACAGAAAAGGATCTGAAAAACCTAATTAAGATGACTCCTGCAGAACTTCGATCTTTGGTAATCTGCAATCCTAGCTCCGAGTCTCCGAGGTGAAGGGATGGCGTCACGATCTCTTCCTGGCTCTTCGGACTCTAAACTCTGCTCCAGAACTCGTCAGAATTCTCGAGGTAATTCGTATTATGTGGTATATCAGGTATATGAGGTATATCTACAATTGGGCCACCGGTTAAGTATTTATACTTAACCCTAATACCGCCGGATTTGCCTGGAATTTTCACAAAAAAGTTGTTTGAGTTTTCGCCAAAAATTCCCTTGTAAATGACTTGAATGCTCGGCTGTTTTCTCCTAAGATTTTCGGACCGCTGGGTTCTCGGCGAAAACTTGGAGTTTTCGCCGAAAACTCTCTTTATTGAACTCAGCCGATTCCTACTTGAGTTTTCGCCGAAAACCTAGGGGATTTTCGTCAAAAACTTTAGTGTAAATGGGAGCAGGATTTGGTTCGAGTTGATTGACTCCTTTGATCAATTCCGGTGCGATTCCTCGAGGTTCCGACGCCTTAGACACGTCCTTGGCTACTTTATTTGACGGCAAAAACCTGTGCTAACATGAAAACACTAGAAACCCATCAAATAGACCCGAAACGGGTCAAAGTAACACAAATGGCACGAGATAGAGTAGTTGAGTGAATATTCGCTATTCTACCCTAAAAACCATGTCTTAAGCAAGGAAATGTCACTTAAATGAGGCTGATAATCACGTCAAATCGAGTGTCATCACTCTACGAGTTTAGCTACTCATATTAGATATAAGAGAATTAAAGATAAACAAGGAATACATCTTAGGTAGGAAGAACAGAGAAGAACTATAAAACCTAATTTGACGAATCTGTGAAGCTTCAATCTCGAGGATCTTCAATTCTCAGCTCTGAGCTCTCCGATGATGCTCTCAACTCTCTCTATCGACCCTCTAGGTCTAGAAATTAGTCCAAGATTGAATGTTGTCAGATCTGGCTTCGAAAAGTCTATTAATACCCCCCAAAACTTTTTCCTTGTCGGAAAAGACTGGAATTTCCCATCTAGGGAGCTTACACGGCGTGTAAGCTAATAGTGTATTTAGCTTACACTGCGTGTAAGCTCTAAAATGCAGCACTTTGAGTTTTTCTTCAAATTTGGTCCATTCCTTGTGGTTTGGCCTTCTTCCTTCGACCCGGATCACTCCAATGAGCCTAGAATCATATGTCACTCAATGCTCCACTCCCGGTTTGATTTCCTAATGTCGGTTTCTAACTAAAATAATAAAAAAACATGCAAAACTACGTAAAACGGCCCTAAAGGCCGAAAAGAGAATAAACTCACTTAAAATCACCCAAACGAGATAAAATCATCACAAAATGTCGCTTAAATGAGGCTGATAATCACGTCAAATCGAGTGTCATCAGTAGATTAAAGCAGAAATCCAGAAGCACTTAAAGAAGGCTGGCGCGCCTATTAACCCTCCGTCAGCCTCTGTCTATGTAGCTTACTGTGAATGGTGTGGAGCTTGTGCTCATAACGGAGGGAGTAGCCAGAATTTTTGAAACGCAGATGTCTGGTCTATTGATGAGGTTAGCTTCATTACTCAAGGCTTCCCTAACAATCAACAAGGGTACATCGGCTACCGCAACTACCGACAGCCTCAACAATAAGGAAGTTTCCAAGAGCAACCTCCCTACAACTTCGGAGCCAATCAGAACCAGAACCCGAATCAGAATCGCTGACCATCTGGGTCATACCAAGAACATAAGCTAAACAACCAATCCGGAGGAGTATATCAGCCACCGCATAGAAACCAAGGTAACTACGGTACAGCACCTGGGAATCGCCAGAATCAGTACCTGAATAATAACTATCAAGGCACTCCTAGATTCACTGGAGGACAACAACCCCAATGACCCACGCCTCAAGACAACAAGGAGACCGAGTTGGATAAGAAGCTCAATCAGATCATCTCAAGGCTTGATGATCATGACAACCAGTTTAAAGCTCAAGCCATCTTGAACCAGGAGCAGATTGCACAAGGTCATAGAGTGGAGAGCCAAGTGAACAATATCGCTAGCATGCTCTCTCGTGGTCGTCCCTTCGGTAAGCTACCAAGCCAAAAAGAATCAAACCCGAAGAATGAGCACGTTAAGACTGTTTCCACTCAAAGTTGCAAGAGCTCATCCACTACTACAACTTCCGATCCGGTCATGACTTATAATGTTGTAGCTATTGATATACCGGAGATCGAGGGAGAAGAAGAGGAGGCTACTCTTCCCTAGAATTACACGAACACTGGAGCCACCTCTTGATCCATATCAGCCAAGAATCCCTTTCCCCAAGGCCTTGCTACCAAAGGGAGAAGACAAGGACATATCTAAGAAGAAGAACGAAGCAATTTCCACTCCCTCCAAGGGAGAATGCTCGGCCGTCCAGTCTCACTCGACATCCATACCTATACCAGCTAAGTGCTTCGATCCTGGTTCATTTACATTGACTTGCATCATTAATGACATTGAAGTTGAACGTAGCTTGGTTGATCTAGGCGCCTCCATTAATGTCATGCCTATGTGCTTAATGAGAAACTGAATTTAACTGACTTAAAACCAATAAGCATGCAATTGGTATTCGCTGATAGATCTATGAGAGCACCTAGGGGATTAGTCAAGGATGTAGTTGTTCGATGTGGTCCGTTTACCTTCTTAGCTTATTTTGATGTCATGGATACTCGAGAGTAGGATGTTACTCTTTTCCTACGCCGACCTTTTATGGCATCATTTGGCATGATAATTAATGTCCCGAACGGATCGTTAACATTGAGGGTTGGAAAGGATAGCGTAACATTCTGTCTCAAGGACAGTATGAAATACATTCCTAAGGGAGAAGCACATTGTTTATCTGTTGAAACTGTGGAGTTGGCCTCGGTCAACTCCGTTACTACTGTCATTCCAAGTGTTTCTTCAAAGATAGCTTTTACAGGTGCTGAACAAGTAAACAACCGGAAGAATAAGCCTCCGGCGCAGAAACCAAGGGAGAAAGAGGAACCAAATTATCCTCTTCTAAATCACCGCAAAATAAAGATCATGGCGAAGTGAAGAGGAAGAATACAAAGAAGACCGTGACAGTTTGGAAGCCAATCACTCCGCCACCCCCTCCGAGCCAATTGCTCCGCCGCCTTCTACCAAGCCACCGGAGAAGGATGCGCCTTCGAGAGACCTCTTCGGGCCGTTTGAAGTCACCGGACACCTTCCCGATGGACGAACTCAATTGACCCACATCAATAGGAAGCATTTCTTACTTATCGGAGGTAAACTGAAGCTGTACTTCATCGACTCCAATGCAAGCGTGAAGGAAATCCTGAGTTGGGACACATCTTGATCGCCATATAGGTATCATCCAACTCAAGGACGTTAAGCAAGAGTGCTTCGTGGGAGGCAACCCACGGCTGGAGTCAGTTTTTTATTTTTGAGTCAGTTCTCGCGTCTAGAGGCGGTTCGGGGGAGCCAAAAGTGTCATTCGTTGGTTTCTTATATTTCTTATGTGTGTTGTGTGTTCTCAGTTCAGTTCCAATTTATTTGGGATTTTTTCAATTTTTGTTGTTTTTGTTTTGATTTTTCAAAGTTGCATTGCCGATGTTTTCAAAAATTTGTTTTGAACTGCCAATGTCAGGAGTTTTCGCCGAATACTTTCTAAGTTTTTGGCGAAAGTTTAATTTTAATCCTCCTGTATCTATTTTTGATAAAGTTTTCACCGAGAACTTTCATAGTTTTTGGCAAAACATTTTCCAAACCCAGTGCGTTTTGAGTCCTGTTTTTAATTATTTTCAAACTAGTTTTCGACGAGAACTTCAGTAAAAATTTTAAAATTCCCCTTACCCCTTTGTTTTCGCGCCCAGACCCATTTTCACCTCAGTTCTCGTTGAACCAAAGCATACCCCCCTCCACCGCCCATTTTAAGCCGCCGTTGTCTGCCGCAACTGGTCGACTCCCCTACCTGTTCCGAGCATTCCTCCACCTAGATTGTCCGAATCGGAGCTCTATAGCTTCGGTTCCACACGAAACCCCACCTTCAAGTTTTTACCAATTTCAGTGTTTTCTGTTCATTTTCTGCATTCATGGCTTCAAGGTAAGTTGTTGGGTTTTCAATTTCGAATCTTTTGACACATTGATTGTTGAATTTCGTTGAACTTGATTTCGGTTGACTTTTCAGTCTACCTCGATTTGCGTGCCTACTGTTTCGGTGTGAATTATGCTAACTTGTTCAAACTTTTATGATCTAGACTGACTTAGGAGTGCCGTGCCATGATTTGATGACAATTGAATCTCGTTTTCCTTGCCGAGTGATGAATTTTGTTGGTTGTGTTTGCTTTGTGATGATTATTGGTTTGTCTCTACATGCTGGCCGATATTCTGCTGTTCCACCTTCTTCTTTGCAAGTAGCTCACCTCTTGCGTAAAATTTGATGTGATTTTTGCTTACCCCCCAATCTGTTCTTCTAGATTCTTTGCGGGATTGATAATTTCACCTAAGTGTTGAGTCTCATTTTTCAGGAACCTAGGTAAGTTTAAGACCACTGGGGCCGATCGAGAAAGACGGACGAAGGCCAGACTGGACATGCTTCAGCCCTCCTCCTCATCCGCACCAATGACCGTAACTCCAGACTTCATTCCACTCACCACACCCACTCCGGAGATCCCCGCCTCAAGCGTTCCGGTTCACCACACTGCCGAGGAGCTCCATCCATTCATTGCCTCCCTTCCCCCGACATTCCTGGAGAACGACCAGAAGACCAGGACATTCCCTCGGCCCCATTGGCGATCCGCTCCCTGGAGGGCTTCGAAATTCATAACCCGGAATGGTACTCCAACGTCTTTCAAGCCCTTCAGCAAACAGGGCTCCATTCTCTGACCACTCGCGACTCCGTTACCCACTGGTCGCCCTCCAAGAATTCTGGAGCTCTTTTGAAGTGATCAGCCGTAGCCTTTACGACGTACGAAGTGTGTCCGCTTCTGCCTTGGCGGCATTCCACATGAGAAGATCCTCGACGAATTCGCCACATTGTTCGACCCTTCCACCCTCACCCAGGATGCTGTCGTTGGTTGGGAGGACATCAACTCAACCGCCCACCCCCCATATCCTGAGATATGGCACCACATCACCGGTTGTCCCAATGCCGACCATCACAGCGCCATCATAGGTGACATTTCTCACCCTCTCTTCCAATTCCTACATTATGTGTGGACAAAATCATTGTGTTATTGTAGTGAGGCAGGACGCCACCACTTCTCCTTGGAAGAATTCCTCCTCTTCCGTGCTGTTTTTGAAACCACCCGACTCCACCTCGGGTGGTGGTTAGCCCGATTTTTCCTTAAGAGCACGACGACCAAGAGACTTTCCACTGCACTCCCTAGCGCCCCTTCATCTCTTGTCTGATCGATTCACTCCAGGTCCGTGACAACTGGGGCCCTTGCATCCCTAGTATCAAGATAGAGCACATTGGGTTGAACCTCGCCATCGCGCGCGGTCTCGACCTGTCTATCAGCCCCGACACTTTTGTCCCGACACTTGTTCCACCCCGGAGGGAGCCTCAGCCCGTGCCAGATCCACAGGTCCTCCCACAGCAGATGCATCCACAGCCTTCCCCCCAGTACTCTGACGACTATGGTTAGATGCTGACCCGCGTGGAGCAGTGGCAGACAGACTTCTCCTCCGGTTCTCACTAGTGGCAGAAGGACCGATTGGCGTTCGAGAACAGAGTCACCTCCTGGTAGGCAGAGCAGGATGCCAGATGGCTCTCACCCATCGTCACCACGCGACGGAGGCAGCGACGCGACGAGCGTTGCTCGATCATTTCCACATCCCACTACCATCACCCCCGCCTGAGGATCAGTGATCAGGTTGTATCCCTTTCCTTTCTTTTTATTTCTTCTTTTTTTATTTTGATCGAACTTTTTTCTGTGTGGATCCGGGACACTTGTCCCGATTTCCTTTTGATCTTTTGTTGTTTTTGTTTTGTAGGACCTTTTGTAGCTACTCCACTCTGCTCTGGAATCTCCGTGTTCATGCCCTACACTCCATATCTCTCTCTTCTAATTTAGTCATGTGAGGACACATAACCGTTTAAGTGTTGGGTAGGAGTTAGAATTTGCATGATCTTGTGTGATTATCTGTGATTTCTTGGCATATTCAATTCCTCTAGCATAAAATTGCTCGATTCTTGACTTTTGACGTTAAGTTGTTCTTCAATCTTTCATAATGATGCTTAGACTACTTAACCTAGAACCTGTAACCAACTTGCCTACATTGATGATAAATTGCGTGGTCAGAATAGAAAATTTTATCACGCTTGTAGTATTTCACCTTGATTGCATGAAAATGACCGAATCCGACTAGCAAACCAATTTATGAGCTTTTGATCCATTGCACGTAACTTGCAATTTCAATTCTTTTTGAGTGGATTTCTCGTACCTTGAATTATTTAGAATTTCCATGAGACCTATTCGAGATCACACGATGACACGAGTTCTAGGAGGATAGAGGCACCTAGAATCAGCTACTAAACTAGAAGCCAACCTAACGATAAACCCCTTAGGTGTAAACCCATGAGCTTGGCCTTTCGTTGGGTTCGTTATACATTACAACCATTTCCCATATTTTTCATCACCCCGTTGATCCCCTGTGGTAGTAGTTCTAGATTAGCCTACCGAAAGTCGGTTTGTGTTAACCTGCCTATAGCCATTAAACAGCTGGTCTTAGCTATCATGTCCAGACGTGTAAACCCCTCTAGTAACTTAAAAAATCGTCACTAAGAAAAAAAAAGAGAAAACAGAAAAAGTTTGAATACAGTCTAGTAGTATAGTTAATAACGTTCTTCTTCCTACATATGGAAGAACGAAGTCAAAGTAAATGTAAAGAAAAGTCAAAAAAAGAAGAAAAAAATACAAAGTAAAGTGCTAGGTTGCTTGAGGGTATCATAGGACGAGCGTACACTATTCCACCCGTGTCTGGTTAGACGGTAGGAAGCCACATGCTAGATTTGAGGGAAGTTAGTCAAAAGCTACTGATGTGATGATTTTACCCTTGTTTTAAGCTTACTATTAGCCTAAGGAACTCTCAGTTTTGCTCATGTAATGCCTTAGCTATTATGTTTTTATCGATGTTTTGCGTAAAGTGTCCATTTGTTGTCTGGTTGCCACTTTGGAGCCAAATTCGTAGTCTATTGGAGTTATCTCTGTTCATTTTTAGGTTATGGCTTTGAAGTACGGATGACAAGGAGCACATAGGAGAAAACGGGAGGTCAATCGAAGCTAGGACGGAGGAGATAGAGCCACCACAAGTTTGGGATTTCTGCACCTGTTTCTAAAGGAGTTTTTGGCGAGAACTATCAAGTTCTCGCCGAGGAGTTGGTGCATCAGATCTTCCAGGAGGCTGAGTTTGGGTTTTCAAGTAAGTTTTCGGTGAAAACTCATAAAGTTTTTGCCGAAAACTTTGCTCAAATCTGTTGTGCTATTTAAGCTGAATGTTCGACGAAAAAGAGGAGGAATTCAAAACTCAGCAATCGCCGACTCCTCTCCCCAACATAATCGCCTCTCCTCTCTCTCAATCAACACCATCTTCCATCTCCCCTCTCCAATTGTTGATCATCTTGAAGGAAAGAAGCCATACCTTGGATTGAAGCTTGAAGAGCAAAGTTGTAAGATCCTCCAAGGAAGCTTGGATGATCTCCTTCTCTCAACTTCAGGTTTCTTCTGTTGTTATGCTAGGCTAGACCTAGGGTTTAGTTTAGTAGGGGATGGATCAAGCTGGGATAGATGATTGATTGTGTGGTTTGAGTTTCTCATAGCCTTTGTGTAAGATGATGATCCTAGACCTTGTGCTTGATTTCCACGTGAGCATGATTTGTTCTTATTGTACATTTTCTATGTCTTTCAATACATGAGAGTGATTGATTGATGTTGATCTAAGGTTTTAGGATTGTAATTGATTGTTTAAGAGATTGAATTACTCAATTGCAACCATTGTTACTCAATTTCTCTCTTGTGCATTTTGTCGAACACTTGGTGTGCACTTAGTTTTTCACTCAATTGAGCTTTGATTAGTCTTTTGATGAGTCTCTTAGTGTTAGGACATTAACATGAGAGTGTGATGTATAGCCTTGTGGTCATAGAGTCATAGGAGAGGGGTTTTGTGACTTGGCATTTCATCAAACACCTTTAATGCATCCTTAGTCACTTAGCTTGAGAGCAAGAGCCTAAGTCGAGTGATTCTAGGATAGGGATTTACTGCTACGAGAGTGCATTGAGTCTTTTGAAATGATTTGTGTGGTCATTAAATTACACATTGTTTCTTGGAACTCAATTCAACTTTCATGATCCTTGAGCTTGAAGAAACTCCCTTACTAAGCTAGCCTACTTTTCTCTTAGTTGATCCTCAATTTTACTTGTTAGTTGTACCTTGTTTGACTTAGATTGTTTATGCTTTTGAATTGTTCTTCTTTAAACCAAACTCAACTCAAATGTTTAGACCGTCCATGAACCATGTGAGTAATGGCAATTGAGAGAGCCCTCGTGGAAATACGACCTTGATTGTTGTGAGTAATTCTTGCACATCAAGTTTTTGGCGTCGTTGTCGGGGAACTTTCTCAATCCTAAGAAAGCATTTAGTAGTGGACCGATCTATTCACTTCCTTCCAATTTAGTTTTGCTTCCTTGTTACTTGTTGTTTGACTTTATTATCCCTCATTGTCATATTACTTGGGTGTTTTTGTTATGCTTGTTTGTAGATACATTGTGCTAGTGCATGAGGCGACTCACTCATCTTCAAGCACGACTTCAAGGTCTTGCACAAGTTTGTGAGCCACCTACCTTCTCTCCCTCTCATTTGGTTCATAGCGCCACACACAACAACTTGTTTCACCACGAAGATGAAGACAACCATTTGGAGCAATTCCAGCACACTAATGATGATGACCATGGGGGAATAGGTGCAAGACGTACCTTAGTGGACTATGCTCGTCCCACTCTTGAAGGGGCTGCCTCTAGCATTGTGCGAAGACCCATCAATGCTAGGAACTTTGAGCTCAAGCCTAATATGATAAAAATGGTGCAAAATGGAGTGGTGTTCAATGGCATTGATGGAGAATGCCCATCTAGGCATCTTAAGGACTTCTTGGAGATATGCGACACGGTGAAGAATGATCAAGTGCACCCAGATTGTGTGAGACTCCGGCTCTTCCCTTTCTTACTCAAAGTTAGAGCTAAATCATGGTTGGAGAACCAACCGAGTAGAGCTTTCACCACATAGGAGGGCTTAACCAAAGATTTGCTTGAGGAGTTCTTTCCTCCTTATATGACGGATGCAATCCAAGACCACATCAAACCACTTTGAACAACATAAGGGAGAGCTCTTCCATGAGACTTGGAATCGATTTCAAGCACTTCTTCGGTCTTGTCCCCACCACAACACCGCCGAATGATCTTTGGCGGACATCTTTGCTAGATGTCTCGATTTTAAGAATACACGGATGATCAACCAAGCCGCCAGAGGTGACTTAAGGATGCTCACTCCCGGAGACGCTCTAGAACTCTTCGCGGAGATTGCCAACAAGACAAGGAGTTGGTCTCGACAACAACCTCCTAAGTCTAAGTATGGAAGTGACACTCATTATGATTCTCGGGCCGTAAGTGTTGATGCACCAAAAGATTCATCTAGCTATGGGAAAAAGCCTAAGCTACCGGGACACCGTGATGAAGATGATCCCATGATCGTTCTCCTTATGTCCAAGATTGATGCCATGGCCTCTCAAGTATGCAATCTTAGTATTCCTAAGCATCCCTCTAAGGCTTCATCATCTCATTTGGGTAATCCACAGGTTGCTTCGGTGTATTGTTGTGAATGTTGTGGAGGCCAAGGCCATGATGCCAATGCTTGCCCTTCCGCTACTTCTGAGCCTAAACAAGGTGACTATGTTGAGGAAGTGGACTTTGTGCAAGGCCAAGGATTCTATGGAAACTTCAACCCTCAAGGGAATTATCAAGGAGGTAACTATAACCGCCCTTGGAACCATGGAGGTGGTTACAACAAACCTAACCAAGGCTACCAAGGCCAAGGGAATCAAGGTGGTGGTTATAACACCAATGAATAGGTTAATTGGTTGAATTGATGTTTTAAAGAGAGGCGAGCGTTCGCTTCTATCCTCAGCTTAACAAGAATCTAAACTAGGTGATCAAGGAAGACAAGTTTATGCGCCAAAGTAGGGAAGCTGTCTGGCGACTAACCCTAGCTTGCATAAACCTAATCTAGGCGACCAACCAGAAGAGAAACATAAACAATGAAGAACAAAACAACCATGCAAAGGGAAACTGATTGAATGAATCCAATTACTGCTAATCCGTGACCGCTTTAAAGCCCTGGGTCACTTAGGGTTCATCTAATATAAGCTCTACAAGTTCAGCTACTCATAACGATAACAGAAGAATCAAAGGCAATAAAGGAAATCATCATACAGAGGAAGAACAGATAAGAACTGAATAACCTAATTCTGATGACTCCGACGAAGCTTCGATCTCCTGGATCTTCAACTTTAAGCTCCGAGCTCTCCGAGGTGGAAGGATGGCGTCACGATCTCTCCATGAATCTTCGAACTCTCTAAACTATATCTATCGACCCTAGAGTCGGCTGACTCTCAAAAGTATGATTTGTGAATAGTTGTTGGAATAATCCTCTCAATTGAATGTTATGAGGTATCTTTGATTTTGGGCTGCCAGTTAAGTATTTATACTTAACCCTAAGTCTACCGGATTTGCTTGGATTTTACGGCGAAAACTTAAGGAGTTTTCACCGAAAACTTCTTTGTAAAATGCTGCTTCCGTCGACTGATTCTCTTGTGATTTTCAGACTTAGAGTTTTCGGCGAAAACTTTGACTTCTCGCCAAAAACTTCCTCTTGCAAGCTCTGCTGATTTCTTCTGTACTTTTCGCCGAAAACCTGAGGAGTTTTCACCAAAAACTGTAGTGTAAAACGGGGCAGGATTTCTGTTGACTTGATTAACTTCTTGGATTGGTTCCGGTGCGGTTTCTCGAGGTTCCAATTCCTTAGACACGTCCTTGGCTACTTTATTTGATGGCAAAAACCTGTGCTATCATGAAAATACTAGAAAACCATCAAATTGACCCGAAACGGGCCAAAGTAACACAAATGGCACGACATAGAGCAGTTGAGTGAATATTCATTATTTTACCCCTTAACCCAAGTTTCAAGCAAGGAGATGCCGCTTAAATGAGGCCGAAAATCACGTCAAATCGAGTGTCATCAAAATACCCCACACTTAAGCTTTTGCTTGTCCTCAAGAAAACTGAACTAGAACCCACTCAATTTCACAAATGACACGAGATTAAACTAAGATTCAATTCTTACGATTTGGTTTAGACTGTTCCACGTAGAAAGAGTGACCTACACATGCAAGAACATCAACCAAACAAGTTTTCGAGCTCACTAATTTCTGCACACTTCAAGTAGTAGTTTTAACAAAGCTCGTTTCTTGGCAAAACAATTAATCATAATTAACCGACTACGATAACACCAATTCTAATAAAAAAGACTTTAAGCTCTAGACATGATGTGGATGTTGTGGTAGGAAAAGTGACGTGGCTATCGACTCGACTTCATCCGTTTCTAGATCTGTACGTTACATGTTCTAGCTAGGACCGATTTAAACAACAATTTGTTTCAAGTTTCAACTTCCTTCAATTTATTCACTGCATACTAGTGCTCGATACCAAACACTTCACTTAGGTGTTGGACCTGCGTAGCTCACAGTATTTGTGCTTATGCTAGTGCTCAACCCGAACACTTCACTTAGGTGTCGGGCTTGCCTAGCTTTGATTTTCAGCTCTTTAAGAACTTAGCATTAATTTGCACAACTTAATTACTTGATTTAACAATTTAGCCATTTGATCCTAGCTAGTTATAACTTTTTACAGAAGATTTTGAATTGGATTTCCGTCTTATCTCAAGCCACAATCACAGGTGATCAAATATGGAGTGAAAAACATGAAAGAAGCTAGCATTTATCATATTAGAACGGTGTTATCGAGCTTTGTTATTAAAAATTCAATCAGTTTAATTGATTCAAGTTTCAACTACAAGAGTGATTTATGATCTGTTCTGACCTAGACTCATTTGATATCAGTGCCAACACGTTGGTTACAAGTTCTAAGTGGAACAGTCTACACGTCATTGTTCAAAATTGAAGTCAATCTAACATCACAAGTCAAGAATTGAACAATTCTATGCTAGAGAAATTCAAAATTGAACCACCGAATCATAGAAAATCAAGCAAGATCATGCATAATCCTAGACTCCTTACCCCACACTTAAACGGTTCTGTGTCCTCACAGGACTAAACTAGAGTAGAGAGATATGAAGAACCTAGAAGGTAATGGTCGGTGTAGTGGATGAACACGGAGCGTCCAGAGTAGAGCGGAGTGGCTACTCAAGTTATTACAAAACAAAAACAACAAAAAGATCAAAAGGATACCGGGACAAGTGTCCCGGATCCACACAGAATAAAAGTCGAACAAAGAAGGTTTAGGGAAAGTTTTGAAAATATTTTGACTCTTTTTTTTTGAAAAGTTTTCGAAAATTTTCTGACCCAACTAAAGTTTTTGCCGAAAACATTAGAAGTTTTCGGCGAAAAACAACTTTGAAAACCCACTGGAAAATAGACTCGAACAAACTAAAGTTTTCGCCGAAAACTGGTGAAGTTTTCGGAGAAAATTACTTTAAAAACCAAGTTTGAAAACGTGACAGAAAAAAATCAAAACAAAAGGAATTTAAACTGACACTTTGGCTCCCCGAAAACCAACTCGAACGACGAAAAAGACTGACTCAATAATTCAAAAATGGACTCCAGCCGTGGGTTGCCTCCCACGAAGCGCTCTCTTTTAACGTCCTTAAGCGTACCTGTTAGGGACCCCAACTTAGGAGTTCCTTGAAGTCAATCGTCTTCTTCAAGGCCAGCGGTTGAGTGCCATGTAGCACTCTAGAAGGGTGATGCAGCCGGTAGTGCTCCAGTAGATCGCGATCTTGGTTGGATGACCAGTTCTTCTTGAATTCTCCTACTGGAGGAGGAAAGAGGTAGTACGGCGCGTCATGGTCAATGAGCCCTATCTTCTTTACCTGATGATCATCCAGAGGTCTCTCGGGATCGAGTATGTAAACTTCTAAATCCATGACCTTGTTGCTTTCCACGTGCTCGTATCTGGCTTGATCTACAGGTTGACTCGGCGGATGTATAGGTGAGGGTATCTCCTCAATCTCTACATGCTCCTCTTCAGCTTCAACTTCAGGATGGGTTGGCTCTATGTCTTCATCAACCACCACCGCCAAGGATTCTTCATCAGATGCTTCTAGCTCGCAATAGTCATGGGTGAGATTGTCATGTTCATCTTCGTACGGCTCTTGAACATCTTCTTCCATTAGTGGATTTGGTTGCTCGAGCTCGACATCCACCACGTTACGAGCTTGTATAATCAAAATGAGATCATCCAAGGTGGATTCTACTCTTGTCGTCTGTTGTCGATGCTGATGAGCCGGTATATACACCTCTTGTTGAATTTGCTGGTCATGTGTAGCTTCTGGCTCTTCTTCGAAATGCTCTTGAGCATCTTCTTCCATCAATTGCACTAGTTGCTTGACCTTGACGTTCATTGCATCAACGGCATCGTTCATTGACTGGAGGTTGTCCACGGTGGCTTGGGTGCTTGCCATCCATTGTTTATACTCATAAGTGTGTAAATCCATCTCTTGGGAGTCTTTAATATATGGTGCTTCATTGATGTACCACCCTTGGTATTGGTCATCCCGCTTGTAATCCTGCATAATCAAAACTCAAAAGCACTACCCAGGTAAATCATGGAAATATGGAGGAAAAATAAATGGTAAGGCGGAAAGGTAGAAGAATAATTTGCCATTTCTTCTTTCAAACAATTAGAAGAGTCCCCGGGAACGGCGCCAATTTGATGAACGTTGTAGGACGTATCAAATAACTAATCTACCAAGGTAGACTAGATCGTATTCTACTCGAGGTCTCTTCTTCTTGTTTACTCAAATATGTTGGCAAATTACTCAAGTTTAAATAGGTTATGCGTGGTGTGAGTTCCACGACTTCTAATCTAATAAAGCAGGAAAATAAAAGACAGAAAGATTAAAAGGTTGACTAACGAGAGGATAGACAAGCTTAGATTTCGAATCCCCCTTAGACTACAAAAGCATTGGCGATCACAAGACCAGCGGTTTTCAATTCTAATTCAATCGGTTTCTATACACCACCATAACTCCTGACCCTTAGGTTTAAGACTGGCGAACGTTCGCTCTATCCGATCTAGCCACCAAGATTAATTAGTCGCTCGGGTACGGTCACCTCTCGCGACGACTAAACTAATTGGTGGAATTACTAACGATTTATGAGTTACTTTTGCAATGGATTAACCCTAACTAGTTCCTACGAAAGGCACACTGCAATGAATAGGTTAATTGGTTGAATTGATGTTTTAAAGAGAGGCAAGTGTTCGCTTCTATCCTCAGCTTAACAAGAATCTAAGCTAGGTGATCAAGGAAGACAAGTTTATGCGCCAAAGCAGGGAAGCTGTCTGGCAACTAATCCTAGCTTGCATAAACCTAATCTAGGCGACCAACCAGAAGAGAAACATAAACAATGAAGAACAAAACAACCATGCAATGAGAAACTGATTGAACTTCGAATCTAATTACCGCCAATCTGGGTTCACCCTAGTCGAACCGGTTTGAGTGCTACTCGAAGATACAACATTCAAACAAAGGAGTAAAACGCATCGGAAAACAGAAACAACTCTTCATTAAAAAGCTCAAAGACAACCGAAGGCCTTCATTACATAAAATCCGAAATCCAAAATCCGAAATAAAAACTCAAAATGATTACAAAATTACCAACCAAAGATGTCAACTGAAAATACAAAACTCAAAACAACGGTCACTCCAAAGTAGCTTCCTAATCTTCACTTCACAAGTCTGACCTTCAACTCTTCTGAACTCAACAGCACACCTGAACTTCAACTCACTCTCACTACCAAGCGAACCTGAAAAGAGAAACTGGGGGGATCAGTTTCCTAATGAAACGGAGTGAACCCACTGGGTTTACCTATGCGCCGAACCTAAAATGAAGAGCGATCCCACCTCCACACACAAACAATCAACGGGATCTGACACACCATTCCCATTTTAATTCCTAACATGATACTAAGTGATCACACAAGACACAATACCCGCTTCAGCATCCATAAATCATGATAACAATAGTGCACAAGAAATCAACATGCATAAGCTCAACATCATACCAGAACTAGCTCATCATAACTACAAAGCTCATCATTAACTCACATACATAAGATTTAGCGTTACATCACATACAAGCAGTTTAGAATCACAAGACAAGTTACCATCAATGCACACACATGCATCCATATTCATACACATTCACACATTTACACCTAAACCGGATTCCCCTTTTAATTATCTAAGCGATCACACAGGTGCCCTCCTCAAACCCATAACCACAACTCATAATCTCGACAATATAACCCAAATCATCAATTCCCAAATACCACGATATAACCAAAATCATGAAGCACACAGATCAACCTTACATCACAATACAACTCACTATCACTAACCGCACTTTCACTGACCCATCAACCACACCACTCACATTGCACAGATTCACATTTACCGACAACATTAATCATAAACCATTCAACCTCCAACTCACATCTCAGCATGACAACATGATTCACAACACCTCACAAGGCACGTCACAAACACATCTAAACACACATCATACACAAACACACACGCATCTCATTCCCATTATCTATGTGAGTTCATTAGGCGCCATAAGGAGTTGTTTCCCCCGCTACCCCGCCGGCCAGACGCACCTCCCTACCGCATGGGGAACACGTCACAATTCCATAATTCCACAATACCACTCCCCGTCGGGAGACTAATCTACCAATCCGTTGATAGACTCTAACCACCAACCCGTCGGTGGGTGAAACACGATTCCATGTGGTAACGTTGGCTCCTTCCGGTTCTATCATTTTAATCCCATTAACACAATCATAACAATTACACACACCAAACAATTCCATTAAACCAATTCCATTCACTCAATTCCACTTCCCAATTCCATGTACCAATTCCATACACCAATTCCACTTCACAATTCCACCACATGATTCCACAACACAGTTACACAACACAATTACACAACACAATTCCACGTACAAATTACATGTTATAGTTCCACACTAACCAAAACCGACACACTAGGTACAATTACAAGTATTCAGCTCATCCATTCAATCCTATCTCACATTTCTAGATCAAATACATTAGTCATCCTCTTCCATCCCAATTCCCCACATCACACAACAAATAGCACAATCACCTCACAGCACTCAGAAGACGGTTATTCAGTTTTACTCTCAATGGTTCATGCAAGACCTAATTCCATTCAAAGTCCAGTTCAACTCCTCACTCCCATTTCTAGCCACCTAGTTAACCATACACTCACATAAGTCAACCACACGTATAGACAAGTCGATCATCCACTTAAGCAAGTCAACTCGACACCACATAACGACAACAATCACAACATCAACAATTTACCATTCAACTCTCCGTTTCTAGCATTCCTAGATTAAACCACATACTCTATCTAGTTCACATATTTCATCAACAAGGTTCCTAGCCACAATCTGTCCAATTCCTACATTCTCATTCTTCTCAACCAATTCCTAAACAACATTCAAGACTCCAACCGTAATACAATGACCACATAACACACTAGCAATCACCATCACACACAAGTCATCCATTTCACTCAAATCAACCACGCAACATCAATCAACCAATTGATGTAATCACACCACCAAATTCCATTACTCCATTCCAACACTCAGTTCCCTTAACTTCTTCCACATCATAAACAAACACCCCAATCACATTATAGACCCCTCATTACCCCAAAACAACACATAGCATTCAATTCATCCAAACACGCATAGCATCAAAACATCCAATCTCACATCACAACCACATTACACTTCATCCATCATTCACACAACACAAACAGTTTAAGGGTAAACAACTTGCTCACCGGCCATCCCCACCTGCAAGTACAGGGATAGCCATGTCATGAGTCATAAGGTTACCCTCCTGTACATCCTTCATTGGACGACCCCACATTGGCAGGGCCATCCACCTGTTCATCATATAAAGGGCGACCCCACATTGGCAGGACCACCCTCCTGCAACCACAACTGACAGCACAAGGTATAGATACAGTTTACAAAATCACATCCCAACCCTTCTACACTCATTACTAAGTCCGATCCGTTAATCATCAATCTTAATCATTTCCCCAATCTCAACAAAACACAAACAGCCCACAATCATAAACCAATCCATCAATTAACAAACATCCAATAATCATCAAACAACATTCTTCACAGAACAGTCAATTGCAGAACAGTTTCCCCTTTTACTCTCTTTCAAGTTCATGCAACGCTATATTATTCTAATTCAAAGTTACAACTCCTCACATTGACCATACTACCTATCGTACGCTAAACCCTCACCTGACAAGAAGACGAGGCTCTAAAACAACTCCCGGAACCCGAACCGCCAAGTTCTACAACTCCAAACTCGTAGCTCTTCCTCCTGCCACTGACAGAACCTCGATACGAAATACATATAACCACGACAATCAATCTCTTCCTCTCGTCTCCACGAACGCGTAGCAAGAAACGGATTGTCAATCGGAGCTCTACAACTCCCAGAATCAAGGATTGAACCTAAGGTGGTTTTGGTTCGTCAAAAGGAATTTCGGGGAAAGAGAAAGAAGGGGAAGTTATGAATTTCCGTGCGAAAATCAGCCTTTAATAGTCTGACCACGATACACGGCGTGTATCATGATACATGGCGGCGTGTATCATGATACATGGCGTGTATCATGATACACGGTGTGTATTGCTTATACACGGCCATGTATCATGGTCTGCCCACCTTGATAAATTTTCGCGTACTCGCTTGTATCTTCGACCCGACTCAACCATGAACTCCTGGAGTTCGATAGGGCCTCAAGGACATTGTTTCCAATGTCTCAAACACTCAAACTCAAGTTCCAAACCGTTCGATTGGGTGGGGATGTTACAAGTCTCAACAACTTCAAGAGATTTCATCCCCGAAATCAAAACCCAACTCGCTCTAGCAACGCAACCACAAATCACAACATTAGATGCAGCAACCCAGGGATCACATTACCTCCTGAAACTTCCTCTTAACTGCTCTAGCAACACACACCTTCTAAGGGCACTACTCCCACACTAACAGACACGCACAACCGAACTCTACAGCACAACCAACCACAAGAGCACAACCAGAAGCACAACCACACAACTCACTCAAGAGTACCACCACAACACAAGAGCACAACCAAGCACAACTCAAGCAAAGCAAGAAAACTACCAACCAACATCTCCGACCAGAACTTCACACTCCTCGAACACTCCACTTAACTCAACCAAATTCTACAAGGGCTCTACTCTTCCAACCAACTTCCCAACCTACTACTACTTCCACTCTCAACCTACTCTGACACCCTCTTCACACACAGGAGGACCAAAAACATTTCAGTTGACCATTTTTGAAACCAACATTGCGTTTCAAATCATTTTCCTTTCAAGATCGAACACTTTTCCTTTCAAAACTTCCCACCCATTTAAAATTGTTTGAAAATCCCTGGAAAGTCGGTCCTGTGCCGATGCTCCATCCCTTCTCCCTATGAGGTAAATTACTCCTCTAGAAGAAGAGACGAATCACCAACACAGCAACAACTAACAAGGCTCTGATACCATCTGTAACACCCGTCCCAAACCGACCCGGTTCACCCGTGGTCGAACCAGTTTGAGTGCTACTCGAAGATACAACATTCAAATAAAGGAGTAAAACGCAGCGGAAAACAGAAACAACTCTTCATTAAAAAGCTCAAAGACAACCGAAGGCCTTCATTACATAAAATCCGAAATCCGAAACCAAAACTCAAAACGATTACAAAATTCCCAACCAAAGATGTCAACTGAAATTACAAAACTCAAAACAACGGTCACTCCAAAGTAGCTTCCTAATCTTCACATCACAAGTCCGACCTTCAACTCTTCTGAACTCAACAGGACACCTGAACTTCAACTCACTCTCACTACCAAGCGAACCTGAAAAGAGAAACTGGGGGGGGATCAGTTTCCTAATGAAACTGAGTGAACCCACTGGGTTTACCTATACGTCGAACCTCACCTGAAGAGTGATCCCAACTCCACACACAAGCAATCAACGGGATCTGACACGCCATTCCCATTTTAATTCCTAACATGATACTAGGTGATCACACAAGACACAATACCCGCTTCAGCATCCATAAATCATGATAACAATAGTGCACAAGAAATCAACATGCATAAGCTCAACATCATACCTGAACTAGCTCATCACAACTACAAAGCTCATCATTAACTCACATACATAAGATTTAGCGTTACATCACATACAAGCAGTTTAGCATCACAAGACAAGTTACCATCAATGCACACACATGCATCCATATTCATACACATTCACACATTTACACCTACACCGGATTCCCCTTTCAATTATCAAAGCGATCACACGGGTGCCCTCCTCAAACCCATAACCACAACTCATAATCTCGACAATATAACCCAAATCATCAATTCCCAAATACCACGATATAACTATAATCATGAAGCACACAGATCAACCTTACATCACAATACAACTGACTATCACTAACCGCACTTTCACTGACCCATCAACACACCACTCACATTGCACAAATTCACAATTACCGACAAAATTAATCATAAACCATTGAACCTCCAACTCACATCTCAGCATGACAACATGATTCACAACACCTTACAAGGCACTTCACAAACACATCCAAACACACATCATACACAAACACACACGCATCTCATTCCCATTATCTATGTGAGTTCATTAGGCGCCATAAGGAGTTGTTTCCCCCGCTACCCCCCGTCGGCCAGACGCACCTCCCTACCGCATGGGAGGTCCTCGTGCTCCCCTACCGCATGGGGAACACGTCACAATTCCACAATTCCACAATACCACTCCCCGTCGGGAGACTAATCTACCAGTCCGTCGGTAGGCCCTAACCACCAGTCCATAGGTGGGTGAAACACGATTCCATGGGGTAACGTTGGCTCCTTCCGGTTCTATCATTTTAATCCCATTAACACAATCATAACAATTACACACACACACCAAACAATTCCATTAAACCACTTCCATTCACTCAATTCCACTTCCCAATTCCATGTACCAATTCCATACACCAATTCCACTTCACAATTCCACCACATGATTCCACAACACAGTTACACAACACAATTACACAACACAATTCCACAACACAATTCCACTCAACCAATTCCACGTACAAATTACATGTTATAGTTCCACACTAACCAAAACCGACACACTAGGTACAATTACAAGGATTCAGCTCATCCATTCAATCCTATCTCACATTTCTAGATCAAATACATTAGTCATCATCTTCCATACCAATTCCCCACATCACACAACAAATAGCACAATCACCTCACACAATCAGACGATGGTTATTCATTTTTACTCTCAAGGGTTCATGCAAGACCTAATTCCATTCAAAGTCCAGTTCAACTCCTCACTCCCATTTCTAACCACCTAGTCAACCATCCACTTCAGAAAAGTCAAGCACACGTATAGAAAAGTCGATCATCCACTTCAGCAAGTCAACTGGACACCACAAACGACAATAATCACAACATCAACAATTTACCATTCAACTCTCCGTTTCTAGCATTTCTAGATTAAACCACATACTCTATCTAGTTCACATATTTTATCATCAGGGTTCATAGCCACAATCTGTCCAATTCCTACATCCTCATTCTTCTCAACCAATTCCTAAACCACATTCAAGACTCCAACCGTAATACAATGACCACATAACACACTAGTAATCACCATCACACACAAGTCACCCATCTCAAATCAACCACGCAACATCAATCAACCAATTCATGTAATCACACCACCAAATTCCATTACTCCATTCCAACACTCAGTTCCCTTAACTGCTTCTACATCATAAACCAACACCCCAATCACATTATAGACCCCTCATTACACATATCATCCTCATCACCACAAAACAACACATAGCATTCAATTCATCCAAACACGCATAGCATCAAAACATCCAATCTCACATCACAGCCACATTACACTTCATCCATCATTCACACAACACAAATAGTTTAAGGTAGACGCTTGCTCACCGGCTATCCCCACCTGCAAGTAGAGGGATAGCCATGTCATGAGTCATAGGGTTACCCTCCTGTACATCCTTCATTGGACGACCCCACATTGGATGGGCCATCCACCTGTTCATCATATAAAGGGCGACCCCACATTGGCAGGACCACCCTCCTGCAACCACAACTGACGGCACAAGGTATAGATACAGTTTACAGAATCACATCCCAACCCTCCTACACTCGCTACTAAGTCCGATCCGTTAATCATCAATGTTAATCATTTCCACAATCATAAACCAATCCATCAAGTAACAAACATCCAACAATCATCAAACAACATTCTTCACAGAACAGTCAATTCCAGAACAGTTTCCCCTTTTACTCTCTTTCAATTTCATGCAACCCTATATTATTCTAAGTCAAAGTTACAACTCCTCACATCGACCATACTACCTATCGTACGCTAAACCCTCACCTGACAAGAAGACGAGGCTCTAAAACAACTTTCGGAACCCGAACCGCCACTACAAAAAATAGTGGAGTTGGCGTCGGTTGAAACGAAAGTGGATAGCGTCGGTCGGTCAAAGACTGATGCAAAATACAATGTGCGTGTTGACCCGTGTATATGGCGTCCTTTGTTAAAGGTCTGACGCTAAATGTGAAAACCTAGTCCGACGTTAAATACACATTCTGACCAGATTTGCTAGTCGAACCAACGAGTAAGATGGCGTCAGTTATGAGAAAGTATTTGGTGTCGGCTATTAACCGAGGCTATTTACAAGGGTAAATAGCATCGGTCGATGACCGACGCCAAATACAGTTTATATAAAATGTCCTAATTGACGAAACTAACTCATTTGTGCATAACTTTCTCCGATCTCTCTCTCCGAAAACGAAACCCTCCTTGCCGCTCTCCTTGCCACTCATCTCGCCACCGGTCAGACGCCACCGGTCAGACACCACCGGTCAGACTCCACCGATCAGACGCCACCGGTCAGACGCTGCCGGTCAGAAGCAACTGCTCACACGCCGCCGTCGCTCTTCTCTCTCCGGTCAGATCTTGTAGGTTTGATGAAAGTTTTGTTTTTTGATTTGTTTGTGATATCTTGCTTCCTAAGGTTGTGTAGCAAAGCTTGGTTCTTTGTTGGTATGCTAGTATGTGTGTTTTGTTTGGGTTGGGTTGATTTCAGGTCTAAGATTCGAATTTAGGGTGTTTGTGGATCTTGGGGTTTGCTGGTGGGTTTTGGAGAATTCGGGATATAGGGTGTGTTTTCGAGTTGTTAATGTTTGGATGAATGATTTTGAATATGATATATGAATGTCTGGGGTTTGTGTCGATTTTGCTCATTTTTCATATTGAATTTAAAATTCTGCCCTAGGTTTTTGTTGTTTGTCTGGTCATATGGTTTATCGAATTAATGAAATTGTGGTTTGTCTGGTCAGATTTTGTACAATCTCCATTACTAGGAGCTCCCACTCAAGCATCAGTTCTCGTACTTAGAAGTCTACAGGTCAGTGATCTGAATGAATTTATGATTGAACTCTCTCCGACTCGATGCCCTGATTGAATCTGATTTAATTTCTGATGTTCTAATTGAATTTATGTTTAACTGCTATTTGCTAATGAATTTTTTATGTTCTGCTTGAAGGTAGACACACAATCAGAAGCTTTGAAAACCTACTGCTCTCTTCTTCTTCTTCTGACAAGGTATGTTGTCTTCATAGTGAATTAATATTTTTGTGATTGTATACCTTCAAAGGAATGTCGTATTCATAGTTTTATTCGGAATGTCGTTTAATGTGGATGAGAAAGTTTATGAATAATCTTGGTGGTGTTGAATGCGATTTTCTTGCGGACTATAATTGGTGTTTAATTGTGTATTCAATGGGATTTTCTAATTGGTGTATAATGCCTGTTCATATCCATGGATCTAATATTTTCTTATAACCGGTTAAGATTAGTTTCTTATAACCTGTTAAGATTAATATCTACTAATGTTAGTTTGTTAGTAGTTCATCATTAGCTGTAATTATGATTAGTGTGATTCAACCTGTTAAGATTAGTTTATAAATTTTGAGTAATTTTAATTATAGCTAATTATATATAGCTAATTTGTAGGAAAATGTATGCTTGCCTCTGCCTATGCCTCTAATAATTGATAATTTCTTATAACATGTATGCCTATGACTCTTATAAAATGTAAGCATATATAGTGATAATTTCTTACAAAGACTATAGTTAATAGTGTATTCTTAGCTTAGCTACTTATTAAGGACTTTATAGTATATCCTACAACATATTATCTTTTTGATTACGTTAATTAATGTAGATTAGGATTTCCACCGCTGAACACTTCTGCTATAAACTAAATCAGGTAGATTCCAATGGACAAATCTTGGATATACAAACCGAGATTGTCACCGGAGTATATGGCTGGCTTAGAAAGCTTCTTGAATTTTGCTTTCTCCAATAACAATGGAGGGGAACAAAGTCTCTGTCCATGTCCAAAATGTGGATTTAAGAAATGGCTATGTAGGGATGATGTTTACGAACATTTACTTCGAAAGCCATTTCCTCAAGGCTATAGTATTTGGGATCGACATGGAGAACGTAATTTCGCATCGTCTTCTGGGATTAATCCACCTACAATGGTTCATAACTATGATCCTACAGGATCCCTCCGTGCAATGATTAATGATGCTTTTGGTGTCGTTACTGAGGAGGTGCCCGAGACTACTGATGCTTTTGGTGTCGTTACTGAAGGTATAAATGAGGAGGATCAAATGAATGAAGATAATGGTCCCATGCTCAAATACAGTAACATGAACATCCCTAATGACATGGAGGAGCCAGTTGATGAGCCGGTAGAGGAGAATATTAATTTGAGGGATTTACTAAAAGATGGGGAAACAACATTATACGAAGGATGTACAAAGTTCTCAAAACTATCCTTCATTTTAAGGCTTTATCATATCAAGGGGATGCATAACATCAGTGACAAAGCAATGTCGATGATTATTGAGTTGTTGCACGAAGCTTTTGGGTCTGCCAACATACCACCAACAGGATACAGTGCGAAGAAAATGATAAAAAATCTTGGTCTGGGGTACACTAAGATTGATGCCTGTGCGAATGACTGTATGTTGTATTGGGGGAATTCCTTGAAAGAGACTGTTTGCAGAATTTGTAAGCAGTCTAGATACAAGGATGATGGTGGTGGTGGTGGTGATGAGGTAGTTGCTGGAAGTAAGAAGACACGAAAGGCGATGAAAATATATCGCTACTTTCCTCTAATTCCAAGACTGAAAAGATTGTTCATGTGCCCTACAACAGCTGAGAGCATGGTGTGGCATTCTACAGAGAGAAGTACTGATGGAATGTCACGACATCCATGAGACGGTCAAGCGTGGATTGACTTTGACACTAGGTATCCTGAGTTCGCTTCAGATCCTAGAAATATTAGATTTGGTCTGGCTACTGATGGTTTAAATCCTTTTGGGAATATGAGCCTTAGTCACAACACTTGGCCAATTATACTTATGCCGTACAACACGCCTCCTTGGGAATGTATAAAATCAACAGGTATGATGTTGTCTAGTATGATTCAAGTGCAAATGGGCTAATACACACAATCCTAGGTATGTGAAGATAGCTAAGTTGGGGTTCACACTTGCTGTAAACTGGAAGTCGTTTAGAAGACGAGCCATATATTGAAGCAAAGGATGCTCAAATGGTCTACTATGTCGAAGATAAAGTGGAGAAGGGATGGTGTGTTCCTATACATATCAAACCTAGAGAAGTGTATGACATGGGCGAGCACGAAGGAAGCTCCGTTCATGAATCTGATATGCTTGTGAATCCAGAGTTTTCATATTTTGATAATGCCACTGTTGTACCCCTAACCAGGCCTAGAACTGCAGAGTTTGATGATTAATTAGGGTTCGTTAATTACATTGTTTACAAAGTTATTGAACTCTAAATAATGATTGCATGTTTGACCTACTTCGGTTTGTTTTTTTTTATGCAGACATGGCTTCTGCACATAGAGATAAGTGGGAGGTTGAGCTAGTTGATCTTGCTGGAGTTAAGACTGTAGATGAGGTATCCGGGAGCCAGTTGTTGAGCCGCCTTCGAGATGGTAAGAAGGTTGTCATCCCTTTTAGCCGCCTAGGACCTGAGGGTATTGGTCCAGCTTCGTTGTTGGGCGGGTTCTTAGGCGAGCTGGCTAAGGATCACAACTACATTCCGATTACCTATGAGTCGTGGGAGAAAGTAACAGATCAAGAGAAGAATGATTTAATGGAGATCGTATGGGTAAGTGATGAACTCTAAAATTGTTCACCTTTAGTCAATTAGTTTGAGTTGAATACTATTAATGAATTGAAAATGAATTTGATGTAGCGATGTATTGTGATTGAGCCGCCAAAGATGAAGTCATTGGCCAGTTCTTACATCTTGACAGATTTAAACAAGAATTGGCGGGACTTCAAAACCAAATTGTGGACCGGACATGCGGTTAACACGCTTAAGGCAAAGATGAAGAAGGATGCTGAAGCGGCTGGCAAGGAGTTCGACCAGAGAGAGTTTGTGGTGCCTACGAGGGCGTGGGCACTAGAGCACAAGCCGTCTAGGATCCCTCCTCCTATGTGGGCACAGTCATGGATCTGAGATTGCGGCCGGATATGGTGGTAAGTAGAGTTGAAATTGGAAATGAGTTTATTTTCTGACTTTGATTCTGTTGCAATACTGATATGGATTGAATGTTCAAATTGCAGGAGTTGGCTCGCAAGAACTCTACCGCTAAGAGGAACCATAAGTCACCCCACACTGGAGGTTCGAAGAAGCTGCGGGTTAGAGGGTTTGAGTTGGTAATAATCCAGATTTAATTCCTAGTTATTTATGTCTTTATGTTTATAGAAAGTTACTAAACATGTTTAGTTCGTGCACAAGTAGGCAAAAGAACGGGGGAGGGTGCCATCTAGAGGTGAGTTGTATGCTATCACTCACACGAGGAAGGACAACACTTACACCGATCCTAACGTGGTAAGTCCTGTTTCATCTATATGAAGTGGTGTGTATCTAATCAGATTAGGAGTTTTTAATTTTTTTTCTTTTCATTTCAATGTGTAGCCTCAAATTCTAGAGTACACACGTGATCCTTCCATCCCAATAGAGCCTTCAGTGAACAATGCACTAGGCCTGGTCTATCCGAAAGAGCATAGTGGTCGGGTTCGCGGGCTCGGATCTGTGTCACCCCCTCTATGGTATGTATTGTGGTATATACTTGGAAATTATTTTAAACTAACATTTAAATAGTAATTTTCTGATTATCTGTACTTTCCATGTAGGTTAATATGACGAGGAAGCGTGGTGGAGCCAGTCAGAGTAGTAGTTCAGCTACTACTACTCATGTCTTCGGTCTTTGTCCTGCTGAGGATCGTATGAGGACGCTAGAGGCTGAGGTTCAGCGACTGAGCAGGCTTGAGGCTGAGGTTCTGCGCCTCAGCTAGTTGGTTGCAGATGGAGGTTCATCATCCACAGGGAAGGGGAAGGAGAAGATGAGACCAGATGCTCATGCAGACGAGGATGAGGGGTTGTATGAGACCGATGATGATGAGGATGCGACCGATGATGAGGAGGATGACACCGATGATGAGTAGATAGGACTAAACACTTAGATTTAGTTGTGTTGCTTATTTATTTTTTGATGATGTTATTTACACATGTTGGATGTTTTATCAGTATATTAGTTGTTTTAGTAATATTTAGTTTTAGATTTTCCGTTTGTGATGGGTTGTCGTGAAAATGGGATAGCGAAAAATGTGCTTTGTATGCAGGTTTTGGCACTAGAAGAGTATGAGAATGATAAGAAAGCAGTGAAATATGTGTACTGTAATCTGTAAATGGCGTCCATCAATAACATTTAGCGTCGGGCATTGCGTCGGTCATAACTGACGCTAAATGGAACCATAATTTGGCGTCGGTCAGTAGTATTTTGCGTCGGTTTAGACCGACGCAAAATCCCAAAACCAAACTGACCGGTTAACTGATCCGTGGGTTGCTGGACCGATACTGAGTCGGTTGGCTTTTATTTGGCGTCGGTTGTAGTTTCGACCGACGCTAACATTTAGCGTCGCGGTTATTTGCGTCGGTTGGGCCGACCGACGCAAGGTGCATTTGGCGTCGGCTATGACCAACGCTAAAACCCCGGTCTAACCGACGCATTTGGCGCGCTAATTTCTACAACTCCAAACTCGTAGCTCTTCCTCCTGCCACTGACAGCAGCTCGATCCGAAATACCTAGAATCACGACTAGCGATCTCTTCCTCTCGTCGCCACAAACGCGTAGCAATAAACGGATCGTCAATCAGAGCTCTACAACTCTTGTAATCAAGGATTGAACCTAAGGGGGTTTTGGTTCGTGAAAAGGAATTTTGGGGAAATAGAAAGAAGGGGAAGTTATGAATTTCCATGCAAAATCAGTGTTTAATAGTCTGACCATGATACGCGGCATGTATCATGGTCTGCCCACCTTGACAAATTTTCGCGTACTCGCTTGTATCTTCGACCCTATTCAACCCTGAACGTCCCAGACTTTGATAGGGCCTCAAGGACATTGTTTCCAATGTCTCAAATACTCAAACTCGAGTTCCAAACTGTTCGGTTGGGCGGGGATGTTACAAAAGCCTTGGTCACTTAGGGTTCATCTAATCTAAGCTCTACAAGTTCAGCTACTCATAACGATAACAGAAGAATCAAAGGCAACAAAGAAAATCGTCATACAGAGGAAAAACATATAAGAATTGAACAACCTAATTCTGACGACTCCGGTGAAGCTTCGATCTCCTAGATCTTCAACTTTAAGCTCCGAGCTCTCCGAGGTGTAAGGATGGCATCACGATCTCTCCACGGATCTTCAAACTTTCTAAACTCTATCTATCGACCCTAGAGTCGGCTGACTCTCAAAAGTCTAATTTGTGAATAGCTATTGGAATAATCCTCTCAATTGAATGTTATGAGGTATCTTTGATTTTGGGCCGCCAGTTAAGTATTTATACTTAACCCTAAGTCTGTCGGATTTGTCTAGATTTTTCGGCAAAAAACTTAAGGAGTTTTCGCCAAAAACTTCTTTGTAAAATGCTTCTTCCGTCGGCTGATTCTCCTGAGATTTTCGGACTTAGAGTTTTCGGCGTAAACTTTGACTTCTCGTTGAAAACTTCCTCTTGCAAGCTCTGCCGATTTCTTCTATACTTTTCGCCGAAAACCTGAGGAGTTTTCGCCGAAAACTGTAGTGTAAAACGGGGCAGGATTTCTGTTGACTTGATTGACTTCTTGGATTGGTTTCGGTGCGGTTTCTTGAGGTTCCAATGCCTTAGACACATCCTTGGCTACTTTATTTGACGGCAAAAACCTGTGCTATCATGAAAACACTAGAAAACCATCAAATTGACCCGAAACGGGCCAAAGTAACACAAATGGCACGAGATAGAGCAGTTGAGTGAATATTCGCTATTTTACCCCTAAACCGACGTTTCAAGCAAGGAGATGCCGCTGAAATGAGGCTGAAAATCACGTCAAATCGAGTGTCATCAATAAACAGTGTGTTTCTTCTTTTATGTGGACTTGCATACCGTCATTGAGGCGGAATGTCATAGTGTCCTTTTTGACCTTCAATGTCAACGAGCCATTCGGGACATTAATGTTAATGCCGGCTGTTGCCATAAATGGTCGGGCTAGGAGTAGAGTGACATCTTCCTCTCCGGTGTCCATAACAACAAAATCGGCCAAGATAGTGAAAGGACCACAACGGACAACCACAACGGACAACCACATCTTCTAATAAGCCCCTAGGTAGTTTGATAGATCTATCAGCAAACACTAAATGCATACTACTTGGTTTCAACTCTCCTAGGTTCAATTTCTTCTACAAGAAAGTAGGCATAACATTGATAGAGGCACCTAGGTCAATTAAGCTACGATCCATTTTCACACCATTAATAGTGCAAGGTAAAGTAAAAGCACCGGGATCAAGACACTTAGCTGGGGGAGGTATGGATGATGCCTGGCTATGGATAGGAGAGCATTCTTCCTCGAGGGAGACAGAAGACAACTCTCCCTTCTTCTTGGTCTTTGCAATCTCCTTCACGACATTCCCGACCTTCAGTATCATCTTGACAGCATCAGTAACCGGTATTTTGATCTCTGTGTTCTTCAAAACTGAGTACCACCTATTGTACTAAGTGTCCAGTGTCTTGAGCTTCATGGCCTTCGGGTAAGGAATCCTTGGTTGGTAGGGTGCTAGAGGTGGCGCAAGTGCTGGCTTTGTTAGGGGAGGCGGGGCAGTCACCTCCTCTTCTTCTTCTTTGTCATCTTCTTCCTCGCTCTTCGACATGTCAATGGCTATGGCATCTGGAATCATGACCGGGTCCGGAGTTGTAGGAATAGCTAATTTCTTGCCACTTCTAGTGGAGATGGCTTTAACATGTTCTTTCCTCGAGGTATAGTTGGTTTGAACTGACGGTTGACTGAAGAGGGGGCTGTTAGCCAACATGCTAGCAATGCTATTGATTGTGCTCCCCACTCGCTAACTTTGAGCTGCTTGACCTTGATTTGAGGCGGCTTGTTCTTTGAATTACTACTCGTGGTCGTCGAGCCTTGTCATGATCAAGTCAAGATTCTTGACCATCTCGCTCTCTTTGTTGTCCCGAGGTGGCAATTTCTGAGGCTGCTGTCTTCCGGTGAATCCAAGAGGACCTTGATAGTTGTTGCTCAAGTATTGATTATGGTGATTGCCAGGACATGTCCAATAGTTTCCTTGGTTTCTATGCGGCGGCTGGCGCACTCCTCCAGATTGATTATTACGCTTCTGACTTTGAAATGACCCAGTAGGTTGATTGTTCTGATTTTGATTAGCTTCGGAGTTGTAGGGAGGTCACTCTTGAAAGCTTCCTTGCGGTTGTGGCTGCCGGTAGTTGCGGCAGCCGATGTAGCCTTGTTGGTTATTGGTGAAGCCTCCATTAATAAATGCTACTTGTTCCACGGACCAGACAGCAGCTCTACCAAAATTCTGAAAATAGCCACCGTTATGTGCACAGGTCCCACACCATCGACAATCAACCACGAAGACAGGGGCTGATGGAGGAGTGGTAGGTGCCCCGGCTTCCTTCAAACGCTTTTGGACTTCTGCTTCAATCCGCTCTTTGATACTGAGCTTATTCCTAGCTCCTTCTGTTTATCTCTCCCAATTCCTGGACTTGGAAGTACAGTTTGCAAAGTGGAGAAGTGCAGCTTCTGGTGTGAGCATAGTACAGTCTCCCTCTACAAAAGAGTTGACCCATTTAGATGACTCTTCGTTCATACCCCGAGCAAAGGTCTCCGCTAGTTGCCTCTGAGTGTAGCCATCATGAGTTCAGCTGTAGAGAAGCTCTTGGAATTCATTCCAAGCATCATATAAGCTCACTCCTTCATTCTGTCTAAACCTGGAGATGCTGTCCTTGTAGGCAGTTGTTCTGGAAGGAGGAAAGTATTCTTCAACAAAATCATGAGCCAGCTTATCCTAATCAGTGTAGTACCCGGGAGGCTTGCTATTTAACCATCTCTTAGCGGGGCCTCGAACAGAGAATGTAAAGGCTTGCAAGCACAAAGTGTTCTTGTCGAGATTCCCATTCTTGAACGTCTCGGAAAGAGCAATGAAATCCGCCAAATGAGTGCAAGGATTGTCGTGCGGCTTTCCTTCAAAGTGTACGTCCCTAGAGATCATTCCCAAAAAGGGGATCTTGATCTCATATTTAGAAGCATCGTCATCGCGCTGTACAGAGATAGAGGATTGAACGCTAGTCGCGCTCGGTTTGTTATAATTGGCAAGACTTCTTTGAGCCGGCGGCGGTGGCGGAGGAGGCAAAGGATTGTCACCCATTGTAGGAGAAGGTGGTGGCGAAAGTGATGCGGTGGATGAAGCGGATGAAGATGAAGATGAGGAGCTCTCCTTCGGATCCTCAGTCTTAATTGGTGTAAAAGATGAAGGTGGGACGGTAGTAGATTGCTTCGGAACTCGCGGTTGTCTAGGCAGAGCAGAACTACCCGACTTGTCTGAAGTAGAAGACTTGATAGGCTTAAACAGAGAACGAGTGATCTGGCGGTTCATAAATCTGAAAAACAACCTGCAAAGAGCAAAAACAAAAACAACCAGTGTAAAATCGAAGGGTGATGGAAAAATGAAAGATGGAAAGGTAGAAGAATAAAATGCCAACTCTTCTTTCAAACAATTAGAAGAGTCCCCAGAAATGGTGGCAATTTGATGTACGTTGTAGAGCGTATCAAATAACTACTAAGCTAAAGGCTAAGCAGATCGTATTCCATAGGTCTCTTCTAATCGTCTACTCAAATATGAAGGCAAATTACTCAGGTTTAACACAAGTTGTGTGATGTACGTTGTAATGCGTGTAGTCAAATAACTAATCTACCAAAGTAGACTAGATCGTATTCTACTCGAGGTCTCTTCTTCTTGTCTACTCAAATATGTTGGCAAATTACTCAGGTTTAAACTGGTTGTGCGTGGTGTGAGTTCCACGACTTCTAATCTAATAAAGCAGGAAAATAAAAGACAGAAAGATTAAAAGGTTGACTAACGAGAAGATAGACGAGCTTAGATTTCGAATTTCCCTTAGATAACCAAGGCAACGACAAACACAAGACCAGCGGTTTTCAATTCTAATTCAATCGGTTTCTATACACTACCATAACTCATGACCCTTAGGTTTAAGACTGGCGAACGTTCGCTCTATTCGATCTAGCTACCAAGATTAATTAGTCGCCCGGGTACGGTCACCTCTCGCGACGACTAAACTAACTGGTGGAATTACTAACGATTTATGAGTTACTCTTGAAGCGGATTAACCCTAACTGGTTCCTACGAAAGGCACACTCCAATGAATAGGTTAATTGGTTGAATTGATGTTTTAAAGAGAGGCGAGCGTTCGCTTCTACCCTCAGCTTAACAAGAATCTAAACTAGGTGATCAAGGAAGACAAGTTTATGCGCCAAAGTAGGGAAGCTGTCTGGCGACTAACCCTAGCTTGCATAAACCTAATCTAGGCGACCAACCAGAAGAGAAACATAAACAATGAAGAACAAAACAACCATGCAAAGAGAAACTGATTGAACTTCGAATCTAATTACCTCCAATCCGTGACCACTTTAAAGCCCTGGGTCACTTAGGGTTCATCTAATCTAAGCTCTACGAGTTCATCTACTCATAACGATAATAGAAGAATCAAAGGCAACAAAGGATATCATCATACAGAGGAAGAACAGATAAGAACTGAAAAACCTAATTCTGACGACTCCGGCGAAGCTTCGATCTCCTGGATCTTCAACTTTAACCTCCGAGCTCTCCGAGGTGGAAGGATGGCGTCACGATCTCTCCATGGATTTTTGAACTCTCTAAACTCTATCTATCGACCCTAGAGTCGGCTGACTCTCAAAATTCTGATTTGTGAATAGTTGTTGGAATAATCCTCTCACAATTGAATGTTTTGAGGTCTATCTGTTATGGGCCGCCGGTTTGAGTATTTATACTTAACCCTAAGTCGCCGGATTTTGCCTGGATTTTTTGGTGAAAACTTGATGAGTTTTCGCCGAAAACTACTTTGTAAATTGGCTGGTTTTCCGACTGCTTCTCATGTGATTTTCGGACTTAGAGTTTTCGGTGAGAACTTTGAGTTTTCGCCAAAAACTTCTTCTTGCAAGCTCTGCCGATTCCTTATGTAATTTTCACCGAAAACCTGAGGAGTTTTTGCTGAAAACTGTAGTGTAAAATGGGGCAGGATTTCTGTTGACTTGATTGACTTCTTGGACTAGTTTCGGTGTGGTTCCTCGAGGTTCCAATGCCTTAGACACGTCCTTAGCTACTTTATTTGATGGCAAAAACCTGTGCTATCATGAAAACATAGAAAACCATCAAATAGACCCGAAACGGGCCAAAGTAACCAAATCGGTAGGAAATAGGGTAGTTGAGTGAATATTCGCTATTTTACCACTAAAACCAAGTTTCAAGCAAGGAAATGTCGCTTAAATGAGGCTGAAAAATCACGTTGAATCGAGTGTCATCAAAATACCCCACACTTAAGCTTTTGCTTGTCCTCAAGTAAACTGAACTAGAACACACTCAAATTCACAAATGACAAGAGATTAAACTGAGATTCAATTCTAATGATTTGGTTTAGACTGTTCCACGTAGAAACTTAACCTACACATGTAAGAACATCAACCAAATAAGTTTTCGATCTCACTAATTTTTGCACACTTCAAGTAGTAGTTTTAACAAAGCACGTTTCTTTGCAAATCAATTAATCATAATTAACCTACTACGATAGCACCAATTCTAATCAAAAAGACTTTAAGCTCTAGCCATGATGTGGATGTGGAGGTAGGAAAAGTGACGTGACTATCGACTCGATATCATCCGTTTCTAGATCTGTGCGTTACATGTTCTAGCTAGGACTGATTTAAACAACAATTTGTTTCAAGTTTCAACTTCTTTCAATTTATTCACTGCATACTAGTGCTCGATACCAAACACTTCACTTAGGTATTAGACCTACCAAGCTCACAGTATTTGTGCCTATGCTAGTGCTCTACCCGAACACTTCACTTAGGTGTCGGGCTTGCCTAGCTTTGATTTTCAACACTTAAAAGAACTTAACATTTCAATTGAACAACTCAATTACTTTATTTAACAATTTAGCCATTTGATCCTAGCTAGTTATAACTTTTTACATAAGATTTCGAATTGGATTTCCGTCTAATCTCTAGCCACAATCACAGGTGATCAAATATGGAGTGAAAAACATGGGAGAAGCTAGCATTTATCATCTTAGAATGGTGTTATCGAGCTTTGTGATTAACAAGCAAAACAATTTAATTAATTCAAGTTTCAACCACAAGAGTGACTCATTTGATATCAGTTCTGACACGTTGGTTACGGTTCTAAGTGGAATAGTCTAGACGTCATTGGTCAAAATTGAAGTCAATTTAACATCAAAAGTCAAGAATTGAGCAATTCTATGCTAGAGAATTTCAAAATTGAGCTACAGAATCGCATAAAATCAAGCAAGATCATGCATAATCTACCAAAGTAGACTAGATCGTATTCTACTCGAGGTCTCTTCTTCTTGTCTACTCAAATATGTTGGCAAATTACTCAGGTTTAAACATGTTGTGCGTGGTGTGACTTCCACAACTTCTAATCTAATAAAGCAGGAAAATAAAAGACGGAAAGATTAAAAGGTTGACTGATGAGAAGATAGATGAGCTTAGTGATGACACTCGATTTGACGTGATTATCAGCCTCATTTAAGCGACATTTCCTTGCTTAAGACCTGGTTTTTAGGGTAGAATAGCGAATATTCAATCAATTGCCCTATCTCGTGCCATTTGTGTTACCTTGGCCCGTTTCGGGTCTATTTGATGGTTTTCTAGTGTTTTATGTTGGCACAGGTTTTTGCCATCAAATAAAGTAGCCAAGGACGTGTCTAAGGCGTTGGAACCTCGAGGAATTGCACCGGAATCGATCCGAGGAGTCAATCGAGTCGAACCAAAGTCTGCCCCAGTTTACACTAAAGTCCCAGCACAAATCGACTGATGCTCATCAAAGAAGAGACAAACCCTAATTCAACACAAACCTAATCTAGGCGATCAATCAGAAAAGAAACATAAACAATCAAGAACAAAACAACCATGCAAAGAGAAACTGATTGAACTTTGAATCTAATCACCGCCGATCCGTGACCACTTTAAAGCCCTGGGTCACTTAGGGTTTATCTAATCTAAGCTCTACGATTTTAGCTACTCATATTAGGAACAAGAGGATCGAAAACAAACAAGGAATACATCTCAGGTAGGAAGAACAGAGAAGAACTGTAAAACCTAATTTGATGAATCCGTGAAGCTTTAATCTCTGGTAATCTTCAATCGAAGCTCCGAGTCTCCGAGGTGAAGGGATGGCGTCACGATCTCTCCAGGATTCTTTGAACTCTCTAAACTCTCTCTCTCACTCCTAGGTCTGGAAATTGTGATTGATATTATCAGGTATATCTGTTTTGGGCCGCTGGTTTAAGTATTTATACTTAACCCTAATCTGCCGGATTTCAACTAGGATTTTCGGCGAAAATATTAAGGAATTTTCGCCGAAAATTCCTTTGCAAAAATGGATGACCGCCGGCTGTTTCTTCTGTTGTTTTCGGCCCAACAGTTTTCAACGAAAACTTAGGGTTTTCGCCGAAAATATCCTTCGATTGACATCAGTGGATTTCTTCATGCATTTTCGCCGAAAACACTAGGGGATTTTCGGTGAAAACTCCTTTGTAAACCGAGGCAGGAATTGGTTCGACTTCATTGGCTCCTTGGATCGTGTTATCGTGTGGTCTCGAGTAGGTCTCATGCAAATTCTAACTCATTCAAGCAAACAGAAAATCACTCAAAAAGAATTGAAATTGCAAGTTACGTGCAATAGATCAAAAGCTCACATTTGGTTTGCTAGTCGGATTCGGTCATTTTCATGCAATCAAGGCGACAAACTACAAGTGTGATTTTCAAAAATCTGTTCTGACCAGGCAATTTAGCATCAAAATATACACGTTGGTTTTCAGGTTCTAGGTTAAGCAGTCTAAGCATCATTATGACATATTGAACAACAACTTAACATCAAAAATCAAGAACCGAGCAATTCTAATGCTAGAGAAACTGGAAAGGCACCGAGAAACACACAACACACAATTAAGGGCAATCAAGTTCATGCAAGGTTCTCTAGCATCCTACCCCACACTTAAATCGTTTTGTGTCCTCACAGGACTAAACTAGAGTAGAGATATACGAAGAACCTGAAATGAGATGGTCGGTGTAGGGGATGAGCACGGATAGCCCGGAGCGGACCGGAGTAGCTACTCGAGTTCCTACAAAACAAAAACAACAAAAAGATCAAAAGGAAACCGGGACAAGTGTCTCGGATCCACACAGAATAAAAGTCGTAACAAAGAAGGTTAGGGGAATTTTGAAAATATTTTGACTATTTTTTTTTCTCAAATTCACGGCACGACACTCCTAGAGCAATCTAGAAGATCTAAGCTCAAGCAGTTCAGAAAAAATCACACCGAAACAGCAGGCACGCAAAAGAAGGTAGACAGAATTTAAACTCGTCGAGATTCAAAAATCAACATGTCAAAAGATTCGAAATTGAACACCCAACAACTAACCTTTAAGACACGACTCAAGAAAATGGACGGAAAGTGACGAAGTTGGCCAAAAACGTGAAAAGCTTGTTTCGGGGATAACCGGAGCTACAGAGCTCCGATTTGGACGATCAAGTATGCATTAGAATCGGACCGAAAAAATGAAACTGATTTTCAAAACAGACACAAGTTTTTGGTGAAAACTTAAGAATTTTTTCACCGAAAACTTCTTTGAAAATCGGCAAAAATAATGCAGACGATCACTGTTTGAAAATTGTGAAATGTTTTCGGCGAGAACTTTTAATTCTCGCCAAAAACCTATTTAAAACGTTTTTTTCTTCTTTTATTTTCCAAAACCCAACCGAAAACAAATCAAAACGAAAGGAAATTAAACTGACACTTTGGCTCCCCGAACCTGATTCGAACGACGAAAAAGACTGACTCAAAAATTCAAAAACGGACTCCAGCCGTGGGTTGCCTCCCACGAAACGCTCTTGCTTAACGTCCTTGAGCCGGACGATACCTTGATGGCTATCAAGAGACATCCCAACTCAGGATTTCTCTTAGGCCCGAGTCGGAGTTCATGAAATATGGCCTTGGGGATCCTCCGGCAAGTGTGAACTTCTTCCCGTTTGCGTGAATTAACTTGGTTCGTTCTTCGGGAAGATGACCAGAGATTTCAAATGGCCCGAACAGTTCTTTCGAAGGAGCGTCCTTCAGAGGATCACTCTTCTCCGGTGGCTTGGTAGACGGGGGCTGAGCAATCGGCTTCCAAACCGCCTTCTTCTTCTCTTTATTCTCCTTCTTTATCTCGCCAGGATTTTAACTTTTGGTGATTCATAAGGAGATGCCGTCGGATCCTCTTTCTTTCTCGGCTTTCGTGCCGACAGCTCATTCTTTAGATTAGGGACCTGTCCACCACCTGGCAAGCAAATTTCTGAAGAAATTTTAGCTTTTCATTAGTAACGGAGTTGACTGAAGCCAACTCCACAGCTTCAACAGATAAGCAATGCATCTCTTCTTTGACTGGGACTTGCATACTGATGACACTAGATTTGACGTGATTATCAGCCTCATTTAAGCGACATTTCCTTGCTTAAGACATGGTTTTTAGGGTATAATAATGAATATTCAATCGATTGCCCTATCTCGTGCCATTTGTGTTACCTTGGCCCGTTTTGGGTCTATTTGATGGTTTTCTAGTATTTTCATGTTAGCACAGGTGTTCGCCATCAAATGTGGTAGCCAAGGACGTGTCTAAGGCACTGGAACCCCAAGGAATCACACCCGCATCAGCCAGAAAAGTCATTCAACCCAAAGAATTCCTGCCCCATTTACACATATATTTTCGGTGTAAATACCCTTGGGTTTTCGCCGAAAATGAAAGAAGAAATCCACTGTCCCGATCAAGAGGAAGTTTTTGGCGAAAACCTTGGGAGTTTTCGCCTAAAACCCTAACCCGAATCAACCAGGAGAAGCAGACGGATGAAGCCACATTTGAGAAGATATTTTCACCAAAAATATCCTTGGATTTTTGGCGAAAATCACAGGGGAAAAGCAGAAATTGCCGGTTAGGTATAAATACTGAAACGCACGCCTAAATAGAAATATCAGTTTTTACACAAAAAAAAACACACACACGGGACAAAAAATCCCAAGACTGAGAAATAGAGAGAACGAGTGGATAGAGTTCGAGGAGCCAGGAACGGATCGTCGAAATTAGGTTTTACAGTTCTTTTCTGTCTTTCCTACCTGAGATGTATTCTTTTTCTGTCTTCGATTCTTTTGTATTGAATATGAGTAGCTAAACTCGTATAGCTTAGATTAGATGAACCCTAAGTGACCCAGGGCTTTAAAGCGGTCGCGGATCGGTGGTGATTAGATTCGAAATTCATTCAGTTTCTTCTTCATGTTTGACTTGTTCTTTGTTCTTTGTATTTCCTGTCTGGTTTGGCCACCTAGATTAGATTCTTATTAAGCTAAGGATAGAAGCGAACGCTCGCCTTACTTTAGAACATCAAGTTGAAAAATTAACCTTATAATTGGAGTGTGCCTTCCGTAGGAACCGATTAGGGTTAATCCACTACAAGAGTAACTCACAAATCGTTAGAATTCGCACCAGTTAAGTTAAGTCGTTGCGAGAGGCGACCGTACCCGGGTGACTAATTAATCGTGGTAGCTAGATCAGATAGAGAAAACTTTCGCTAGTCTTAAACCTAAGGGTCAGGAGTTATGGTGGTGTTTGAGAACTGAATGAACTAGAATTGAAAATTGAAAATCTGTTGATTGCCTATGCCTTGGTGATCTAAGGGGGATTCGAAATCTAAGCTTGTCTGTCTTCTATCTTAGACAGTCAATCAATCGTTAATTCGCTTTAATTTCATTTCAACCTGTCTTTGCATTTTTAGTATAGAAGTCGTGGAACTCACACCACGCACTAAGTGTTTTTAACCTGGAATTTAAATTGCCAACACATTTGAGTAAGGAAGTAGAGGAGACCCGTGGAATACGATCTACCCTAGCTTCACAGCTTGGTAGTTATTTGATTGACCGCTATTCTGCAGATCACCAAATTGGTGCCGTTGCCGGGGACTCTTCTATTTCGTTGAAAGAAGAGTTGGCATTTTTATTCTTCTACCTTTCCATATTTCATTTCCATCACACTTCGATTTTACACCGGTTGTGTTTGTTTTTGTCCCTTGCAGATCATAGCAGGTACAGAAACAGATCACTTCTTTTCCATCTTCCTTTACCGCAATGGCTGCTCCTAAGAGTATTGCGGACTACAGTAAGCCGCGTGCTTCCAACTTTCGATCTTCCATCACCGTGCTTTCTAATGACGATGATCCTGATTATGATATTAAGATTCCTCTCCTAGAACTAATCTCTAGGGACATACAGTTCGAAGGAAAGCCAGATGACAACCCCTGCACACATATAGATGACTTTCTGGCTGTCTGTGACACTTTCAAGTCTGGGAACCTCAACAAGAACACTTTATATCTCCGGGCTTTTCCGTTCTCTCTCTGAGGTGCAGCTAAGCATTGGCTTGGAAGCAAACCACCAGGTCATTACACTAACTGGGAGGCGTTAGCCCAAGATTTTGTTGAGGAATACTTTCCTCCCGCAAGGACAACTGCTTATAAAGACCGCATCTCCAGGTTCACTCAGAGAGAAGATGCAAGTCTGTATGACACTTGGAATGAATTCCAATCTCTTCTCTTCAACTGTCCTCACCATGGGTATGAACAAAGATAGCTGGCTGAATTCTTTGCTTGTGGTATGCGCGAAGAATCCGCAAATTGGGTCAACTCCCTAGCTGGCGGAGATTGCACCGCCCTTATTCCTCAGGATGCTCTTCTGCATTTCGCTAGCTATGCTTCAAAATCTAGAAACTGGGAGAGGCAAAGAGAAGGAACCAAGAGTCAGAGTCAGTTGAGTGTTGCAGAGCAGATCAAAACGGAGGTTCAAAAACATCTACAAGCAGTTGGTATTCCTCTCGATCCCCCGTCAGCCACCATCTTTTCGGTTGACTATGGATGGTGTGGATCCTGTGCTCATAACGGTGGAAGCTGCCTCAACTTCGGCACAACAGAAGTCTGGTCTATAGAAGAGATAAACTTCATTGATCAGGGCTTCGCTAACAATCAGAAAGGCTATACCGGTTACAGAAACTACGTGCCACGGAACCAGAGCAACCGGTTAGTAGATCCTTATCATAGACCTCCGGGATTCATCGGAGGACAACACCAGTTTCAAGCAAAGCCGTACTACAATAGAGACATAGACTATGAGAAGAAGTTTGATCAGATTATGAGCAAACTTGACGACCACGACATTCAATTAAAAGCTTAAGCTGCACTCAATCAAGGACAGAGAGCTCAAAGCCAGAGGATAGAGGATGCTAGAAGCAATATGACTAAACTCTTTACTAGCAATCCTCTCCTTAATCCGGTAGCATTTCAAGCAGACTCCGGTGCAAAGAGCGAACACGCTCAAGCTATTACCACCAGGAGTGGCAAGCAAACAACTGATCCAAAGGTTCTAGAACCTGACGTAATACCAGATACCAGTGCTGCCATGGATATGCCAGAAATTGAGGATATCACAGAAGAGGAAGAATAAGCATCTGCCCCTCCTCCTCCTCCTCCCAGGACAACTCCTGAGCCTGTCTTGGCGCCATATATACCTCGGATTCCCTTCCCAAAGGCTGCAATGAGCAAAGCCAAGGATCATGACACTCAGTATAAGAAGTGGTACAATGTTCTTAAAACTGCAAAGATCAAGATACCAGTGACAGAAGCTATAGAAATTATACCACCACTGTGGAAGTTCTTTAAAGACCTAGTGAAGAAAGTGAAGAACGGAGAGGCGTACTCTGTCACGCTTACTAATGAATGCGCTTCTATTCTCGGTGCGCCATCTCCCATACGACAGCCGCCACCACCCCCAGCTAAGTGTTCTGATCCCGGTCCTTTTACATTACCGTGCATTATTAATGGCATTAAAATTGATCGCAGTCTGGCTGACTGGTGCTTCTATTAATGTTATGCCTGTTTATCTATATGAGAAGCTAAACCTAGGGCAGTTAAAACCTATTACTCTGCATCTAGTGTTAGCCGATAGGTCTGTTAAATTACCTAGGGGGATACTAGAAGATGTAGCTGTCTGTTGTGGTCCGTTTACTATAATTGCAGATTTTGTTGTTCTAGATACTCGCGAGTCAGACGGAACACTTATCCTAAGTCGACCTTTCTTAGCAACTGTTGGCGCAAACATTAACTGTAAACAAGGCCTGTTAACTTTGAGTGTAGGACAGGAGAGTGTTGCATTCCGCATTAAAGATAGCATGAGATACTCTGTTGTTCAAGATGATAGTTGTTATACTGTTGATCCCTTAGAGTTGGCCTCGGCCAATTTCGCTACTAATGCCTTATCTAGTGATCCGCTAGAGTTGTGTTTGATTTCAGGGATTGACAATGCATTAGAAGATCCGAGAGCAGCGCCTATGGCAGGATGAGTTAGACGAGCAGAAGGCGACATTCACACCCATCACTGCGCCTACACACATCGAGCCAGCATCGAGTCGGATTACTACCTCATACAAGAATCCACCAGAACTCACTTTGAAGGAGCTGCCTGACCACCTAGAGTACGCATTTCTGGCGAAGGACTGCCAGTTACCAGTTATCATCAATTCGAATCTATCTCCCGAGCAGAAAGAGCAACTGATCAGGCTACTCAAGAAGCATGTCAGAGCTATTGCCTGGCAGTTAGCAGACATCAGAGGCATCTCTGAAACCTTCTGCAAACATCGGATAGTCGTTGATGAAGAATTCAAACCAGTCAGACAACCACAACGCCGACTTAACCCTCTGATGCAGGAAGTTGTAAACAAGGAAGTACTCAAGCTTCTAGATGCCGGTATCATCTATCCTATTGCCGACAGTCCTTGGGTCAGTCCGACTCAAGTCGTTCTAAAGAAAGGAGGGATCACCGTCATCCCTAATCCGAAGGGTGAGCTCATCCCGACTCGCACGGTTATCGGATGGTGAGTCTGTATCGATTACCGATGACTCAATGATGCCACGAAGAAGGACCACTTTCCACTGTCATTCATTGATCAGATGCTTGAACGATTGGCTGGTCATGAATACTACTATTTCTTAGACGGGATGTCCAATTACTTCCAGATTCCCATCGACCTTGATGATCAAGAGAAGATGACTTTCACCTGCCCGTTTGGTACGTTTGCCTATCGTCGTATTCCTTTTGGTTTATGTAATGCCCCCGCTACCTTTCAGAGATGCATGCTTGCTATATTTGGAGATCTGGTAGAGAATGTGGTGGAGGTATTCATGGACGACTTTTCCGTCTATGGAGATTCATTTTCAAAGTGCCTGGCCAATCTAGACAAGGTACTAGCTCGTTGTGAGGAAACCAACCTAGCTCTTAGTTGGGAGAAATGTCACTTCATGGTTACCGAAGGTATTGTTCTGGGCCATAAGATCTCTAAGACCGGTATAGAAGTTGATCGTGCCAAGCTTGAGACCATCGCTAGCTTACCACCGCCAACCTCAGTTAAGACAGTGTGAAGTTTCCTCGGTCATGCTGGATTCTACCGAAGAATCATCAGAGACTTCACCAAGATCACTCTTCCAATGACGAAGCTTCTTAAGAAAGATGTTCCTTTCGTATTTCATAAAGCTTGTCCTGAAGCCTTTGAGACTCTGAAGACTCAACTAACCACCGCACCGATTCTTACAGCACCAGATTGGAATCTTCCATTCGAGATTATGTGTGATGCTAGTGACTTCGCCGTTGGCGCAGTTCTTGGTCAGAGGAAGGAGAAGAGATTTCATCCTATTTACTTTGCTAGCAAGACACTCAATGATGCTCAGAGAAACTACACTACCACGGAGAAAGAGCTTATGGCCATCGTTTTCTCCTTTGACAAGTTCAGACAGTACCTGGTTCTTTCACATACCATTGTCTACACAAATCATGCTGCCCTGCGCCATCTATTAGCCAAGCAAGACTCAAAGCCCCGTCTCATCCGCTGGATCCTTCTCCTCCAAGAGTTTGACATAGAAATTAAAGACAAGAAACGAGCAAAGAACTTAGCGGCAGATCATCTCTCCCGACTGGAGGAATCACAAACAGGTAAGTCTATTACCCCTATCAATGATTCTTTCCCTGACGAGCTGTTGCATGTTGAAACATATGAACAGGTTAACAGCATAGCTATCGAGCCCTGGGCAATCCCTCACGCTCAGGATCTGAGTAATGCAACCGACTCGGAAGAACCATGGTATGCAACCCTGGCCAATTACCTCTCTCACGGCATTGTACCTCCTGAGCTAGATTTCAATGCACGTAAGAAGCTCTTTAAAGATGCCAAGTCATACTTCTGGGATGAGCCCTTCTTATACCGCATCAGTATTGACGGGATGATCCGGAGATGTGTCTCTTACATCGAAGCAACTGACATTATGCGTAAGTGCGATGAAGGATAGTTTGGAGGACACTTCGGAGGAAACCGCACTGCGAGAAAGGTACTCGAAACAGGTTTTTATTGGCCTTCAATCTTTAGTGATTGTGATGCTTTTGCTCGACGTTGTGATGCGTGCCAGCGATCAGGTAACATCTCTAACCGTAATGAGATGCCCCAAATTGTTTCCTTAACTGTTGAAATTTTTTATGTTTGGGGAATTGATTTTATGGGTCCGTTCACACCCTCCAACGGAAACAAGTACATTCTTGTAGCCGTTGATTATGTTTCTAAGTGGGCCGAAGCTGAAGCTCTACCCACTAATGATTCAAGAGTGGTGGGTCGGTTCCTTACCCGTCTTTTCATGCGTTTTGGTTCACCGCACTTCATCATAAGCGATAGGGGTACCCACTTCCATGGACAATTCGACCAGGTGTGCAAACGCTTCGGCGTCACCCACCGTATGTCCACAGCTTATCATCCTCAAGCGAATGGTCAAGCACAAGTGACGAACCGTGAGCTCAAGCGAATTCTTGATAGGACAGTTGGCCGGTCCTGCAAAGACTGGTCATCTAAGCTCAATGATGCCTTATGGGCTTATCGAACTGCCTACAAGACTCCCATCGGTACCTCACCATATCAGCTGGTCTATGGCAAGTCATGTCATTTGCTAGTTGAGCTTGAGCACAAGGCATTCTGGGCTAACAAAGAGTTGAACATGAGCTATGCAGTAGCAGGTAATATGCGTCACGACCAGATCACTGAGCTTGAGGAGCACCGACTCCACGCATATGAGAGCACGAAGTTATACAAAGAGCGCACGAAGAAAATTCATGACTCTCAACTGAAGACGATAAAGCAGTTCTACCCCGGAGATGAAGTGCTTTTATATAACTCTCGATTGAAGCTCTTCCCGGGTAAACTGAAGTCCCGTTGGTCCGGCCCTTATACCGTGGTACGGCAGGCATCTTTAGGCAGTGTCCTAATCAAATTGCATGATCAAAAGCCATTTATGGTCACCGGGCATAGGCTTAAGAAGTATCTACAAGGACTAGTTGTCTCCTCCATCGACGTGCACTACTTTGCTTTAGAATCATGACTCAAATCCAGGTATCGTCTGGCTCACGGACGTTAAACAAGAGCGCTTCGTGGGAGGCAACCCACGGCTGGAGTCAGTTGTTTTCATTTTGAGTCGTTCTATTTTAAACCCCTAAAAAAACACTGTCGACTGTTTTGAAGTGTTATTTTTGCGAAAATTCCCCATTATTTTCACCGAAAACTCATGAGTATTTTCAACCCGTTTCTCCTGTTTCAACTTTTCGTCCGAAAACAACCTAACTTTTCGCCGAACTGGACTTTGATTTTCCAAGAAAATTTTCGCCGAAAATTTTCAATTATTTTCACCGAAAATCTTGTGTTTTCCACCGACTATTTATACCGGTTTTGAGAACTGATTTTCGCCCCCCATCCGAAAATTTCACACCAAAACGAACAGACTCTCTCTCTGTTCGCCAATCGTCGTCCGACCGCCGCCGCCTCCTTGTTCGCCGACCGGCCGCCGCCGCTTCATTAGCAAACCACCGCCGCCCTTCTCCCTTGCCTAGCCCTCGGTCCAAACCCTAGAATCGGAGCTCCACAGCTCCGGTTCCTCCCGACCTAGTTTTAAAGCTCTTTTCATCATTTTCCCGGATTTCCAATCATTTTCTCGAGTCATGTCTTCACGGTTAGTTGTTCAGCCCTTGATTGTGAACCTTTTGGCTTTTTGACTTTTGGTTTTCAGCATGGTTGACTTTGGTTGACTTTTTGGTTCTCCTTCAATTTTCATGATTGCTATGTCGGTGTCAATTGGCTAGGTTCTGGCATTTCTTTGTGACCCTTTTAAGGCTCATGACTTGTTGTCTGTGCGATCGTGTTAATGAATCATTCCATTCCTCATGCTTGCTTAATTGATTGACAGTTCTTTACTGCTATATCTCGATTCGGTGGTCTCTCAATTTTATTTGCTTGCCCCCGCTTGTCAACCTAAGTGTGGGGTAAGATTCTTGTCTTCTGATGCTGGTCTTTCCTGAGTTGTGTTTTACAGGGCTCCCAAACGTTTTAAGACTACCAGTACAGATAGAGCGCAATGATCCTCAGCTCGCCAGAACCGGACACCATCCTCCCGACCACCCGCACCAGCTGCACCAACATCGACGGCTGTGGCTATCATCCCCGAGGTTGCACCAACCTCTGTGACTCCTATCTCATCTATTCCTGCACCTGCCAATGGGGCTCTACATCCTTTCATTGCTGCTCTGGAGCTGCACCATCTAGAGGTGTTTCAGAAGATCAAAGACATTCCTCCGGCTAAGGTGGCAGTTCTTTCTATAGACAGTCTCAAGGCGCACAATCCGGCTTGGCACTCCACCGTCGACACCGCCCTTCATAAAGCCGGTTTACGAGTGCTGACCGCTCATGGCTCCCCCTACCCGCTTGTCGCTCTTCAAGAGTTCCGGAGTTCGTTCCGGCGCCTCACCCCGAAGCCCATACGTGAGCAGAAATTCGTATCATTTCGCCTCGGTGGTGTTCTCCACGAGAAGTCCATTCAAGAGTTCGGCCACCTACTGGATCCGCATGTCAACCTCAACACCACATTAGCTGGCTTCAACGACACATACTCCATCACGAGTGCTCCTTACCCAGACGTGTGGAGATGGGCCTCCTGCGAAGATGAGATCTTACCTATCATCAACCCCACGGTCGGTGACATCTTTCACCCTATTCTTAAATTCTTGCATTATGTTTGGGTGCAATCTTTGTGTTATTGCAGCAAGATGAGCCGTCACCATGTTTCTTTGGAGGAGCTCGTATTATTCCGTGCTGTAGACGAGGATGCCAACCTGCATCCCGGATGGTGGCTTGCACGATTCTTTCACAAGAGCACTACCGCCAAGAAGCTTTCTTCTGAGCTTCCAAGAGGACCTTTGATGCTGCAGTTTTAGCGGTATCAAATAACTACCAAGCTGAAAAGCTAGGGTAGATCGTATTCCACAGGGTTTCTTCTAATCGACTACTCAAAGAAGCTGGCAATTTATTCAGGTTTAAACAAGTTGCGCGTGGTGTGAGTTCCACGACTTCTAATCTAACAAACAAGAAAATTAAAAGAAGGAAAAGTAAAAAAGTTGACTAACAGGAAGATAGACGAGCTTAGATTTCGAATCCCCCTTAGATCACCAAGGAAACATCAATCAACAGATCAGCGGTTTTCAATTCTAATTCAATCGGTTTCTATACACCACCATAACTCCTGACCCTTAGGTTTAAGACCGGCGAACGTTCGCTCTATCCGTTCTAGCTACCAAGATTAATTAGCCGCCCGGGTACGGTCGCCTCTCGCAACGACTTAACTTAACTGGTGCAATTACTAACAATTTATGAGTTACTCTTGCAGTGGATTAACCCTAACCGGTTCCTACGAAAGGCACACTCCAATTATATGGTTGAATTGATGTTTTAAAGAGAGGCGAGCGTTCGCTTCTATCCTCAACTTAACAAGAATCTAAACTAGGTGATCAAGCAAGACAAGTTTATGCGCCAAAGCAGGAAGCTGTCTGGCGACTAACCCTAGCTTGCAAAAACCTAATCTAGGCGACCAACCAGAAGAGAAACATAAACAGTGAAGAACAAAACAACCATGCAAAGAGAAACTGATTGAACTTTGAATCTAATTACCGCCAATCCATGACCGCTTTAAAGCCCTGGGTCACTTAGGGTTCATCAAATCTAAGCTCTACAAGTTCAGCTACTCATAACGATAACAGAAGAATCAAAGGCAACAAAGGAAATCATCATACAGAGGAAGAATAGATAAGAACTGAAAAACCTAATTCTGACGACTCCGGTGAAGCTTCAATCTCCTGGATCTTCAACTTTAAGCTCCGAGCTCTCTGAGGTGGAAGGATGGCGTCACGATCTCTCCACGGATCTTCGAACTCTCTAAACTCTATCTATCGACCCTAAGGTCGTGGCTAATCAGCCAAAATTCATGTGTATTCAATCTGGCCTCAAAAAGTTTATATATACCCCCAGAAACCCTTTACAAGTTGGAAAAGGTTGAAAATTAGGGTTTCTGCCCGGATTTTCAAAGGAATTTTCGCCGAAAATAGGAAGGTATTTTCGCCGAAAATATTAGTTAAAAACCAGCTCCAACTTGTTTCGATGATTCCCGCTCCGTTTGAACTTCGATTTGGTCCCCGTTTGAAGTGCTAGACTCGTGAGAGAGTCCTCTATAATGTCGTAACCTGGAGGCTCAACAAAAAAGCTCACAAAAAGGGTAAACATAACCAATAAATGGACATGTATGCACTAGGAGCCTAGAATTACATAATAAACACATTTTCACCAAATATTCATCAGAATGGCATCAAAGGGGCATGAAATGTTGCTTAAATGGGGATGAAAATCACGTCAAATCGAGTGTCATCAATACCCCACACTTAAGCTTTTGCTTGTCCTCAAGCAAACTGAACTAGAACACACTCAAATCCACAAATGACACGAGATTAAACTGAGATTCAATTCTAACGATTTGGTTTAGACTGTTCCACGTAGAAAAAGTGACCTACACATGCAAGAACATCAACCAAACAAGTTTTCGATCTCACTAATTTCTGCACACTTCAAGTAGTAGTTTTAACAAAGCTCGTTTCTTGGCAAAACAATTAATCATAATTAACCGACTACGATAACACCAATTCTAATGAGAAAAGACTTTAAGCTCTAGCCATGATGTGGACGCGGAGGTAGGAAAAGTGACGTGGCTATCGACTTCACTTAATCCGTTTCTAGATCTGTACGTTACATGTTCTAGCTAGGACCGATTTAAACAACAATTTGTTTCAAGTTTCAACTTCCTTCAATTTATTCACTGCATACTAGTGCTCGATACCAAACACTTCACTTAGGTGTTGGACCTGCCTAGCTCACAGTATTTGTGCTCATGCCAGTGCTCAACCCGAACACTTCACTTAGGTGTCGGGCTTGCCTAACTTTATTTTTAGCACTTCAAAAACTTAGCATTGATTTGCAACACTTAATTACTTGATTTAACCAATTTAGCCACTTGATCCTAGCTAGTTATAACTTTTTACACAAGATTTCGAATTGGATTTCCATCTAATCTCTAGCCACAATCACAGGTGATCAAATATGGAGTGGAAAAACATGGAAGAAGCTAGCATTTATCATCTTAGAACGGTGTTATCGAGCTTTGTTATTAACAAGTCAATCAGTTTAATTGATTCAAATTTTCAACTACAAGAGTGATTTATGATCTGTTCTGACCTAGACTCATTTAATATCAGTTTCGACACGTTGGTTATAGGTTCTAAGTGGAACAGTCTAGACGTCATTGTTCAAAATTGAAGTCAATTTAACATCACAAGTCAAGAATTGAGCAATTCTATGCTAGAGAAATTCAAATTTGAACCATAGAATCATAGATAGCAAGCAAGATCATGCATAATCCTAGACTCCTACCCCACACTTAAACGGTACTGTATCCTCACAGGACTAAACTAGAGTAGAGAGATACAAAGAACCTGTGACGAGATGGTCGGTGTAGCGGATGAGCACGGAGAGTCCGGATTGGAGCGGAGTAGCTACTCAAGTTCCTACAAAAATAAAAACAACAAAAAGATCAAAAGGATACCGGACAAGTGTCCCGGATCCACACAGTCAAACAAAGACGGTTAGGGGAATTTTGAAAATATTTTGACTCTCTTTAAGTGGAGGATTGGGTGGTTTTCAAAATAGTTTTCGGCGAAAATAAGAGGGTGTTTTCGCCGAAAATTTTAGTTCAAATGCACTGCCGGTTTTTCAAGTGTGTTTTCGCCGAAAGTAACCATATGTTTTCGCCGAAAGTAACCATATGTTTTCGCCGAAAATAAGCGTTAAAATCACTGCCTGGTTTTCAAGTTCAATTTCGCCGAAAACATTATAAATTTCGGTCCAAAAATATGAAACAGGGAGGTTTAGTGAAAACCAAAAGGCGATTTCGCCGAAAATGGGGTTGAATATTCGCCGAAAATTTTGAACTACTCGGGTGAAAATATTTTCGCAAATCCGGCAAACTTCAGAAAATCACAGTTAAATCCACAAAAATCGGAACGACCTCAATCAACTTGCGACTGACACTATGACACGCAGTCTACACACGAAAAATAAGAAAACAAACAAACTGACACTTTTGGCTCCCCCGAACCGACTCTAAAATACTAAGTTCGACAAAAAATTAAAAACAGACTCCAGCCGTGGGTTGCCTCCCACGAAGCGCTCTCTTTTAACGTCCTTGAGCCGGACGGTACCTGTTATGGACCCCAACTTAGGAGTTCCTTGAAGTCAATCGTCTTCTTCAAGGTGTGCGGTTGAGTGCCGTGTAGCACTCCAGAAGTATGATGCAGCCGATAGTGCTCTAATAGATCGCGGTTCTGGTTGGATGACCAGTTCTTCTCGAATTCTCCTACCGGAGGAGGAAAGAGGTAGTACGGCGCGACATGGTCAATGAGATCCATCTTCTCTACAGGTTGACTCGGCGAAAGTGTAGGTGAGGGTATCTCCTCAATCTCTATGTGCTCCTCTTCGGCTTCAACATCAGGATGGATTGGCTTTATGTCTTCATCAACCACCACCGCCAAGGATTCTTCTAGCTCATAATAGTCATGGATAGGATCATCATCTTCTTCTTCGAACAGCTCTTGAGCGTCTTCTGTCATTAACTGCTTTGGTTGCTCGAGCTTGATGTCCGTCGCGAGATGAGCTTGTAGCATTGAAGAGATATTATCCAAGGCAGATTGGGTTCTTGACGAGCATTGTTGATGTTCATGAAGCATCTCTTGGTTATCTCTAGCGCCACTTTGATGCTCTTGTTGGTGTGTCTCTTGGTAACCTTGTAGCATTGAAGAGATTTTATCAAAGAGGGAGTCAAATCTCGCCGTTTTTTGTTGTTGTTGATGTAGCATCTCTTGGTAATCCTCAATATTCGGTGCTCCATTGATGCGCCACTCTTGGTACTGGTCATCCCACCTGTAATCCTGCATAATCAAAACTCAAAAGCACTACCCAGGTAAATCATGGAAATATGGAGGAAAATTAAATGGTAAGGCGGAAAGGTAGAAGAATAATTTGCCAACTCTTCTTTCAAACAATTAGAAGAGTCCCCGGCAACGGCGCCAATTTGATGCTGCAGTTTTAGCGGTATCAAATAACTACCAAGCTGGAAAGCTAGGGTAGATCGTATTCCACAGGGTTTCTTCTAATCGACTACTCAAAGAAGCTGGCAATTTATTCAGGTTTAAACAAGTTGCGCGTGGTGTGAGTTCCACGACTTCTAATCTAACAAACAAGGAAATTAAAAGAAGGAAAAGTAAAAAAGTTGACTAACAGGAAGATAGACGAGCTTAGATTTCGAATCCCCCTTAGATCACCAAGGAAACATCAATCAACAGATCAGCGGTTTTCAATTCTAATTCAATCGGTTTCTATACACCACCATAACTCCTGACCCTTAGGTTTAAGACCGGCGAACGTTCGCTCTATCCGTTCTAGCTACCAACATTAATTAGCCGCCCGGGTACGGTCGCCTCTCGCAACGACTTAACTTAACTGGTGCAATTACTAACAATTTATGAGTTACTCTTGCAGTGGATTAACCCTAACCAGTTCCTACGAAAGGCACACTCCAATTATATGGTTGAATTGATGTTTTAAAGAGAGGCGAGCGTTCGCTTCTATCCTCAACTTAACAAGAATCTAAACTAGGTGATCAAGCAAGACAAGTTTATGCGCCAAAGCAGGAAGCTGTCTGGCGACTAACCCTAGCTTGCAAAAACCTAATCTAGGCGACCAACCAGAAGAGAAACATAAACAGTGAAGAACAAAACAACCATGCAAAGAGAAACTGATTGAACTTTGAATCTAATTACCGCCAATCCATGACCGCTTTAAAGCCCTGGGTCACTTAGGGTTCATCGAATCTAAGCTCTACAAGTTCAGCTACTCATAACGATAACAGAAGAATCAAAGGCAACAAAGGAAATCATCATACAGAGGAAAAACAGATAAGAACTGAAAAACCTAATTCTGACGACTCCGGCGAAGCTTCAATCTCCTGGATCTTCAACTTTTAGCTCCGAGCTCTCCGAGGTGGAAGGATGGCGTCACGATCTCTCCACGGATCTTCGAACTCTCTAAACTCTATCTATCGACCCTAAGGTCGTGGCTAATCAGCCAAAATTCGTGTGTATTCAATCTGGCCTCAAAAAGGCTATATATACCCCCAGAAACCCTTTACAAGTTGGAAAAGGCTGAAAATTAGGGTTTCTTCCCGGATTTTCAAAGGAATTTTCGCCGAAAATAGGAAGGTATTTTCGCCGAAAATAGGAAGGTATTTTCGCCGAAAATATTAGTTAAAAACCAGCTCCAACTTGTTTCGATGATTCCCGCTCCGTTTGAACTCCGATTTGGTCCCCGCTTGAAGCGCTGGACTCGTGAGAGAGTCCTCTATAATGTCGTAACCTGGAGGCTCAACATAAAAGCTCACAAAAAGGGTAAAAATAGCCAATAAATGGACATGTATGCACTAAGAGCCTAGAATTACATAATAAACACATTTTCACCAAATATTCATCAGAATGGCATCAAAGGGGCATGAAATGTTGCTTAAATGGGGATGAAAATCACGTCAAATCGAGTGTCATCAATACCCCACACTTAAGCTTTTGCTTGTCCTCAAGCAAACTGAACTAGAACACACTCAAATCCACAAATGACACGAGATTAAACTGAGATTCAATTCTAACGATTTGGTTTAGACTGTTCCACGTAGAAAAAGTGACCTACACATGCAAGAACATCAACCAAACAAGTTTTCGATCTCACTAATTTCTGCACACTTCAAGTAGTAGTTTTAACAAAGCTCGTTTCTTGGCAAAAAATTAATCATAATTAACCGACTACGATAACACCAATTCTAATGAGAAAAGACTTTAAGCTCTAGCCATGATGTGGACGCGGAGGTAGGAAAAGTGACGTGGCTATCGACTTCACTTAATCCGTTTCTAGATCTGTACGTTACATGTTCTAGCTAGGACCGATTTAAACAACAATTTGTTTCAAGTTTCAACTTCCTTCAATTTATTCACTGCATACTAGTGCTCGATACCAAACACTTCACTTAGGTGTTGGACCTGCCTAGCTCACAGTATTTGTGCTTATGCCAGTGCTCAACCCGAACACTTCACTTAGGTGTCGGGCTTGCCTGACTTTATTTTTAGCACTTCAAAAACTTAGCATTGATTTGCAACACTTAATTACTTGATTTAACCAATTTAGCCACTTGATCCTAGCTAGTTATAACTTTTTACACAAGATTTCGAATTGGATTTCCGTCTAATCTCTAGCCACAATCACAGGTGATCAAATATGGAGTGAAAAACATGGAAGAAGCTAGCATTTATCATCTTAGAACAGTGTTATCGAGCTTTGTTATTGACAAGTCAATCAGTTTAATTGATTCAAATTTTCAACTACAAGAGTGATTTATGATCTGTTCTGACCTATACTCATTTAATATCAGTTTCGACACGTTGGTTACAGGTTCTAAGTGGAACAGTCTAGACGTCATTGTTCAAAATTGAAGTCAATTTAACATCACAAGTCAAGAATTGAGCAATTCTATGCTAGAGAAATTCAAATTTGAACCATAGAATCATAGATAGCAAGCAAGATCATGCATAATCCTAGACTCCTACCCCACACTTAAACGGTACTGTATCCTCACAGGACTAAACTAGAGTAGAGAGATACAAAGAACCTGTGACGAGATGGTCGGTGTAGCGGATGAGCACGGAGAGTCCGGATTGGAGCGGAGTAGCTACTCAAGTTCCTACAAAAACAAAAACAACAAAAAGATCAAAAGGATACCGGGACAAGTGTCTCGGATCCACACAGTCAAACAAAGACGGTTAGGGGAATTTTGAAAATATGTTGACTCTCTTTAAGTGGAGGATTGGGTGGTTTTCAAAATAGTTTTCGGCGAAAATAAGAGGGTGTTTTCGCCAAAAATTTTAGTTCAAATGCACTGCCGGTTTTTCAAGTGTGTTTTCGCCGAAAGTAACCATATGTTTTCGCCGAAAATAAGCGTTAAAATCACTGCCTGGTTTTCAAGTTCAATTTCGCCGAAAACATTATAAATTTCGGACCAAAAATATGAAACAGGGAGGTTTAGTGAAAACCAAAAGGCGATTTCGCCGAAAATGGGGTTGAATATTCGCCGAAAATTTTGAACTACTCGGGTGAATATATTTTCGCAAATCCGGCAAACTTCAGAAAATCATAGTTAAATCCACAAAAATCGGAATGACCTCAATCAACTTGCAACTAACACTACGACACACAGTCTACACACGAAAAATAAGAAAAGAAACAAACTGAAACTTTTGGCTCCCCCAAACCGACTCTAAAATACTAAGTTCGACAAAAAATTAAAAACAGACTCCAGCCGTGGGTTGCCTCCCACGAAGCGCTCTCTTTTAACGTCCTTGAGCCGGACGGTACCTGTTAGGGACCCCAACTTAGGATTTCCTTGAAGTCAATCGTCTTCTTCAAGGTGTGCGGTTGAGTGCCGTGTAGCACTCCAGAATATTGATGCAGCCGATAGTGCTCTAATAGATCGCGGTTCTGGTTGGATGACCAGTTCTTCTCGAATTCTCCTACCGGAGGAGGAAAGAGGTAGTACGGCACGACATGGTCAATGAGCTCCATCTTCTCTACAGGTTGACTCGGCGGAAGTGTAGGTGAGGGTATCTCCTCAATCTCTATGTGCTCCTCTTCGGCTTCAACTTCAGGATGGATTGGCTTTATGTCTTCATCAACCACCACCGCCAAGGATTCTTCTAGCTCATAATAGTCATGGATAGGATCATCATCTTCTTCTTCGAACAGCTCTTGAGCGTCTTCTGTCATTAACTGCTTTGGTTGCTCGAGCTTGATGTCCGTCGCGAGATGAGCTTATAGCATTGAAGAGATATTATCCAAGGCAGATTGGGTTCTTGACGAGCATTGTTGATGTTCATGAAGCATCTCTTGGTTATCTCTAGCGCCACTTTGATGCTCTTGTTGGTGTGTCTCTTGGTAACCCTGTAGCATTGAAGAGATTTTATCAAAGAGGGAGTCAAATCTCGCCGTTTGTTGTTGTTGTTGATGTAGCATCTCTTGGTAATCCTCAATATTCGATGCTCCATTGACGCGCCACTCTTGGTACTGGTCATCCCACCTGTAATCCTGCATAATCAAAACTCAAAAGCACTACCCAGGTAAATCATGGAAATATGGAGGAAAATTAAATGGTAAGGCGGAAAGGTAGAAGAATAATTTGCCAACTCTTCTTTCAAACAATTAGAAGAGTCCCCCGCAACGGCGCCAATTTGATGCTGCAGTTTTAGCGGTATCAAATAACTACCAAGCTGGAAAGCTAGGGTAGATCGTATTCCACAGGGTTTCTTCTAATCGACTACTCAAAGAAGCTGGCAATTTATTCAAGTTTAAACAAGTTGCGCGTGGTGTGAGTTCCACGACTTCTAATCTAACAAACAAGGAAATTAAAAGAAGGAAAAGTAAAAAAGTTGACTAACAGGAAGATAGACGAGCTTAGATTTCGAATCCCCCTTAGATCACCAAGGAAACATCAATCAACAGATCAGCGGTTTTCAATTCTAATTCAATCGGTTTCTATACACCACCATAACTCCTGACCCTTAGGTTTAAGACCGGCGAACGTTCGCTCTATCCGTTCTAGCTACCAAGATTAATTAGCCGCCCGGGTACGGTCGCCTCTCGCAACGACTTAACTTAACTGGTGCAATTACTAACAATTTATGAGTTACTCTTGCAGTGGATTAACCCTAACCGGTTCCTACGAAAGGCACACTCCAATTATATGGTTGAATTGATGTTTTAAAGAGAGGCGAGCGTTCGCTTCTATCCTCAACTCCAAGGAAGACAAGTTTATGCGCCAAAGCAGGAAGCTGTCTGGCGACTAACCCTAGCTTGCAAAAACCTAATCTAGGCGACCAACCAGAAGAGAAACATAAACAGTGAAGAACAAAACAACCATGCAAAGAGAAACTGATTGAACTTCGAATCTAATTACCGCCAATCCATGACCGCTTTAAAGCCCTGGGTCACTTAGGGTTCATCAAATCTAAGATCTACAAGTTTAGCTACTCATAACGATAACAGAAGAATCAAAGGCAACAAAGGAAATCATCATACAGAGGAAGAACAGATAAGAACTGAAAAACCTAATTCTGATGACTCCGGCGAAGCTTCAATCTCCTGGATCTTCAACTTTAAGCTCCGAGCTCTCCGAGGTGGAAGGATGGCATCACGATCTCTCCACGGATCTTCGAACTCTCTAAACTCTATCTATCGACCCTAAGGTCGTGGCTAATCAGCCAAAATTCGTGTGTATTCAATCTGGCCTCAAAAAGTCTATATATACCCCAGAAACCCTTTACAAGTTGGAAAAGCCTGAAAATTAGGGTTTCTGCCCGGATTTTCAAAGGAATTTTCGCCGAAAATAGGAAGGTATTTTCGCCGAAAATATTAGTTAAAAACCAGCTCCAACTTGTTTCGATGATTCCCGCTCCGTTTGAACTCCGATTTGGTCCCCGTTTGAAGCGCTGGACTCGTGAGAGAGTCCTCTATAATGTTGTAACATGGAGGCTCAACATAAAAGCTCACAAAAAGGGTAAAAATAGCCAATAAATGGACATGTATGCACTAGGAGCCTAGAATTACATAATAAACACATTTTCACCAAATATTCATCAGAATGGCATCAAAGGGGCATGAAATGTTGCTTAAATGGGGATGAAAATCACGTCAAATCGAGTGTCATCAACCTTTCATTTCAATTCTGATCGACAATCTCCAGCTCGGTGACAAATGGGGCCCTGACATTCCTCGTGTCCCGGTTGAGCATATAGGTGTTGAACTCGCCATAGCACGGGACATCAACCTTTCAGCGGATTTTGAACATTGTACGTCGCTCCCTCACCGTGTTCCCCAGTCAGTTGAGTGCCCGCCGTCGCGAGCACTACTCACCGCTGAGATGAATGAAAGGCTAGCGCGTATTGAGAAATGGCAAATAGACTACTCGGCTGGTTCGCTTCAATGGCAGAAGGACCGAGTAGCACGTGAAGAGACCCAAAACGAGCGTTGGACCATTCTTCAGCAATTCATGGCCGACCAGTCTGCCAAACACACGGATGATATCGCATGGCGACAGCAGCTGGAGCAGCGACTTGGCATTTCACCTCTCCCGACCCCGCCTCCACCCCCACCCTCAGAACATTGATCAGGTTGTTTCTATCCTTTCCATTTCTTTTCTTTCTTCTTTTCGGATCTCGATCCACTTTTATTCTGTGTGGATCCGGGGCACTTGTCCCGGTATCCTTTTGTTCTTTTTGTTGTTTGTGTTTTGTAGGATTTTGAGTAGTTGCTCTGCTCCGCCCCGGACTCTTCTTGCTCGATCACTACACCGCCCCTCACCTTTCAGGTTCCCCGTATCTCTCTCCTTTAGTTTGGTCCTGTGAGGACACAGAACAGTCTAAGTGTGGGGTGGATGTTAGAGAACCATGCATGATCTTGATTGCCTATATCTTTGTGTGCCTCGTGATTCCATTTCAGTCTCTCTAGCATTATAATGGCTCAGTTCTTGATTCTTGATGTTAAGATGTTGTTCAAACTTTCATAATGATGCTTAGACTGCTTAACCTAGAACTTGAGAACCAACTTGTATACTTTGATGCTAAATTGCCTGGTCAGAACTGAATTTTTAAAATCACACTTGTAGTGTGTAGCCTTGATTGCATGAAAATGACTGAATCCGACTAGTAAACCAATTGTGAGCTTTTGATCCATTGCACGTAACTTGCAATTTTAATTCTTTTTGAGTGGTTTTCTGTTTGCTTGAATGAGTTAGAATTTGCATGAGACCTACTCGAGACCACACAATGACACGAGTTCTAGAATGATAGGGGCACCTAGATTAAGCTACTAAGCCAGATAGCCTACCTAACGATAAAATTAGGTGTAGACCCTTGAGCTTGGCCTGTTCTTTCGGTTCGATATACATTACAGCCATTTCCCATTCTTTCATTCCCCGTTGATCCCCTGTAGTTGTAGTTCTAGATTGACCTACCGGAAGTCGATTTGTGGTAACCTGCCTGTAGCCATTAAAAGGTGGTCTTAGCTATTATGTCCAGACGTGTAAACCCCTCTAGCACTTAAAAGAATAATCGGCACAAAAGAAAAAAATAATAATAATAAAAAATGATGAAAAGAAGAAAATCAGAAAAGCCAAAAAGGTTTCAAAGTTTTAGTTCAATAAAACATTCTTCTCCCTACAAATGGAAGAACGAAGTCAAAAGAAAAGTCAGAAAAAGTGTGTAAAGAAAAATAAAAAGTGCTAGGTTGCTTGAGGGTATCACAGGACGAGCGATCATTATTCCACCCGTGTCTGGTTAGACGGTAAGAAGCCATAGGCTAGATTCGAGGGAAGTTAGTCAAAAGCTACACCGCACAAAGCCATCATCATACATTCCCATCATCCATCGCATCATAAACCCAAGTAGTGTAGAATTCGTTACAGTCCTAGCAGGGAAGTCCTTCTTGACTAGTTACTCATGTTATCACAGTGGTGTAGATGTGGTTGAATTGCAAACTTATGACAGAATTCAGTAACAGAAAATGATTGGGAGCAGAAACATGTCCTTAAACACAGAGAGTGAGAGTTCCCATTGTACTAAATATATCTTGTGTGAGGAGTCTGGTCGGTCAGGTCAAATTCATGTTATAATTGGTTGCTACTACTTGTCGTGTGCAGTATTAGTGAGACTAGGTTGTGTGGCTGATCAGTATGCATGTTAGGTTTCTTGTTCTATGATCTATCTGTCTAATAATTCATTGTGTTTGATTGAACTCCAATTTAATAGATCCTGTCATTTGTGAATTTGAGTGTGTTCTAGTTCAGTTTGCTTGAGGACAAGCAAAAGCTTAAGTGTGGGGTATTTTGATGACACTAAATTTGACGTGATTATCAGCCTCATTTAAGCGACATTTCCTTGCTTAAGACATGGTTTTTAGGGTAGAATAACGAATATTCAATCGATTGCCCTATCTCGTGCCATTTGTGTTACCTTGGCCCGTTTCGGGTCTATTTGATGGTTTTCTAGTATTTTCATGTTAGCACAGGTGTTCGCCATCAAATGTGGTAGCCAAGGACGTGTCTAAGGCATTGGAACCTCGAGGAATCACACCCGCATCAGCCAGAAAAGTCATTCAACCCAAAAGAATTCCTGCCCCATTTACACTTATATTTTCAACGAAAATACCCTTGGGTTTTCGCCGAAAATGAAAGAAAAAATCCATTGTCCCAATCAAGAGGAAGTTTTCGGCGAAAACCTTGGGAGTTTTTGCCGAAAACCCTAACCCGAATCAACCAGGAGAAGCAGACGGATGAAGCCACATTTGAGAAGATATTTTTGCCGAAAATATCCTTGGATTTTCGGCGAAAATCACAGGGGAAAAGTAGAAATTGCCGGTTAGGTATAAATACTGAAACGCATGCCTAAATAGAGATATCAGATTTTACACAAAAAAAACACACACGGGACAAAAAATCCCAAGACTGAGAAATAGAGAGAACGAGTGGATAGAGTTCGAGGAGCCAGGAACGGATCATGACGTCATCCATCCATCTCGGAGAGCCAGTGCTAGGAGTTGGAAATCCAGCAGATTGAAGCTGCCAGGAGTCGTCGAAATTAGGTTTTACAGTTCTTCTCTGTCTTTCCTACCTGAGATGTATTCTTTGTCTGTCTTCGATTCTTCTGTATTGAATATGAGTAGCTAAACTCGTATAGCTTAGATTAGATGAACCCTAAGTGACCCAGGGCTTTAAAGCGGTCACGGATCGGTGGTGATTAGATTTGAAATTCATTCAGTTTCTTCTTCATATTTGACTTGTTCTTTGTTCTTTGTGTTTCTTGTCTGGTTTGGCCACCTAGATTAGATTCTTGTTAAGCTAAGGATAGAAGCGAATGCTCGCCTTACTTTAGAACATCAAGTTGAACAATTAACCTTATAATTGGAGTGTGCCTTCCGTAGGAACCGATTAGGGTTAATCCACTGCAAGACAAATCGTTAGAATTCGCACCAGTTAAGTTAAGTCGTTGTGAGAGGCGACCGTACCCGGGCGACTAATTAATCGTGGTAGCTAGATCGGATAGAGCGAATGTTCGCCAGTCTTAAACCTAAGGGTCAGGAGTTATGGTGGTGTCTGAGAACAAAATGAACTAGAATTGAAAATTGCTGATCTGTTGATTGCCTATGCCTTGGTGATCTAAGGGGGATTCGAAATCTAAGCTTGTATGTCTTCTGTCTTAGTCAGTCAATCAATCGTTAATTCGCTTTAGAAAAATGTATTCGGAATTGCTTTCGCTGCCTGATTAAACCTCTTTTGACCAACTTCATTCTCTTGTCATTTTGGGCTGCAAACATCAGAGAATCATTTCATGTCATTTTTTGAAGACTTGCCATGGCTTCTGAAATTATACAGCTTATATACATTTTTTTAGTTTTGAAATTGATGTTTAAGACGAAGCTGGTCCTGTGCTACGTATGCAATAAGCACCACATTGCAAGCAAGTATTTCAGTTGTAAAGAATGCAGCCAAAATTCCCACATTGCAAGCAAGTATGGACAGTCAACAACCCGTAACATTTACTACTATTGCAGGGATTCAGATCAAAGAAGAATGGACGCGGGTGTGAATACGCGAAGTGGTAAGCGTAAAGGAATTCAGACTCAACCACCTGCACATAAACGCACCAAGGGTAATTCAAGACCTCCTATTCCTAAACAACCAAGTCGCAATCCGGCTCCTACTACTCCAGCTCTAGACCCTGAACTTGAGGTACCTGCTGCTCCTACACCTCCAACTCCTATCAGTGATAGTGCTAATAGTGCTAGTGCTAGTAGTGCTCCCCAATCAACGAATAAGTCATGGTCAGAAGCGTGGACAGTTATGGTTAAGTTTGTCGATGAGTATGGTAATAAGAAAGCTAAGTGCAATATATGTCAGAAGGTTCTTGCAGCTGATCCTACTTTGAATGGCACGTCTACTTGTAAGAAGCATGCATTAAAGTGTATTGCGAAGAGGGATGCAAGAAATGGACAAACTACTTTGATAATGAGGAAGAGTTCAACTGTTAGAGGGGAAGCAACTCCAGATGCCTGGCAATTCAGTCAAGTTGCTATAAGGTTGGCTCTAGCAGAAATGATAATAGTTGATGAGCTTCCTTTTAGCTTTGTGGAACATAGGGGTTTTATACGTTTTATGGACGTATGTTGCCCAGAGTTCGACATTCCTTCGAGGAGAGCAATACGAGAGGATTGCTTCAAACTCTTTATTGCTGAGCGTCAAAAGTTAAAGGATTACTTGAGGACGGCTTGTGCTGGTCGAGTGTTGATAACAACTGACACTTGGACATCTGTTCAGAATCTCAATTACATGTGCATAATAGCACATTTCATTGGACATGATTGGAAGTTGCATAAGAGGATTATCAGTTTCTCTCGGATTACAAGTCACAAAGGTAGTGATATTGGGGCAGGGATTGCCAGATGCCTAGATGAATGGGGGTTGAAGAGGCTTTTCACTGTGACGGTTGATAATGCGAGTGCAAATGATTCCGCTATCAAGTACTTGCACGGGAAATTACATGGTTGGGGTACTCAGTTGTTGATGACTTTGGAATTATGCTTATGATATGATGAGTTAAGACTCAGACTTATGATGGATGGTTGATTATGGTTGGATTTGTGGTATGAGGTCTTTCGTTACGTTTCAGGTGTTATTGCGAAGAACTGAATTTCCGAAATTGTGGGGTTATGCTGCCAAAATTTTAGCAAAAATCGGTTTTGGTTCAAATTTTGGGTTTTCGGTCCAAAAAATCAGTTTCAATTCGGTTTTCCGGATCGGTTCTTATTTCGGTTTTCGGTCAAATTCCTCCACTTCGGATTTTCGGTCGCCGTTCGGTTATAAACCGGAACCGGTCGGTTCGGCTCGGTTAAAAAACCGGCCATTTTCGGTCCGGTCTTCGGTCTCACTTTCGGCCACACTTCGGTTTCGGTCAACCGACCATTCGGTTCGGTTTTTTACCGAACCGGGCCGACTGCCAGCCCTAATGGCTGATGCCGAAGGACAGGATGAGCTGACCTATGAAGTTGCCTCCCAAGAGTTTGCGTGGTAGCTTCCTCCTCTTGGTCCGCTGGCTGAAGATGTGAGCTAGCACCCAGCCGGGGTGGAGAGGGTAGCTCTCTCGGATGGCTCGGTGAAGCACGAGCTCCTCCTTAAGGATATGGTGGCGATCCTTGTCTCTGACATATAAAAGTGACCTCCGCCAAACCATATGAATAAACTTATAGAGCGGGTGAGAGAGAGACTTAACTGAGTTGCTCTTCCCGAGGCGATCGCCAGGCACGCCTGTCATGTGGCTCCAGAGGGCGTGCAACTCCTCGTCGTCATCAACATCGCCCCAACCCGAGGTGATGATCGTGATAGTGCTCGTAGGGGATGCCGAGATGAGCGGCAAACTCATCGTAGGTGAGCTGCCTGTACACCCCACCAAGATAGAAGGTGATCACCTTCTGGCTCTGCTTCCTCTTGTGCTCGTCCAAGTCAAATGTCGCCCAGAAGTCCTGGAGAGCAATGTCTGGGAACTCGGCGGCTATGGTGGTCAGCTCTAGGAGATCGGCCGGTGCTAGGGCGTCATGCACGTTCCGGTAGGAATCCTCGTCATGCTCCTGGAGTGACTCCATGGATAAAGGACGCACGTCAGCTCCACGGATGTGCTCGATCTTCTGGAAGCTCTCAAAGTAGAAGTCTGGTAGACGGGCGATGGTGGGATGGTATCCAGCATGGCGAGGGAGTGCAGGTGGAGGACCCAGAATGGCGGGTGTGACGGGAGCGGCAGCTCCTGAGCTCGAGGCGCCATCAAGTCGCACCTTAGTCCTGCGCTCATAAGTGGTGTTCCTAAAACCAGAATGAAACCAAATTAGTCGACCAAAACCTTACCCCACACTTAGTAGAAAAACTCAATTTCACAAAGAAACGAGGGAAACTAAGTGGGGTAAGTAAAGCGGAGTAACCAGTAATCATAGACATTAAAATACATACTTCGGAACAGCCAGAATCGGATAATTCCAATCAGAGTTCAAAAAGTCAAACCGACATTTAGAAAGTCAACCTTTAAGCATATTGGACCCTAATCATGGCGAGACTGTCACAACTCGGAGAATGACGGTAAAATATTATTTCAAAAGGCAGCACGATAATATGAACAAGAATGAACACTTGGGGCAGCCAAATGATCAACACAGTTCAAAGTCAAACCGACATTTCTCACAAAAGTCAACATAACAAGAAATTAATCGTATGCATAGCAACACATGACCAAATGATATGGAAATTAAGCACGGAACTCCCTAAGCATCCTAGAACAGTTCTATAAGTTCGGTCAATCCTAGTTCACACGAAACAGTCGGCACGCAAAACGAGGCAAACTGAAAGTCAACCTCGACGAAATTCAGCAATCTATATGTCAAAAGATTCGTATTGAAAAGTTATACAACTTACCTTGAAGTCATGATTGCTAAAAATGAACGAGGTGAGAGGAATCGGTGAAAAACTTGAAAACTGGGGTTTCGGAGAACTGGAGCTGTAAAGCTCCGATTCGAACGTTCTAGGGCTTGGTGGATCGGAATGAGGGGGGTTTCGGGTAGGCTGTGCGAAAATGGGATAAAGAAGAGAGAGGTCCGGATTTTAAAGGGAATAATTAAGTGATTTTTCAAATCAGTTTCGGCGAAAGTAGGGGTGGTTTCGCCGAAACTACAAGTTAACATGGATTGACCGATTTGAAAAGGCAGTTTCGCCGAAAATGGAAGCTCGGTTTCGCCGAAATCTTAGTTGAAATGGTTTCGCCAAAAACAGAAATTTTTCAAACCGAAAATGAGGAACAGGAGAAACAGGTTCGAAATTTGAAAATCGGTTTCGCCAAAAACAAGGGTGGTTTCGCCAAAATTTTGAACTGTTCGGGTTTAAAATATTTTCGCAAATCCAACCAACTTCAGAAAATCACAGTTAAATCCAGAAAAATCGGAACGACCTCAATCAACTTGCAACTGACTCTATGACACGCAGACTCTACACGAAAAATAATAAATCAAACAAACTGACACTTTTGGCTCTCCCGAACCGACTCTAAAATACCAAGGTTGAAACAAAACAAAACTGACTCCAGTCGTGGGTTGCCTCCCACGAAGCGCTCTTTTATTAACGTCCTTGAGCTGGACGATACCTGGACGGTATTAGGAGACATCCCAACTTAGATTCTCCTTCACGCTCGCGTCGGAGTTCATGAAGTACAGCTTCGGGACTTCTCCTGTAAGCGTGAATCTCTTCCCGTTTGCATGTAGTAGTTTGGTACGTCCGTCGGGAAGATGATCAACGAACTTGAATGGTCCGAACAGGTCTCTAGAGTGGTCATCCTTCTTTAGTGTGACGATGGAAGGAATGAGGACTGTCGGTTTCTCTTTTTATTTCTTCTTCGGCTTGTTATCACCAGGATCGGTGATCGTTAGTACTTCCTTAGGAGATGCTTTCGGCTTCTCCCTCCATACTTGTCCCGGCGCCAGTTTCTCGGAATGAATTGGTGGTGCAGTTGGCTCGGTGGAAGACGATAGAGCTTTTGGTCTCCAGATCATTTGGGTCTTTGTCTTCTTGTTCTTTCCTCGAGGTCTGCTCGGTGGTTTAGAAGAGGCTTGCAGTTCCTTCTTCTTCTTCTTAAGCGGCTTCTGAACCGAAATTTCTGGTTTTTTCGTAGTGACTTGTTCAATACCTGTAGCAACAACTGATCTAGAGACACTGGAAGAAACATTAGAAATGAAGTTGACCGAGGCGAACTCCACAATCTCTACAGATAAACAATTTAATTCTTCCTTAGGAATGTATTTCATCCCGTCCTTGAGACGGAATGTTGCAGTATCCTTCCCCACCCTTACAGTTAGAGAGCCATTAGGAACATTGACATTAATTCCGGCTGTCGCCATGAATGACCGACCCAAGAGAAGGGTAGAATATGTCTCTTGAGTATCCATAACTATATAATCAACGAAAAACCGAACGGGCCACAGCAAGTGATTACATCATGGATCATTCCTCTAGGTTCTCTTAGAGTTTTGTCAGCGAACATTAAATTCATGTTGGCAGGTTGTAATTCCCCTAGGTTCAGTTTCTTATATAAACACATAGGCATGACATTTATAGAAGCACCTAGGTCAATTATGCTACGCTCGATTTCAATGTCATTAATGCTCAAAGGTAAAGTAAAAGGACCAGGGTCGGGGCACTTAGCTGGAATAGGTATGGGTGGTGGTCGAGGGATGATAGCCGAGCACTCTCCCTCATTGGAAACAGGAATTTCTTCCTTCTCAGACGGGCTGGTCTGCTCACTGCTCCTGGTTGTTACGGCCTTAGCGTGCTCGTTCTTCACAGTGGAGCTGTCTGGAGACGGAGCCTGATTGAAGATGGGAATACGAGCCATCGCACTAGCAATTTTGTTTATCATATCCTCAATTCTTTGTCCAGATGCTATCTGTTCTTGATTGAGAAGAGCTTGCGCTTTGAATCTTTCCTCGTGATCATCAAGTCTTGCTGTAATTAGATCAAACTTCCTGGCTATTCTCCTCTCCCAATTGTCCTCAGATCTAAAATTCAGAGGCTGCTGTACTCTGGTGAATCTGGAAGGATCTTGATAACCATTGTCCATGTATTGATTTCGGCTCTGGTCGAGTTGGAAGTTGTAGGGAGGACGCTCATAGAAGCCTTCCCGTTGTTGAGGAGGTGTTCTGAACTGACGGTAGTCGGGGTCGCCTCTTTGATCCCTGGTGAAGCTGTGATCAATGAAGTTGACTTCCTTGTTAGGCCAGTTATTAGTTGTACCGAGGATCTCTTCCATTTGTTTCTGTACTGCGATCTTAATCTGATCTTCACAACTTGGTTGACTCATGGCTGCTCCAAACTGTCTTTCCCTATTTCTGGACTTAGATGCTCAGTCCGCAAAGTGAAGTAGAGCAGCTTCTGGTTCAAGTGTTGTGCAGTCGCCATCAGCTAAGATGTTGACCCATTCAGCTGTTTCTTCATTCATCCCTTGGGCAAAGATTTCAGCTAGCTGCCCCTGGTTGAATCCGTGATGAGGGCATTCAGAGAGAAGCGCTTGGAAGTCGTTCCACGGGTCGTGTAAACTTACTCCTTCCTTCTGAGAGAATCTAGCGATACTATCCTTGTAGAATGTAGTTCTTGAAGGGGGATAGTATTCTTCTATGAAGTCTTGAGCCAGACTATCCCAGTCAGTGTAATAGCCAGGTGGTTTTGAGCTGAGCCATATCTTGGCATTGCCTTTAAGAGAGAATGGGAATACTCGTAAGAAAAGATTATTCTTACCGAGATTTCCTTTTTTAAACGTCTCGCACATGTCAAGGAAGTTTGCCAAATGTGTGCGGGGGTTTTCTTGCGGCTTCCCTTCGAAGTGAAGATCCGTAGAGACCATGCTCAGGAAAGAGATTGTGATCTTTTCGTCGGGGTCGTCATCGTTGTGTGGCACGACGATGCTAGCTCAGAGGTAAGCCGCATTTGGTCTACAGTAATCCGCCACGGTGTGCTGAGCAGCTAGTACGGGAGAAGAAGGTGGTGGTGAATCTGAAGTACTGGATGAAACGGATGAAGATGAGGAGTTCTCCTTCAACTCCTCAATCTTTTGAGGGATAGGTGGTGTAGGCGGTGTGGTTATGACTTGCTTCTGAGCTCGTGGTTTCTTCGGCGAAGCAGAATTACCCGGCTTAAACTGAGAATGAGCAATCGAGCGGTTCATGAACCTATAGAACAACCTATAAGCAACAAAAGCAAACATACCGGCGTAAAATCGAAGTGGGTGGAAAAATGAAAGATGGAAAGTAGAAGAATAAATTGCCAGTTCTTCTTTCAACAATCAAAAGAAGTCCCCGGCAACGGCGCCAATTTGGTGAGACCTCCGGTCGTTGGTTGGGATTCAGCCAAATAAAAACTAGTAATGCTAAGAAAAAAAGCGTATAGCAGATCATATTCCACGGGCCTTCGAATGATTGGCTACTTCAGAACTAACAAATTATTCAATGAAAAACACTTAGTGCGTGGTGTGAGTTCCACGACTTCTACTTCTAAGAAATGCAGAAAAATTGAAAAGATTAAACTAAAGCAGATTGAGAATTAGGGTTTGGAAACAAGAATGGCAGACGAACTTAGACTTTGAATCCCCCTTCGTTCCCCAGAGCATTGGCAATCAACAGATCAGCGGATTTCGATTCTTATTCAATCAACTACTAAGACACCACCATAACTCCTTACCCTTAGGTTTAAGACCGGCGAACGTTCGCTCTATCCGTTCTAACTAACAAGATTAACTAGCCGCCCGGGTACGGTCGCCTCTCGCAACGACTTAATTAATTGGTGTAATTACTAGTGATTAATGAGTTACTCTTGCAGTGAATTAACCCTAACCGGTTCCTACGAAAGGCACACTCCAATTATAAGGTTACTTGTTTAATTCGATGTTCTAAAGTAAGGCGAGCGTTCGCTTCTATCCTTAGCTTAACAAGAATCTAATCTAGGTGATCAATCCAGACAAGAAACATGCACAATGAAGAACGAATCAAACATGAAAAAGAACTGATTGAATTTCGAATCTAATCACCACCGATCCGTGACCGCTTTAAAGCCCTGGGTCACTTAGGGTTCATCTAGTCTAAGCTCTAAAGGGTTTAGCTACTCATGATCATTACAAAAGAAACAAAGACAAGGAAAGAGTTCATCATTCAAAGGAAGAACAGAAAAGGATCTAAAAAACCTAATTCAGACGACTCTGACAGACTCCGATCTTCGGTAAGTTGCACTCCTAGCTCCGGTTCTCCGAGGTGGAAGGGATGGCATCACGATCTCTATCCGACTCTTCGAACTCCAACTCTTCGCTCCAGAACTTCATAGAATTCTGATCTCGAAAAGTTGTATTATGATTAATTATGATTTCTCCCTTTTTCTTTCTCGAGCCGCCGGATTAAGTATAAATACTTAACCCTAGTTGGGCCGGGCTGAGCTAATGTTTTCGCCGAAACCATAGGGATAGTTTCGGCGAAACTGGCTTTGAGTTCAGGGCTCCGCCGGCTGTTCAATGTCTTCGATCTGAGCAGTTGATTTATTTCGCCGAAACCATCCTTCTGTTGGCATCAGTTGATTTGAACTGCTGGTTTCGCCGAAATTGGAGGCCTGGTTTCGCCGAAACTGTAAGTGTGAATGGCAGATTTTCGGTTTGACTTCATTGGCTCATTGGATCGATTCCAGTTTGATTCCTCGAGGCTCCAACGCCTTAGACACGTCCATGGCTACTTTATTTGATGGCAAAAACCTGTGCTAACATGAAAACACCAGAAAACCATCAAATAGACCCGAAACGGGCCAAGGTAACACAAATGGCACGAGATAGGGCAATCGATTTAATATTCGTTATTCGACCCTAAAAACAATGTCTTAAGGAAAGAAATGTTGCTTAAATGAGGCTGATAATCACGTCAAATCGAGTGTCATCACTGATTACAACAAGCCGAGCGCGAATAGCGTTGGATCTGCCATTGCCGTACCGCGCATCGAAGGAGATCCTGACTATGAGATCAAGATTCCATTCTTGACTATGATCTCTAGGGATCTACAGTTCGAAGGCAGGCCATTAGACAATCCGTGCACTCATCTTGCAGACTTCCTTGATCTCTGCAGCACTTTCAAGAATGCAAACCTCGACAAGAATACTCTTTGTTTGAGAGCTTTCCCATTCTCTCTGAAAGGCGCTGCTAAGAGGTGGCTTACTGGCAAACCACCTGGATATTACACTGATTGGGATACTCTGGCTCAGGACTTCATTGAAGAATACTTTCCTCCTGCCAGAACAACAACCATCAAGGACAGCATTGCCAGATTCTCCCAGAAAGAAGGAGAAAACTTATACGATACTTGGAATCGATTCCAAGAACTTCTCTACAACTGCCCTCATCATGGATTCGAGCAGAGGCAGTTAGCTGAAATCTTTGCTCGAGGTCTTCGAGAAGAATCTGCCAAGTGGGTCAATTCTCTAGCTCAAGGGGATTGCACTACACTCACACCCGAAGCTGCTCTTCTTCACTTCGCAAACTGTGCTTCCAAGTCAAGGAACTGGGAACGACAATCTGAAGGATCAAGGAGCAAGCTCGATCTCGAAGCAGCTATCAAGGCCGAAGTAGAGAAGCATTTGAAGAAGTCTTCCACACCAATCAAACCGCCGGCAGCTTCTGTATATGTTGCTGATTGCGAGTGCTGTGGAGCTTGCGCACATAACGGAGACCATTACCAGAATTTTGGTAAGACAGAAGTCTGGTCCGTAGAAGAGGTAAATTTCGTTCAGCAAGGCTTCATTAATAATCAGAATGATTATGCTGGCTACCGCAACTTCAGGCAGGAAGGGAACTATCAAGACAGACCTCCCTACAATGCTGGCGCCAACCATAACCAGAACCAGAATAACCGCCCAGCTGGTCCAGCTCAGGATGAGAAGCCTAACCATCCGCCGATAGGTGTCTATCAGTCGCCGCACCATAATCCGGGTAACTATGGGACTGCTCCTGGCAATCGCCAGAATCAATATTTGAATAACACCTATCCAGGGCAGCAGTACCACAAGGAAAACAACGTCAGTGACCTGGACAAGAAGCTTAGTCAGATCATCACTAGACTCGATGATCATGACAGTCAGTTTAAAGCTCAAGCTCTTCTCAATCAAGAATAGATAGCAGCCGGTCAAAGAATTGAGCAAGCTGTGAACAACATCTCGAGCATGCTAGCATCTGGTCGACCATTTGGCCAACTTCCGAGCCAGACAGAGCCGAATCCGAGAAAGGAGCAAGCCAAGATGTTAACTGTTAAAAAATTTACAAGCTTATCTGCTGATGATTGTTCTGTTTTACGCAGGATCGCTGAAACTCCAGAGAAGAAGGAAGCACTGGAAGTGGCGCCTAAGGAGGAAAATCCTCCTCTTGCACCGTACGTCATGAAGCCTCCTTTTCCAAGAGCATTGTTGCCGAATGCAAGGATCGAGACTGGCATGAAGGGGAATAAAGAAGGATATCCTGATGCTCGTAGCAAGAAACCTTCCTCTCCATATCCAACTAAGTGTTCTGTTCCTTGTTCTTTCACTCTACCTCTTGTCATTAATGATGTTGAGATAGAACATTGTTTGGTTGATCTTGGCGCGTCTGTTAATGTTATGCCTATGAGTCTATATGAAAAATTGAACCTAGGAGAACTTGAACCGCCTAGTATGCAACTTGTCTTTGCTGATAGATCACTTAAAACCCCTAGGGGAGAAATAAAAGGCGTTGTTACTAAATGTGGTCCTTTCATGTTCCTAGCTGACTTTGTTATCATTGACACTAGTAAGGATGATTCTACCATTCTCATAGGATGACCTTTCATGGCTACTACTGGAATGCAAATTAACGTTCCAAATGGTTCTTTAACTTTGAGAGTTGGTAAAGAAACTGTCACGTTCCCCTTAAAGACGGAATGAAATATAATCCTAAGAATGAAGAGTTTCATTGTTTAGCTGTTGAAATTGTGGAGTTGACTCCGGTCAACTCCGTTACTGATATCTCTTCTAGTGTGCCCAGATCAATTGTTATTGCAGGTGCTGGACAGATTACCAAGCAGAAACCAAAATTTGTTCCTCAAAAGCCGCCAAAGAAGAAGGAACTGAAAGCCTCTTCTAAGCCACCGAGCACAAAACCTAGCAGCCCTCGGGAAAGAACAAGAAGACGAAAACCCAAATGGTCTGGAGACCAGTTGTGCCGCCAATTTCCACCGAGCCAGCTGCACCACCAATTTTTTCCAAGCTACCGGCGCCGGAACAAGTATGGAAGGAGAAGCCAAAAGCATCTCCTAAGGAAATACCTACGATCACCGATCCTGGTGATATCAAGCCGGAGGTTAAAGAAAAGAAGGAGCCAATCGTTCTCATTCCGTCCACTGTCTTTCTTGTGGAAGATGATCCCTTGACAGAACTGTTCGGACCATTCAAGATCACTGACCACCTTCCCGATGGACGTACCAAACTCTTACACGCGAACGGGAAGAAATTCATGCTCACCGGAGAAGCCCCGAAGCTCTACTTTATGAACTCTGATGTTGGCATTAAGGAGAATCTGAGTTGGGATGTCTCCTAATACCGTCCAGGTATCGTCCAGCTTAAGGACGTTAATAAAAGAGCGCTTCGTGGGAGGCAACCCACGGCTGGAGTCAGTTTTTCATTTTTGTCAACCTTAGTGTTTTAGAGTCAGTTCGGGGGAGCCAAAAGTGTCAGTTTGTTTGATTTCTTATTTTTCGTGTGTATTCTATGTGTCATAGTGTCATTCGCAAGCTGATTGAGGTTATTCTGATTTTTGTGGATTTAACTGTAATTTTCTGAAGTTTACCGGGATTGCGAAAATATTTTCAATCGTAGAGTTCAAAATTTTTGGCGAAAATAACCCATGTTTTCGGCGAAAATTCTCTTTGAAATCCCACTGAGTTTTCCAGACATTTTTAACTTACATTTTCGGCGAAAATTATTTTGGAAACCGGCAGTACTTTTTAACTAACATTTTCGGCAAAAACTTGCACTTATTTTCGCCGAAAATTCCTTTGAAAATCAACCAAATTTTCGTTTTAAAATCCAGACTCACCCTCTCTCTCCTCACTTCATTTTCGAAAACTTTGTCAAAACTTTCCCCTGTTTCAATCAAACCCGCCGACCGCCACCCACACTCACCGCCGCCGACCACTGCCGACCACCGCCGATCGCCGTCGCCGCCGCTCCCTTCCCCTTCCATTTCTGATGAATCCAAGCCCTAGAACAGTTGAATCGGAGCTCTACAGCTCTAGTTCACCCAAACCCTAAAATTTTTGATTTTTCACCGATTCCTCCCAATTTGTTCATTTTTAGCATCCATGGCTTCAAGGTAAGTTGTAGAACTTTTCATTGCGAATCTTTTGATATGTTGATTGCTGAATTTCGTTGGGGTTGACTTTTTGGTTTGCCTCGATTTGCGTGCCGACTGATTTCGTGTGAACTAGGTTAGCTGAACTTGTTGAATTGTTCTAGCATGCTTAGGGAGTGTTGTGCTTAATTTTCATATCGTTTGATCATGTGTTGCTATGCCTAAGTCCATTTCCTTGTGAGGTTGACTTTTCAGAAATGTCGGTTTGATATCATTTGGCTGCCTTATGTGCTCATACTCGTTCCGATTATTGTGTTTGCCATCTGAGATCATATTATACCGTCATTCTCCGATTTGTGATAGTCTTGCCATGATTAGGGTTCAATATTCTATTATGTTGACTTTTTGAATGTCGGTTCTACTTCTGAACTCTGATTGTGCTAATTCCATTCTGGCTGTGCCTAAGCATGTATTTTCTCGTTTGTGATTACCGGTAAATCTGCTTTCCTTACCCCCACTCGGTTTTCCTCATTTCTTTGTGAAATTGAGTTTTTCGACTAAGTATGGGGTAGGGTTTTAGTTTGACTAATCTGGTTTGTTTTCTAGTTTAGGAACACCACTTATGAGCGCAGGACCAAGCAGAGACTTGACACCGCGTCAAGCTCCAGAGCCCCTGCTCCTGTCACAACCGCCGTCCAGGGCCCTCCACCAGCATTCCCTGGCCGTGCTGGGTCCCATCGCACTGTTGCTCGTCTACCCGACTACTACTTTGAGTGCTACAAGAAGCTCGAGCATGTTTCCGGGAGCTAATGTTCGACCACTTTCCATGGAGTCCCTCTTCAGTCTGAATGAGGACTACCACCGGAACATGCACGATGCCCTGGCACCGGCCGACCTCCTAGAGCTGACCACCATACCTTCCGACTTCCCTGACGTCGCTCTCCAGGAGATCTGGGCCACTTTTGATTTGGACGAGCACAAGAGGAGGAAGAGCAAGAAGGTCGTTTCCTTCTACCTGAGCGGGGTGTACACGAACCTCACCTATGATGAGTTTGCAGCTCATCTAGGCATCCCCTACGAGCATTACCACGGTCATCACCTCGGCTGGGCGAACGACGAGGACGATGGGGAGGCCTACCATGCACTCTGGAGCCACATGACTGGAGTGCCCGGCCATCGTCTCCCAGACCATAATTCAGTTAAGTCTCTCTCTCACCCTCTCTATAAATACATTCATATGGTTTGGCGTAGATCGCTATTATATGCTCCAGAGAAGGACCGCCACCATATCAGCAAGGAGGAACTTCTGCTTCTTCGCGCCATCCGGGAGAGCTACCCTCTTCACCCCGGATGGGTGCTTGCTCGCATCTTCTGCCAGAAGACCAAGAGGAGGACGCCACCTCGCTCACTCCTGGGAGGCAACTTCATCGGCCAACTCATCATCTCCTTCGGCCTCAGCCACGAGTATGGCCTGAACATCCCACGCCGCAGAGTACGCACCGTTGGAGGAGATTTGGCGGTTGAGTACGACCTCGAGCTGGACCTCAGTCCCCAGGTAGCAGCAGATCCTCCCCTCCAGACCGAGGATGAATCGAAGGAAGAAGATGATTCTGAGGAGTCCCAGCCTCAGTACGAGCCAGAGTTTCATGACCATACTCCCTCGCCACACCATCAGGCAGGGTATGCACACCAGTCACCGCCGGCCATCCCAGATCCATACCAGGTGCCTCACCCATAGCCTCACCCTTACCCCGCAGATGTTGGAGAGCTGTATGAGCGACTGCAGGAGTGGCGCATCACAGACAACCCCACTCAAGAGGCGAGATGGACTATTATGCAGCAACATATGCACCGCGCTGATAGGCGGTATGAGGCACAGCTGGCGTGGTAACGTCAGCTCGGCGATTTCCTCCACTTCCCACCTCCCGGCGCGCTTGACCAGCAGTGATCGGGTTGTATTCCTTTTCTGGTCCTTTCTTTTTATTTATTCTTTTTGGATTTCGATCCAACTTTTTTCTGTGTGGATCCGGGACACTTGTCCCGGTTTCCTTTTATGTTTCATTTGTTTTTGTTTTGAGGCAGTAGGGAGATTCCCTTTGCTTCGCTTTAGTAGATTCCCTCCGCTCCGAGGACCCGTGCTCATCCCCTACGCCAACCATCTCGGTCCAGGTTCTTCTACTTCACTCTGAACTCTAGAATTAGTCCTGTGAGGACACCGTCCGATTTAAGTGTGGGGTAGGATGATAGAGAACCTTGCATGAACTTGATTGCCCTTGATTGTGTTTTCTGTGTGCCTCGTGATTCCATTCCAGTCTCTCTAGCATTAGAATGGCTCAGTTCTTGATTTTTGATGTTAAGTTGTTGTTCAAACTTTCATAATGATGCTTAGACTGCTTAACCTAGAACTTGAGAACCAACTTGGATACTTTGATGCTAAATTGCCTGGTCAGAACAGAATTTTTAAAATCACACTTGTAGTTTGTAGCCTTGATTGCATGAAAATGACCGAATCCAGACTAGCAAACCAACTGTGAGCTTTTGATCCATTGCACGTAACTTGCAATTTTAATTCTTTTTTAGTGATTTTCTGTTTGCTTGAATGAGTTAGAATTTGCATGAAACCTACTCGAGACCACACGATGACACGAGTTCGAGAATGATAGGGGCACCTAGATTCAGCTACTAAGCCAGATAGCTTACGTAACGTTAAATCCATTAGGTTTAAACCCTTGAGCTTGGCCTGTTCTTTCGGTTCGATAATACATTACAACCATTTCCCATTCTTTCATTTCCCCGTTGATCCGCTGTGGTTGTAGTTCTAGATTGACCTACCGGAAGTCGGTTGTGGTAACCTGCCTATAGCCATTAAACAGGTGGTCTTAGCTATTATGTCCAGACGTGTAAACCCCTCTAGCAACTAAAAGAAAAGAATCGGCACAAAAGAAAAAAAATAGAAAAAAATGAAAAGAAGAAAAATCAGAAAAGCCAAAAAGTCTTTAGTTCAATAAACGTTCTTCTCCCTACAAATGGGAGAACGAAGTCAAAAGAAAAGTCAGAGAAAAAAAATTGTGTAAAGAAAAATAATAAAAGTGCTAGGTTGCTTGAGGGTATCATAAGACGAGCGTTCATTATTCCACCCGTGTCTGGTTAGACGGTAGGAAGCCATAGGCTAGATTCGAGGGAAGTTATTCGAAAGCTACACCACACAAAGCCATCATCATACATTCCCATCATCCATCGCATCATAAACCCAAGTAGTGTAGAATTCGTTACAGTCCTAGCAGGGAAGTCCTTCTTGACTAGTTACTCGTGTTGTCACAGTGGTGGAGATGTGGTTAAATTGCAAACTTATGACAGAATTCAGTAAGAGAAAATGATTGAGAGCAGAAACACGTCCTTAAACACAGAGAGTGAGAGTTCCCCATTGTACTAAATATTTCCTGTGTGAGGAGTCTGGTCGGTTAGGTCAAACTCGTGCATAATTGGTTGCTACTACTTGTCGTGTGCAGTTTAATAGTGAGACCAGGTAATTTGGCTGACCTGTATGCATGTTAGGTTTCTTGTTCTAGGATCTATCTGTCTAATAATTCATTGTGTTTGATTGAACTCCAATATAATCGATCTTATCATTTGTGAACATGAGCGTTTCTATTCAGTTTGCTTGAGGACAAGCAAAAGCTTAAGTGTGGGGTATTTTGATGACACTCGATTTGACGTGATTATCAGCCTCATTTAAGCGACATTTCCTTGCTTAAGACATGGTTTTTAGGGTAGAATAGCGAATATTCAATCAATTGCCCTATCTCGTGCCATTTGTGTTACCTTGGCTTGTTTCGGGTCTATTTGATGGTTTTCTAATGTTTTTATGTTAGCACAGGTTTTTGCCGTCAAATAAAGTAGCCAAGGACGTGTCTAAGGCGTTGGAACCTCGAGGAATTGCACCAGAATCGATCCGAGGAGTCAATCGACTCGAACCAAAGTCTGCCCCGATTTACACTAAAGTTTTCGCCAAAAATACCTTAGTATTTTCGGCGAAAATCCCAGCACAAATCGACTGATGCTCATCAAAGGAAGTTTTCGGCGAAAACCATAAGTTTTTGCCGAGAACAATTGATCCAAAAATCACAGGAGAAAAGCAGCCGGCGGACCATCCATTTACACTAAGATTTTCGGTGAAAATCATTCAATATTTTCGGCGAAAATATCAGGCTAAATCCGGCGGTATTAGGGTTAAGTTTAAATACTTAACCGGCGGCCCAAATTAAAGGCGGGATCAATACACATCATAATTACCAACTAATACAAAACTTCAGAATTCTCCCAAGTTCTGGAGCAGAGAGTTTAGAGTCCGAAGAGCCGGAAAGAGATCGTGACGCCATCCCTTCCATCTCGAAGACTCGGAGCTAGGATTGCAATTTACCGAAGATCAAAGTCTGCCAGAGTCATCTTAATTAGGTTTTTCAGATTCTTTTCTGTTCTTCCTCTGGATGATGAACTCTTTCTTTGTGTTTGATTCTTTTGTGATAAACATGAGTAGCTAAACTCTTAGAGCTTAGACTAGATGAACCCTAAGTGACCCAGGGCTTTAAAGCGGTCACGGATCGGCGATGATTAGATTCAAAGTTCAATCAGTTTCTCTTTCATGTTTGATTTGTTCTTCATTGTTCATGTTTCTTGTCTGGATTGATCACCTAGATTAGATTCTTGTTAAGCTAAGGATAGAAGCGAACGCTCACCTTACTTTAAAACATCAAATCAAACAATTAACCTTATAATTGGAGCGTGCCTTTCGTAAGAACCGGTTAGGGTTAATCCACTACCAGAGTAACTCATAAATCGTTAGTAATTCCACCAGTTAAGTTAAGTCGTTGCGAGAGGCGACCGTACCCGGGCGACTAATTAATCTTGGTAGCTAGAAAGGATAGAGCTAACGTTCGCCGGTCTTAAACCTAAGGGTCAGGAGTTATGGTGGTGTCTTAGAACTGATTGAATGAGAATCGAAATCTTCTGATCTATTGATTGCCAATGCTCTGAGGAACGAAGGGGGATTCAAAGTCTAAGTTCGTCTGTCATCTCTGTTTTAATCCACCAATTTCCATTCTGTTCTTAGTTTCATTTTTTAATTTTTCTGCATTTCTTAGAATTAGAAGTCGTGGAACTCACACCACGCACGAAGTGCTTAAACCTGAGTAATTTGCTAGCTTATTTGAGTAGTGAATCATTAGAAGACCCGTGGAATACGATCTACCATAGCTTGTTAGCTTTGTTAGTTATTTGGTTGAACCCGCACAACGATCTGAGGTCTCACCACTTAGATTTCGAATGCCCCTTAGATCACCAAGGCAACGACAATCACAAGACCAGCGATTTTCAATTCTAATTCAATCAGTTTCTATACACCACCATAACTCCTGACCCTTAGGTTTAAGACTGGCGAACGTTCGCTCTATCCGATCTAGCTACCAAGATTAATTAGTCGCCCGGGCACGGTCGCCTCTCGCGATGACTAAACTAACTGGTGGAATTGCTAACGATTTATGAGTTACTCTTGAAGCGGATTAACCCTAACTGGTTCCTACGAAAGGCACACTCCAATGAATAGGTTAATTGGTTGAATTGATGTTTTAAAGAGAGGCGAGCGTTCGCTTACATCCTCAGCTTAACAAGAATCTAAACTAGGTGATCAAGGAAGACAAGTTTATGCGCCAAAGTAGGGAAGCTGTCTGGCGACTAACCCTAGCTTGCATAAACCTAATCTAGTCGACCAACCAGAAGAGAAACATAAACAATGAAGAACAAAACAACCATGCAAAGAGAAACTGATTGAACTTCGAATCTAATTACCGCCAATCCGTGACCACTTTAAAGCCCTCGGTCTCTTAGGGTTCATCTATTCTAAGCTCTACGAGTTCAGCTACTCATAATGATAACAGAAGAATCAAAGGCAACAAAGGAAATCATCATATAGAGGAAGAACAGATAAGAACTGAAAAACCTAATTCTGACGACTCCGGCGAAGCTTCGATCTCCTGGATCTTCAACTTTAAGCTCCGAGATCTTCGTGGTAAAAGGATGGCGTCACGATCTCTCCATGGATCTTCGAATTCTCTAAACTCTATCTATCGACCCTAGAGTCGGCTGACTCTCAAAAGTCTAATTTGTGAACAGTTGTTGGAATAATCCTCTCCCAATTGAATGTTTTGAGGTCTCTCTGTTATGGGCCGCCGGTTTAAGTATTTATACTTAACCCTAACTCGCCGGATTTTGCCTGGATTTTTCGGAGAAAACTTGATGAGTTTTCACCGAAAACTACTTTGTAAAATGGCTGGTTTTCCGACTGCTTCTCCTGTGATTTTTGGACTTGAGTTTCGGTGAGAACTTTGAGTTTTCGGCGAGAACTTTGAGTTTTCGCCGAAAACTTCTTCTTGCAAGCTCTGCTGATTCCTTTTGTACTTTTTGCCGAATATGGTAGTGTAAAATGGGGCATGATTTCTTTTGACTTTATTGACTTCTTGGACTGGTTTCGGTGCGGTTCCTCGAGGTTCCAATGCCTTAGACACGTCCTTGGCTACTTTATTTAACGGCAAAAACCTGTGCTATCATGAAAACACTAGAAAACCATCAAATAGACCCGAAACGGGCCAAAGTAACCAAATCGGTAGGAAATAGGGCAGTTGAGTGAATATTCGCTATTTTACCCCTAAAACCACGTTTCAAGCAAGGAAATGTTGCTTAAATGAGGCTGAAAATCACGTCAAATCGAGTGTCATCAAAATACCCCACACTTAAGCTTTTGCTTGTCCTCAAGCAAACTGAACTAGAACACACTCAAATTCACAAATGACACGAGATTAAACTGAGATTCAATTCTAACGATTTGGTTTAGACTGTTCCACGTAGAAACTTAACCTACACATGTAAGAACATCAACCAAACAAGTTTTCAATCTCACTAATTTCTGCACACTTCAAGTAGTAGTTTTAACAAAGCACGTTTCTTGGCAAAACAATTAATCATAATTAACCGACTACGATAACACCAATTCTAATCAAAAAGTCTTTAAGCTCTAGCCATGATGTGGATGTGGAGGTAGGAAAAGTGACGTGACTATCGACTCGACTTCATCCGTTTCTAGATCTATACGTTACATGTTCTAGCTAGGACCGATTTAAACAACAATTTGTTTCAAGTTTCAACTTCCTTCAATTTATTCACTGCATACTAGTGCTCGATACCAAACACTTCACTTAGGTGTTGGACCTGCCTAGCTCACAGTATTTGTGCCTATGCTAGTGCTCAACCCGAACACTTCACTTAGGTGTCGGGCTTGCCTAGCTTTGATTTTCAGCACTTAATAGAACTTAACATTTCAATTGAACAAATCAATTACTTTATTTAACAATTTAGCCATTTGATCCTAGCTAGTTATAACTTTTTACACAAGATTTTCGAATTGGATTTCCATCTAATCTCTAGCCACAATCACAGGTGATCAAATATTGAGTGAAAAACATGGTTGAAGCTAGCATTTATCAACTTAGAACGGTGTTATCGAGCTTTGTGATTAACAAGCAAAACAATTTAATTAATTCAAGTTTCAACTACAAGAGTGATTTATGATCTGTTCTGACCTAGACTCATTTGATATCAGTTCCGACACGTTGGTTACAGGTTCTTAGTGGAACAGTCTGGACGTCATAGTTTAAAATTGAAGTCAATTTAATATCAAAACTCAAGAATTGAGCAATTCTATGTTAGAGAATTCCAAAATTGAGCTACTGAATCACATAAAATCAAGCAAGATCATGCAGAATCTACCAAAGTAGACTAGATCGTATTCTACTCGAGGTCTCTTCTTCTTGTCTACTCAAATATGTTGGCAAATTACTTAGGTTTAAACAGGTTGTGCCTGGTGTCAGTTCCACGACTTCTAATCTAATAAAGCAGAAAAATAAAAGACAGAAATATTAAAAGGTTGACTAACGAGAAGATGGATGAGCTTAGATTTCGAATCCCCCTTAGATCACCAAGGCAACGACAATCACAAGACCATCTGTTTTCAATTCTAATTCAATCGGTTTGTATTCACCACCATAACTTCTGACCCTTAGGTTTAAGACTGGCGAATGTTCACTCTATCCGATCTAGCTACCAAGATTAATTAGTCGCCCGGGTACGATCGCCTCTCGCGATGACTAAACTAACTGGTGGAATTACTAACGACTTATGAGTTACTCTTGAAGCGGATTAACCCTAACTGGTTCCTACAAAAGGCACACTCCAATGAATAGGTTAATTGGTTGAATTGATGTTTTAAAGAGAGGCGAGCATTCGCTTCTATCCTCAGCTTAACAAGAATCTAAACTAGGTGATCAAGGAAGACAAGTTTATGCGCCAAAGCAGGGAAGCTGTCTGGCGACTAACCCTAGCTTGCATAAACCTAATCTAGGCGACCAACCGTGACCACTTTAAAGCCCTGGGTCACTTAGGGTAAATCTAATCTAAGCTGTACAAGTTCAGCTACTCATAACGATAACAGAAGAATCAAAGGCAACAAAGGAAATCATCATACAGAGGAAGAACAGATAAGAACTGAAAAACTTAATTCTAATGACTCCGACGAAGCTTCGATCTCCTGGATCTTCAACTTTAAGCTCCGACCTCTCGAGGTGGAAGGATGGCGTCACGATCTCTCCACGGATCTTCAAACTCTCTAAACTCTATCTATCGACCCTAGAGTTGGCTAACTCTCAAAAGTCTGATTTGTGAATAGTTGTTGGAATAATCCTCTCCCAATTGAATGTTATGAGTTCTCTCTATTATGGGCCGCCGGTTTAAGTATTTATACTTAACCCTAAGTCGCCGGATTTTGCCTGGATTTTTTGGAGAAAACTTGATGAGTTTTCGCTGAAAACTACTTTGTAAAATGGTTGGCTTTCCGACTGCTTCTCCTGTGATTTTTGGACTTGAGTTTTCGGCGAGAACTTTGAGTTTTCGGCGAGAACTTTGAGTTTTCGCCGAAAACTTCTTCTTGCAAGCTCTGCCGATTCCTTCTGTACTTTTTGCCGAAAATGGTAGTGTAAAATGGGGCAGGATTTCTTTTGACTTGATTGACTTCTGATGAACGTCGCAGAAGCGGTTGATCAAATACTACCAAGCTAACAAGAGCTAGGGTAGATCGTATTCCAGTGGTCTTCTAAGATTGACTACTTTAAAACTGGCAAATTACTCAAATGCAAACAAGTTGTGCGTGGTTTGAGTTCCACGACTTCTAAATCTACGAAATGTGGAGAAATTAAAAATTAAACTAAAGCAGATTGGAAAATTAGGGTTTTGAAACACGAATGACAGACGAACTTAGACTTTGAATCCCCCTTCGTTCCCCAGAGCATTGGCAATCAACAGATCAGCGGATTTCGATTCTCATTCAATCAATTACTAAGACACCACCATAACTCCTTACCCTTAGGTTTAAGACCAGCGAACGTTCGCTCCATTCGTTCTAACTACCAAGATTAACTAGCCGCCCGGCTACGGTCACCTCTCGCAACGACTTAATTAACTGGTGTAATTACTAGTGATTAATGAGTTACTCTTGCAGTGGATTAACCCTAACCGGTTCCTACGAAAGGCACGCTCCAATTATAAGGTTAATTGTTCAATTCGATGTTCTAAAGTAAGGCGAGCGTTCACTTCTATCCTTAGCTAAACCAGAATCTAATCTAGGTGATCAATCCAGACAAGAAACATGAACAATGAAGAACAAATCAAACATGAAAAATAACTGATTGAATTTCGAATCTAATCACCGCCGATCCGTGACCACTTTAAAGCCCTGGGTCACTTAGGGTTCATCTAGTCTAAGCTCTAACGAGTTTAGCTACTCATGATTATTACAAAAGCAACAAAGACAAAGAAAGAGTTCATCATCCAGAGGAAGAACAGAAAAGAATCTGAAAAACCTAATTTAGACGACTCTGACAGACTTCGATCTTCGGTAGATAACACTCCTAGCTCCGGTTCTCTGAGGTGGAAGGGATGGCGTCACGATCTCTATCCGGCTCTTCGAACTCCAACTCTTCGCTCCAGAACTTGAGAGGATTCTCTGAATTCTGATCTCAAAAAGTTGTATTTTGCGAATAATGATTGTCTATCTTCTTTGGGCCGCCGGGTTAAGTATTTATACTTAACCCTAATCAGCCGGATTTCTTCTGATATTTTCGCCGAAAATATTGACTTATTTTCGCCGAAACATGCTTGTGAATGGAAGTCTCGCCGGCTGATCTCTCTGCCTTGTCTTCTCGGTCCGAACACTTGATCGATTTCGCCGAAAACTCCTTTGACTCGGCACCAGTTGATTTGTGATGTTATTTTCGCCGAAATCAATAGGATATTTTCGGTGAAAATATCTTTGTAATCGGGCAGGATTCTGTTTGACTTTGACTGGCTCAACCGAAAAGTCAACCAAAAGTCAACCCCGACGAAATTCAGCAATCCATATGTCAAAAGATTCGTATTGAAAAGCTCTACAACTTACCTTGAAGTCATGACTGCTAAAAATGAACGGGTGGGGAGGAATCGGTGAAAAACTTGGAAAACATGGGTTTCTGTGAACTGGAGCTATAGAGCTCCGATTCGGCTGTTCTAGGGCTCGATGGAATCGGAATGGAGAGGGGAAGGGAGTGGGTGGTCGGTGACGGTTTTGAAAATGAAAGGGAGAGGGTTTTCAGGTTTTTTGAACGAAAATGAAAGAAGGAGAGAGAGGGAGTAAATCTGGATTTTAAAGGAATAGTGGGGTGATTTTCAAAATTATTTTCGGCGAAAATAAAAGGGTGGTTTCGACAAAAATTTCAGTTCAAATGCACTGCCGAATTTTTGAAGGTAATTTCGCCGAAAATAACCATATGGTTTCGCCGAAATTTTTAATTTAAATGGCTGTTGGTCTTCAAAAATCGTTTCGCCGAAAACATAATACTCTTTGGTCCGAAAAATTGGAACAGGGAAAATCAGTGAAAACCAAAAGGCGAATTCGCCGAAAATGAGGGGTGATTTCGCCGAAAAGTTTGAACTGTTCGGGTTTAAAATATTTTCGCAAATCCGGCCAACTTCAGAAAATCACAGTTAAATCCACAAAAATCGGAATGACCTCAATCAACTTGCAACTGACTCTATGACACACAGACTCTACACAAAAAATAATAAATCAAACAAACTGACACTTTTGGCTCCCCCGAACCGACTCTAAAATACCAAGTTCAACAAAATTAAAAACAGACTCCAACCGTGGGTTGCCTCCCACGAAGCGCTCTTTTATTAACGTCCTTGAGCTGGACGATACCTGGAAGGTATTAGGAGACATCCCAACTTAGATTCTCCTTAACGCTCGCGTCAGAGTTCATGAAGTACAGCTTCGGGACTTCTCCGGTAAGCGTGAATCTCTTCCCGTTTGCATGCAACAGCTTGGTACGTCCATCGGGAAGATGATCGACGAACTTGAAGGGTCCGAATAGTTCTCTGGAGAGATCATCCTTCTTGAGTGTTACGATGGAAGGAATGAGGACTGCTTCTTCTTTTCTTTCTTCGGCTTGGTATCACCAGGATCGGTGATCGTTAGTATTTCCTTAGGAGATGCTTTTGGCTTCTCCTTCCATACTTATTCCGGCGCCAGTTTCTCGGAACTAATTGGTGGTGCAGCTGGCTCGGTGGAAGACGACAGAACTTTTGGTCTCCAGACCATTTGGGTCTTCGTCTTCTTGTTCTTCCCCGAGGTCTGCTAGGTTTAATGCTCGGTGGCTTAGAAGAGGCTTGCGGTTCCTTCTTCTTCTTAGGCAGCTTCTGAACCGAAGTTTCTGGCTTCTTCGTAATAACCTGTTTAATATCTGTAGCAACAACTGATCTAGAGACACTGGAAGAAGCATTAGTAACGGAGTTGACCGGAGTCAACTCCACAGTTTCAACAGCTAGGCAGTGAGATTCTTCATTCCTAGAGTCATATTTCATGCCATCTTTAAGACGGAACGTTTTCGTTTCTTTACCAACTCTTAGAGTTAATGAACCATTTGGAACGTTAATATTCATTCCAGTAGTAGCCATGAAAGGTCGACCTATGAGAATAGTAGCATCATATGTACTAGTATCCATAATCACATAGTCAGCTAAGAACGTGAACAGACCACATTTAGTGACAACGTCTTTAATATCTCCCTTAGGGGTATTAAGCGATCTATCAACAAAGACAAGTTGCATACTAGGCGGTTCAAGTTCTCCTAGGTTTAACTTTTCAAACAGGCTCATAGGCATGACATTAACAGATGCTCCTAGATCAACTAAACAACGTTCAATCTCAACATCATTGATGACCAAACGCAAAGTAAAAGAACCAGGGTCAGATAACTTAGCTGGATATGGAGAAACAGGTTTCTTAATACGGATGTCAGGATATCCTTCCTTGTTCCCCTTCATCCTAGTCTCGATCCTTGCATTTGGCAGCAATGCTCTAGGAAAAGGAGGTTTCACGACGTACGGTGCAAGAGGAGGATAATCCTCCTTAGGCGCCGGTTTCTGTTCTTCTTCTTCTTCTTCTAGAGTTTCAGCGATCCTGCGCAAGACAGAACAAGCATCAACAATTAAGTTTGGGAGTTTTCGAGCGATTACCATCTTGGCTTGCTCCTTCCTCGGATTCGGCTCTGTCTGGCTTGGAAGTTGGTCGAATGGTCGACCAGATGCGAGCATGCTCGAGATGTTGTTCACGGCTTGCTCAATTCTTTGTCCAGATGCTATCTGTTCTTGGTTGAGAAGAGCTTGAGCCTTGAACTGACTGTCATGATCATCGAGTCTTGTGATGATCTGGCTGAGCTTCTTATCCAGGTAACTGACATTGTTCTCTCTTTGATGCTGCCCTGGATAGGTATTGTTAAGATATTGATTCAGGCGATTGCCAGGAGCAGTTCCATAATTACCAGGATTGCGATGCGGCGGCTGGTAGACACCTGCCGGCGGATGGTTAGGCTTCTGATCCTGAGCTGGACCAGCCGGGCGGTTATTCTGGTTCTGGTTATGGTTGGCATCAGCATTGTAGGGAGGTCTGTCTTGATAGTTCCCTTGCTGTCTGAAGTTACGGTAGCCAGCATAACCGTTCTGATTATTGACGAAGCCTTGTTGGATGAAATTTACCTCTTCGACAGACCAGACTTCTGCCTTACCAAAATTCTGACAACGGCCTCCGTTATGTGCGCAAGCTCCACACCACTCGCAATCGGCAACATAGACAGAAGATGCCGGCGGCTTGATCGGTGTGGTAGACTTCTTCAAATGCTTCTCTACCTCTGCCTTGATTGTAGCTTCGAGATCCAGCTTGCTCCTTGATCCTTCAGATTGTCGTTCCAAGTTCCTTGACTTGGAAGCACAGTTTGCGAAGTGAAGAAGAGCAGCTTCAGGTGTTAGTGTAGTGCAATCCCCTTCAGCTAGAGAATTGACCCACTTGGTGGATTCTTCTCGAAGTCCTCAAGCAAAAATTTCAGCTAACTGCCTCTGCTCGAATCCATGATGAGGGCAGGTGTAGAGAAGTTCTTCGAATCAATTCCAAGTATCATACAAGCTTTCTCCTTCTTTCTGGGAGAATCTGGCAATGCTGTCCTTGATGGCGGTTGTTCTGGACGGAGGGAAGTATTCTTCAACGAAGTCCTGAGCCAGAGTATCCCAATCAGTGTAATAGCCATGTGGTTTGCCAGTAAGCCACCTCTTAGCAGGGCCTTTCAGAGAGAACGGGAAAGCTCTCAGACAAAGAGTGTTTTTGTCGAGGTTTCCGCTCTTGAAAGTGCTGCAGAGATCAAGGAAGTCTGCAAGATGAGTGCACGGATTGTCTAAGGGCCTGCCTTCAAACTGTAAATCCCTAGAGATCATAGTCAAGAATGGAATCTTGATCTCATAGTCAGGATCTCCTTCAATGCGCGGAATGGCAATGGCAGATCGAACGCGAGTCGCGCTCGGCTTGTTGTAGTCGGCTAGACTTTTTTGTGCAGGTGGTGGCGGCGGCGGTTGATCGCCATTTGGTGGTGGTGGTGGTAATCTATCGTCCATTGTGGGAGATGGAGGAGGTGAAAGTGACTCGGTGTATGAAGCGGATGAAGATGACAGTACAGGTGAAGATGGAGATGAGGAACTCTCCTTCGGTTCCTCAATCTTGATCGGAGTGATAAATGGATTGGATCTGCCTTTCTTCAGAATCTGTGATCGTAGAGGTGGAGCAGAACTGCCTGGTCTCTCTGCACTCTTAGCATGTTCGGTTTGAGAGCGAGTCCAAGGACGGTGAGGCATACACCTGTAAACCTACAGATAAAAAAGACAAACAAAACCAGTGTAAAATCGAAGTGGGTGGAAAAATGAAAGATGGAAAGTAGAAGAATAAATTGCCAGTTCTTCTTTCGAACAATCAAAAGAAGTCCCCGGCAACGGCGCCAATTTGATGAACCTAAGATCGTTGTTCGGGTTCAAACAAATAACTAACAAAGCTAACAAGAGCTAGGGTAGATCGTATTCCAGGGGTCTTCTAAGATTGTCTACTTTAAAACTGGCAAATTACTCAAATGCAAACAAGTTGTGCGTGGTGTGAGTTCCACGACTTCTAAATCTACGAAATGCGGAGAAATTAAAAATTAAACTAAAGCAGATTGGAAAATTAGGGTTTGGAAACAAGAATGACAGACGAACTTAGACTTTGAATCCCCCTTCGTTCCCAGAGCATTGGCAATCAACAGATCAGCGGATTTCGATTCTCATTCAATCAATTACTAAGACACTACCATAACTCCTTACCCTTAGGTTTAAGACCGGCGAACGTTCGCTCCATCCGTTCTAACTACCAAGATTACCTAGCCGCCCGGGTACAATCCCTCTCGCAACGACTTAATTAACTGGTGTAATTACTAATGATTAATGGGATTAACCCTAACCGGTTCCTACGAAAGGCACGCTCCAATTATAAGGTTAATTGTTCAATTCGATGTTCTAAAGTAAGGCGAGCGTTCGCTTCTATCCTTAGCTTAACCAGAATCTAATCTAGGTGATCAATCCAGACAAGAAACATGAACAATCACTACAACAAAACGGAGGATTTGTGGCGGTTTTTTTTAGCAACAGTGGCGGCTATAACCTCCACTGTTGTAAACATAGTGGCGGTTGTACAACCGCCACTGTTGCAAGCAAAAACCGCCAGAAATCCGTCCGTCACAAATGAACTTTATTGGCGGTCAGCAACCGCCACTAATAATCAACATTGGCGGTTACACATTGGAGGTTATAACCGCCAATGTTGATGTCCAAAAAACAAAAAAAAGCATGATCATCGGCGATCACGTTTCCATCGGCGGCGGCAGCTGCGTCGGGTTAGCCAAAGACGACGACGATCGTTACATCTTCACCAGCTGCCATTGCAGACGATGACGACGACGGTGACATCTCCAGCTGCCATCTTCACCAGTTAGCCAAAGACAACGACGGCGGCATCTCCATTGCAGATCCAAGCAACCTAGATCCAAGATTCTCACCAGCTGCCAAAAAACAAAGCCATTACAAGAGAAGAAGGCTACAGATCCAAGCAACCTAGATCCAAAAGGCAAGAGAAGAAGGCCATTACAAGAGAAGGCTTGGAAGTCTGGAGATTCTTCGATCTCCATTGGCGGTCAGATTTTGACGTCGTCGGCAAGGTGTCCAGGTCCGATTCATCGGGTGAAGGCGTCGGGTGTTGGTGGGTAGAGGCTGGCCGTGATAGATGGCGACGTCGGAGGCTGGCCGGCGTTGTGGCGGTTGGTTTCTTCATTTTGGCTGCAAAAAGAGAGAAGGGGGCGTTGTGGCGTTCTAGGTTTTCTGAAATCGTGGAGCGAAGGGGGGCTTTAAATATAAAGTACTGTGGCGGTTGTGTATTGGAGGTTAAAACAGCCACAATCAGTTCTGCACATTGTGGCGGTTTTAACCGCCAATACACAACCGCCACAGTCATTAAACAATAGTGGCGGTTGTACAACCGCCACTGTTGAATCCGACACTAAATCCCTTTTTTGTTGTAGTGAATGAAGAACGAATCAAACATGAAAAAGAACTGATTGAATTTCGAATCTAATCACCGCCGATCTGTGACCGCTTTAAAGCCCTGGGTCACTTAGGGTTCATCTAGTCTAAGCTCTAACGAGTTTAGCTACTCATGATTATTACAAAAGCAACAAAGAAAAAGAAAGAGTTCATCATCCAGAGGAAGAACAGAAAAGAATCTGAAAAACCTAATTTAGACGACTCTGACAGACTTCGATCTTCGGTAGATAACACTCCTAGCTCCAGTTCTCCGAGGTGGAAGGGATGGGGTCACGATCTCTATCCGGCTCTTCGAACTCCAACTCTTCGCTCCAGAACTTGAGAGGATTCTCTGAATTCTAATCTTGAAAAGTTGTATTTTGCGAATAATGATTGTCTATCTTCTTTGGGACGCCGGGTTAAGTATTTATACTTAACCCTAATCAGCCGGATTTCTTCTGATATTTTCGCCGAAAATATTGACTTATTTTCGTCGAAAACATGCTTGTAAATGGAAGTCCCGCCGGCTGATCTCTCTGCCTTGTCTTCTCGGTCCGAACACTAGATCGATTTTGCCGAAAACTCCTTTGACTCGGCACCAGTTGATTTGTGATGTTATTTTCGCCGAAATCAATAGGATATTTTCGGCGAAAATATCTTTGTAATCGGGCAGGATTCTGTTTGACTTTGACTGGCTCCTTTGATCGATTCTGATTCAGTTCCTCGATGTTCCAACGCGTTAGACACGTCATTGGTTACTTATTTAACGGCAAAAACCTGTGCTAACACAAAACACTAGAAAACCATCAAATAAACCCGAAACGGGCCAAGGTAACACAAATGGCACGAGATAGGGCAATCGATTGAATATTCGTTATTCTACCCTAAAAACCATGTCTTAAGCAAAGAAATGTCGCTTAAATGAGGCTGATAATCACGTCAAATCAAGTGTCATCAACTTCTTGGACTGGTTTCGGTGCGGTTCCTCGAGGTTCCAATGCCTTAGACACGTCCTTGGCTACTTTATTTAACGGCAAAAACCTGTGCTATTAAGAAAACATTAGAAAACCATCAAATAGACCCAAAAAAGGCCAAAGTAACCAAATCGGTAGGAAATAGGGCAGTTGAGTGAATATTCGCTATTTTACCCCTAAAACCACGTTTCAAGCAAGGAAATGTTGCTTAAATGAGGCTCAAAATCACGTCAAATCGAGTGTCATCAAAATACCCCACACTTAAGCTTTTGCTTGTCCTCAAGCAAACTGAACTAGAACACACTCAAATTCACAAATGACTCGAGATTAAACTGAGATTCAATTCTAACGATTTGGTTTAGACTGTTCCACGTAGAAACTTAACCTACACATGTAAGAACATCAACCAAACAAGTTTTCAATCTCACTAATTTCTGCACACTTCAAGTTGTAGTTTTAACAAAGCACGTTTCTTGGCAAAACAATTAATCATAATTAACCAACTACGATAACACCAATTCTAATCAAAAAGTCTTTAAGCTCTAGCCATGATGTGGATGTGGAGGTAGGAAAAGTGACGTGACTATCGACTCAACTTCATCCGTTTCTAGATCTGTACGTTACATGTTCTAGCTAGGAGCGATTTAAACAACAATTTGTTTCAAGTTTCAACTTCCTTCAATTTATTCACTGCATACTAGTGCTCGATACCAAACACTTCACTTAAGTGTTGGACCTGCCTAGCTCACAGTATTTGTGCCTATGCTAGTGCTCAACCCGAACACTTCACTTAGGTGTCGGGCTTCCCTAGCTTTGATTTTCAGCACTTAAAAGAACTTAACATTTCAATTGAACAACTCAATTACTTTATTTAACAATTTAGCCATTTGATCCTAGCTTGTTATAACTTTTTACACAAGATTTTGAATTGGATTTCCGTCTAATCTCTAGCCACAATCACAGGTGATCAAATATGGAGTGAAAAACATGGTTGAAGCTAGCATTTATCAACTTAGAACGGTGTTATCGAGCTTTGTGATTAGCAAGCAAAACAATTTAATTAATTCAAGTTTCAACTACAAGAGTGATTTATGATCTGTTCTGACCTAGACTCATTTGATATCAGTTCCGAAACGTTGGTTACAGGTTCTTAGTAGAACAGTCTAGACGTCATTGTTTAAAATTGAAGTCAATTTAATATCAAAACTCAAGAATTCAGCAATTCTATGCTAGAGAATTCCAAAATTGAGCTACAGAATCACATAAAATCAAGCAAGATCATGCAGAATCTACCAAAGTAGACTAGATCGTATTCTACTCGAGGTCTCTTCTTCTTGTCTACTCAAATATGTTGGAAAATTACTCAGGTTTAAACAGGTTGTGCGTGGTGTGAGTTCCACGACTTCTAATCTAATAAAGCAGGAAAATAAAAGACAGAAATATTAAAAGGTTGACTAACGAGAAGATAGACGAGCTTAGATTTCGAATCACCCTTAGATCACCAAGGCAACAGCAATCACAAGACCATCAATTTTCAATTCTAATTCAATCGGTTTGTATACACCACCATAACTTCTGACCCTTAGGTTTAAGACTGGCGAACGTTCGCTCTATCCGATCTAGCTACCAAGATTAATTAGTCGCCCGGGTACGATCGCCTCTCGCGATGACTAAACTAACTGGTGGAATTACTAACGATTTATGAGTTACTCTTGAAGTGGATTAACCCTAACTGGTTCCTACGAAAGGCACACTCCAATGAATAGGTTAATTGGTTGAATTGATGTTTTAAAGAGAGGCGAGCGTTCGCTTCTATCCTCAGCTTAACAAGAATCTAAACTAGGTGATCAAGGAAGACAAGTTTATGCGCCAAAGCAGGGAAGCTGTCTGGCGACTAACCCTAGCTTGCATAAACCTAATCTACGCGACCAACCAGAAGAGAAACATAAACAATGAAGAACAAAACAACCATGTAAAGAGAAACTGATTGAACTTCGAATCTAATTACCGCCAATCCGTGACCGCTTTAAAGCCCTGGGTCACTTAGGGTTCATCTAATCTAAGCTCTGCAAGTTCAGCTACTCATAACGATAATAGAAGAATCAAAGGCAACAAAGGAAATCATCATACAGAGGAAGAACAGATAAGAACTGAAAAACCTAATTATGACGTCTCCAGCTAAGCTTCGATCTCCTGGATCTTCAACTTTAAGCTCCGAGCTCTCGAGATGGAAGGACGACATCACGATCTCTCCACGGATCTTCGAACTCACTAAACCCTATCTATCGACCCTAGAGTCGGCTGACTCTCAAAAGTCTGATTTGTGAATATTTGTTGGAATAATCCTCTCCCAATTGAATGTTATGAGGTCTCTCTATTATGGGCCGCCGGTTTAAGTATTTATACTTATCCCTAAGTCGCCGGATTTTACCTGGATTTTTCGGCGAAAACTTGTTGAGTTTTCACTGAAAACTGCTTTGTAAAATGGCTGGTTTTCCGACTGTTTCTCCGGTGATTTTTGGACTTGAGTTTTCAACGAGAACTTTGAGTTTTCGCCGAAAACTTCTTCTTGCAAGTTCTGCCGATTCCTTCTGTACTTTTTGCCAAAAACGGTAGTGTAAATGGGGCAGGATTTTTGTTGACTTGATTGACTTCTTGGACTGGTTTCGGTGCGGTTCCTCGAGGTTCCAATGCATTAGACACGTCCTTGGCTACTTTATTTAATGGCAAAAACCTGTGCTATCATGAAAACACTAGAAAACCATCAAATAGACCCGAAACGGGCCAAAGTAACCAAATCGGTAGGAAATAGGGCAGTTGAGTGAATATTCGCTATTTAACCCCTAAAACCACGTTTCAAGCAAGGAAATGTTGCTTAAATGAGGCTGAAAATCACGTCAAATCGAGTGTCATCAAAATACCCCACACTTAAGCTTTTGCTTGTCCTCAAGCAAACTGAACTAGAACACAATCAAATTCACAAATGACACGAGATTAAACTGAGATTCAATTCTAACGATTTGGTTTAGACTGTTCCACGTAGAAACTTAACCTACACATGTAAGAACATCAACCAAACAAGTTTTCAATCTCACTAATTTCTGCACACTTCAAGTAGTAGTTTTAACAAAGCACGTTTGTTGGCAAAACAATTAATCATAATTAACCAACTACGATAACACCAATTCTAATCAAAAAGTCTTTAAGCTCTAGCCATGATGTGGATGTGGAGGTAGGAAAAGTGACGTGACTATCGACTCAACTTCATCCGTTTCTAGATCTGTACGTTACATGTTCTAGCTAGGACCGATTTAAACAACAATTTGTTTCAAGTTTCAACTTCCTTCAATTTATTCACTGCATACTAGTGCTCGATACCAAACACTTCACTTAAGTGTTGGACCTGCCTAGCTCACAGTATTTGTGCCTATGCTAGTGCTCAACCCGAACACTTCACTTAGGTGTCGGGCTTCCCTAGCTTTGATTTTCAGCACTTAAAAGAACTTAACATTTCAATTGAACAACTCAATTACTTTATTTAACAATTTAGCCATTTGATCCTAGCTTGTTATAACTTTTTACACAAGATTTTGAATTGGATTTTGATAAAACCGGGTTTACCAAGGTCGTATTCCTCGGGGTTCTCTCAATGGCCTCTACTCACATTCCTCGTAGACGGTCTATTCATTTGAAAGGAGTTTTGATTTGGAAAAGATATTAAAAACTTAAAGGAGACTAAAAGGAAGAAAGACAAATAAAGCGGTGCAAATCAAAGACAAAGAGGTTCTCTTGGTGGGTAGTTTCATCATGCTCAAGATGACTAATTGAACAAACAAGCCAATTAAGATCGAGTTTGCATTCGGATGACCATGCATTTCACTTTTTTAGACTCGATGCACTCTCGTAGCACCTAATCCCTATCCCAAAACCACTCAATTTAGGCTCTCGCTCTCAAACTAAGTGAAAATAGGATGCATTCTAAGTGTTTGATGAAATGCCAAGACACAAGACCTCTCTTAAAACTCTATGACCACAAGGCTAGGCACAACACTCTCATATCAATGCCCTAACACTAAGAGATTCACCCAAAAAGCCCTTTCAAACTCAATTGAATGAAATTCCACATGCACACCAAGTGTTCGATAAAATGCCCAAGAGAGAAATCAAGTGAAAATGGTTGAAATAAGATGATCTAATCTCTTAGAACACACTCACTTCAATCCCTAGACCTACAATCTATGCAATCCAAGCACTCTCATGCATCAAATTACAATGAATGGACCAAATCAAGCAAACATGGCATAAAATGGCATTAAGAACAAGTCTAGGAATCATCTCAACCAAGATCAATCATGGCAAGTTCTATACAATCATCTCTCTATCATAGCACAACTAATCTACCCATCCAAGATGAACCCTAGAAAATCAGCCACACATGGCCAAGGGAGTAAAGAGAGAAGAAGGAAGAATGGTCACCAAGAACACCATGGATGAATCCTTGAGATGATCTTCACTTCTCCACTTGTAGGCACTTCTCCCAAGGTTTGTTGGCTTCAATCCTAGCTCCAATAGCTTCAAATTGCTCCAAAAACGTGCTCTAGGGTTTGAGGGTTCGTGGAAATGTATTTGGGGTTCAAGAGATATGAAGAATTGCCCAAAATGGCCAAAATCAAGAGTATTTATAGTGCAGGGGACAGTGCACGGCGTGCACCCCTGCACGGCGTGCATAGTGCACGGCGTGCACCCTGCACGGCGTGCACATCTGCACGGCGTGCACCCCCTGCACTCTGCAGAAGACCCGATCTTGCAAGGCTCACATCTCCCTCGTCCGGCCTCCAAATGACCTCTCGTTTGCTCCTATGCGCTCCTTGTTATCCGTACTTTGAAGCCAGAACCTGAAAATGCACAAGCAGCTCCAATAGCCCACGAATTTTGGCTCCAAAGTGGCAACCGGACAACAAAATGACACTTAGCACAAAATCTAAAATAAACGCATAAAAGTCATGTCATTTCACGAATAAAACGGGCATATCATAGGTCATTCATAAGCTTAAAATGCATTAATTAAAGTCACATCAAATTCCCCTACGACTAAGCTTTGCTTGTCCTCAAGCAAATGAATCAGAAAACATCAAGTTCACAAATGACAAGTTCGGTCCATTGAGATTCAAGCAATCACAATTTAGCTTAAACTGTTCCACGAACAAACTAAACCTACACATGCAAGAACATCAACCAAACAAGTCTAAACCTCACAATTTCTGCACACTTCAAGTAGTGGTTGATTGGGACACAGCAAAACCGACCACGACAACACCAACTCTAATCAAAAGGACTTGAAATCGGAACATGGATCGTGAGTCGTGAATGTGGCTATCGACTCGACTTCATCCGCTTCTAGATCCGCACTTTACAACTCTGGCTAGGATCAAGGGCTACAGTTGAGAACTCTTTTTCTTTCTTTTCTTTTCTTCTTTTTTTTTTCTTACTGCATACTAGTGCTCGATTCAACACTTCACTTAGGTGTTGAACCTGCCTAGCTCACAGCCTTTGCCCTTTTGCTTAGTGCTCAACCCGACACTTCACTTAGGTGCCGAGCTTGCCTAGCTTTTCTTTTGAGCATTTTTTTTTTCACAACTTAGCCACTTGATCCTTAGCCCCTTAACAACTTCCGTACAAGATTTCGAATTGGATTCCGTCTAGTCTCAAGCCACAATCACGAAAGATCAAAAAGAGAATGAAAAACATGGAAGAGGGGAAGAAATTCTGATTGCCTTCATCATCCTAGACCGGTGTTATCGAGTGGTATAAAAACACGTATCCAACCAATCAACCAACATACAAGAGTGATAAGATCTCAGTTCTGGCCCAGACTCATTTGATATTAGTGCTAACATGCTGGTTATAGGTTCTAAGTGGAACAATCTAAACATCATTGTGAAGGCTTGAAGTCAATTAAACACTAAACGTCAAGAACCGAACGATTCTACAATAGAGGAATTCGACATTCAATTAAGATCATGCAACACATCAGATCATAGCTTTAGACTTCTACCGACAAATAATCACACCAAAACTCAAACTCCCCTACGACTAACATGAGCATTGTCCTCAATGATCAAGAGAGAGAGAGGATAAGGTGGAACGAATATACCGCGCGGTGAAGAAGAGAAGCCGGAGATGGGATCCCGGGTCAAGTAACCTGCTCAGGACGAGGACCTGAATCAGGGGTACCTGTATAAAACAAGGGAGGGCACACCGCTCAAACACAACCCATAGTTGACAAGATGAGAGTACGGATGAGATGCGTGATCCAACAACACGACAAGTTCAATGCCAGAAATGAAAAGAGAAATAAGAAGTCAAAACACAACAAAACATGCAGTCATAAACAGAAATAAAAGAAAGGAAAAATCCAAATCCTGAGAAGTGGTGAGTGATCCTGCAGCTCTCAGTGAGGTGGTGGTCGTGGGTGCCCAGGCCACTGGACCAAGGATGGTAGCCGTCAAACGGGGGAGGCGGTGGAAAGACTGTCCAAGTGCTGGAGGGGCCGGACTCAGAGTGGAAGCTCTCCTGGTAGTAGTAGGACTGATGCTGCTGCCAGTACTGAGAATGCTGAATCTGAGTAAGCTGGATACCCTGAAACTGCTGAACCTCATGCACCTGAGCAAGCTGCTGTCCATAGAACTGCTGACTCTCAAAGTCCCTAGCGTTGTACGCCTCGAGGTCCTGAACTCTCCTGTTAAGATCCTGTATCGCTGCACTGTCTCTCCTCTGTCCCGCACGCATATCCTCCACTACGGTGGTGAGGCGACCCATCCCCGAGATAAGCTCATGAAGTGTAGTAGGGTCGATCTCCTCATCCTCCTCATCACTGTCATCATCTGAGATCCGACAAGTCGGAACCAGAAGGTCTGTGATCTGAGCTGTAGGTAGGACAATCCGCAAGAGAACTGGTCGAGGCTCGACAAATGCTGGAGCAGGACCAAAAGCATCAAGGCACTCATACCCCCGCACCAACCTGGTCACAAATCCTCCTCCCAGCAGAACACCAGCAGTGTCATTAGCTTGGATCTGAAGGAGGGCTCCTAGCACTAAATCACCTAGATGCAGCTTGATGCCCCTCTCCAAACAATAAAAGAGAAACAAATCTCTGACTGAGACTACACCTGGAGAGGAGGATGACTTCCTGTGGGTGATGGAGTGCCGGAAGAAGTGATGAAGGAGCTTCAGCATAGGCCGATTCACTTCTGTGACCTTGGATGAGCGAGCTGAATAACCCCTAGCCCTCGGTGCAATTTCCTTGAAGAATGCACACCTGGCGTCCCCCGTAAGAGAAGATATGAGAGCCAACCCAGAGAGCTCGCCACTTTGAACCTCCGCCCACTCATAGAACCCAAGACGGTATCCAAACTCGTCAATGGAGCACACACGTGCAATCCCGCCGAGCCTAAAGCGCACACAAACCTCACTAGTGGTCTCGTGACACTCCACGGTGAGAGTGCTCAAGAATTCCTTCGTAGGCCACTCATACGCCCTCTCGTCGACCTCCAAGAGCGGCCAAACACCGGCTCCATCAGCAAAAGTCTTCAAAGCATCCAACCATCCATCACGACTCTGCAACTCCTCAAAATCAAATCTACCCTGCCTCGCCACGGGCCATCTCGCCATAACCTGATAACGACTGTAAGCCCGATCCCTGGGGTCGAAGTCGAAGATCCTCTGAACCACTGAATCAGGAGGGTCGACGCCACGAGGAGCTGGAGGCGGCGAAGGTGACCGTGGTGGAGGAGCAGAAGACTCCCCAGTCTGTCCCTTCCGCTTCTTGGAAGCTGGTGCCTTGGATCGCTTAGGGGCGGAGGATGAAGAAGCTGATTTACCCTTGGGAGGCATCCTGTCGAAATCAACGGAAAAGGCTGGGCAGTGGCGGCTGGGTTGAGAGAGCCGGCGGGCGGGTCGGCGAAGAGAAGGTCTGGCGGCGGCGGTTGGCGGTTGGATTTGGGGGCTGGCGGGCGGGTGGATAGGGGGAGTGGGCAGCGGGCAGGAGGGGCGGCGGCGGCGGCTGGAGCAGGGAGATGGAGCTCGGCGGCGGGTCTGGTGGTGTCGGCGGGTGAGGGAGATGGCTGGCGGCTGGGCGGCGGCGGGCAGTCGGGGTCGGGGCTGGAGGGTCAGATGGGATGGCGGCGGGCAGGAGTGTGGCTGTGGCGGCGTCTAAGGAAGCGTCGAGCGGGCGAGCTGGGAAGGAGTGGCGGCGGGCAGGAGCTCGGCGGCGGCTGAGCGGGATGGAGCCGGGGTCGAAGCTGGGGGGGTGTGGCGGCGGCGGCGGCTGTGGTCGGGCGGTTGCTGGGCGGGTGAGTTGGCGGCGGTGAAAGAGAGAGTGAGAGGGTCGGGGGTGAGGGGGTCGAGGAAAGGGATAAGGGTGGGGTGGGTTGGGTGAACCAAAACCAAACCGAGCCAATGACTCAAACCAGAAAATCAGTATCAACCGAGCCAACCACTAACCAAACCGAAAAAAACAAGGGTGAAAATCAGGGTGCACGGCGTGCAAGGGTGCACGGCGTGCAGGGTGCACGGCGTGCATGGGTGCACGGCGTGCACCCGGAGCTGAAAATTTTTGTTGAAGCTCCTGGACAGCCCGTGCACCAAACCGTGCACGGTGCACGGCGTGCAGTGGTGCACGGCGTGCACCCCCTCAGCACAAAATCAAATTTTCACTTCGACGGAAAACGACCAAAACACCGCCAAATCAACCCAAAACGGACCCCGAACTTCAGAATTTCAACGCCGACGAGACCACAAAGGACACCACAACAACTCAAGGACCTTGAACACCACAAAAACACACAATCATGCAATCAAATCAAGAAGAAAAGACATGAAAAACACTCGGGTTGCCTCCCGAGAAGCGCTTGTTTAACATCTTAAGCTCGACGAAGCAAGGATCACTCAAGGCACGACCAAAGACAAGAACTCAACAGCACCTATAGTATCACTAACAACATAATGCTTAAGTCTATGGCCATTCACCTTAAAAGGTTCGGTTTGGGATGGAGAGATTACCTCGATGGTGCCATAAGGAAAAACATGAGTTACCGTAAAGGGGCCGGACCAACGAGACCTCAATTTCCCGGGAAAGAGCTTGAGCCGAGAGTTGTATAGGAGAACTTGATCACCAACTTTGAAATCCTTGCCCGGCTTCAAACGGGAATCATGAATGAGCTTCGTTCTCTCCTTGTAAAGCTTTGCATTCTCATATGCATGATGGCGATACTCCTCGAGCTCATGTACCTGAAACTTACGCTCTTCTCCTGCGAGACTCATATCAAGGTTTAGAAATTTCAATGCCCAATAAGCTCGGTGCTCGAGCTCTACCGGCAAATGGCATGCTTTGCCATAGACCATCCTATAGGGAGTAGTGCCTATAGGGGTCTTGTAGGCCGTGCGGTAGGCCCATAGAGCGTCATCAAGCTTCTTCGACCAATCTTTCCGTGATTGGTCGACCGTCTTCTCTAAGATTCTCTTAAGTTCCCTATTGGTCACCTCGGCTTGGCCACTAGTTTGAGGGTGATACGAGGTGGACATCCGATGAGTGACGCCGAACCGGTGGCATACTCTATCGAATTGCCCTTGAAAATGAGTACCTCGATCACTAATGATAGCACGAGGGGTACCAAAACGAGTGAACAACTTAACAAGAAACTTCCCTACGACTCGGGCATCATTGGTAGGCAAAGCTTGTGCCTCCGCCCATTTAGACACGTAATCTACCGCAACTAATATGTACTTGTTACCATGAGAAGTAGGAAACGGTCCCATGAAATCAATACCCCATATATCAAATATTTCTACCACTAACGAGACATTTTGAGGCATTTCATTACGGGAGGAGATGTTACCTGAACGTTGACACGCATCGCAAGACTTGACAAAGTCTTGACAATCTCGGAAGATCGAAGGCCAAAAGAATCCGGACTCAAGTACCTTGCGAGCCGTGCGATTTGCTCCATGATGTCCACCCGTAGGACCGGAGTGGCAATGTTGCATGATGTCCTTAGACTCTCCATAAGTGACACATCTTCTAATCATACCATCCGAGCCAACTCGAAATACAAAAGGATCGTCCCAATAGTAATGCTTCAAATCCGCAAAGAACTTCCTTTTGTCTTGAGTGGAGAGGCCCTCCTTCAAGTCTCCACTAGCAAGATAGTTAGCGAAATCCGCGAACCAAGGTTCCTTGAACTCTAAAGTTGTTATAGCGAATAATAGCTCATCGGGGAAATTGTCATTGATCTCTTCATTACCATTGTGTACCATTTCCGCCTCTTCCAAGCGAGACAAGTGGTCGGCGGCTACATTCTCGGACCCCTTCTTATCTCGAATCTCAATATCAAATTCTTGCAATAGAAGGACCCATCGGATCAACCTTGGTTTAGCATCGGCCTTAGATAGAAGGTACCTCAAAGCTTGGTGGTCCGTGAAGACAATAGTGTGAGAAAGTACCAAGTAGGACCTAAACTTATCAAAAGCAAACACTATGGCCAAGAGCTCCTTTTCCGTAGTTGTGTAGTTCCTTTGAGCATTATTGAGAGTCTTACTTGCATAGTATATTGGATGGAACCTCTTGTCGATTCGTTGGCCTAGAACGCTCCAATGGCGTAATCGCTAGCATCACACATCAACTCAAATGACTTTGACCAATCCGGAGCAATGAGTATAGGGGCATTCGTGAGCTTACCCTTGAGGAGTTCAAAAGCTTGCAAGCACTCTTCATCAAAACGAAATTCCACATCCTTCTCAAGAAGCCGAGTCATAGGAGTAGTTATTTTCGAGAAGTCTTTGATGAAGCGCCTATAGAAACCGGCATGCCCAAGAAGCTTCTCACGGCTTTCACGGATGAGGGTGGAGGAAGTTGAGAGATGGTCTCCAACTTTGCCTTGTCAACCTCAATGCCCTTTTTAGAGATCTTGTGACCAAGAACAATCCCCTCATTGACCATGAAATGACACTTCTCCCAACTTAGTGCAAGATTGGTCTCTTCACACCGACGCAAGACCTTCTCAAGGTTCCTCAAGCATAGGTCGAATGAATCCCCAAAAACCGAGAAGTCGTCCATGAACACTTCCATGATATCTTCCACGAAATCATCGAAAATGGCAAGCATACACCGTTGGAAGGTGGCGGGAGCGTTGCACAACCCAAAGGGGATCCGTCGATAAGCAAAAGTACCGAAGGGGCATGTGAATGTGGTCTTCTCGATGTCCTCCGAGGCGATCGGGATTTGGAAGTACCCGGACATACCATCCAAAAAACAATAGTACTCGTGACCGGAGAGACGCTCGAGCATTTGATCCATGAAAGGTAGAGGAAGTGATCCTTCCTAGTGGCATCATTGAGTCGACGATAATCTATGCAAACACGCCACCCGGTGATCGTCCTTGTCGGGATAAGCTCATCCTTGTCATTAGCTACCACCGTGATCCCTCCTTTCTTGGGACAACTTGCACGGGGCTAACCCAAGGGCTGTCCGAGATAGGAAAGATAATCCCGCATCCATAAGCTTAATAACTTCTTCTTCACAACCTCCTTCATGTTAGGATTTAGCCTTCTTTGTGGTTGCACAACCGGCTTGAAATCTTCCTCCATAAGGATCCGATGTGAGCAAAATGTGGGACTTATACCTCGAATATCCGAGATGCTCCACGCAATAGCTCTCATGTACTTCTTGAGGAGCTCCACTAGACGGTCCTTTTGCTCGGGTAGAAGCTCAGAATTGATGATGACCGGTAGCTTAGAATCTGGCATGAGAAAAGCATACTCCAAATGTGCGGGAAGAGGCTTGAGCTCAAGAGTAGGTGGTTCTTCATAGGAGGTCTTTACCCTTTCCACCTTCGGGAGAGCAACAAAAACCGTCTCACCCTCTAACTTGTCTCTCCCTTCATCAAGGTAGGCCACTTGAGCTTTTAACTCCGGGGTGCCTAAATGTTCCTGCACATCCGTTCTAAGGCAAACATCCAAAGAATCTCGACACACGAAGTTAGAAATACTACACACACTAGCCGAAGCAATAGTATCACACGAGTACTCTAAATCATCTTGTGCGTGAGCAAACTTCATGCCATCGGCTATGCAAAATGTGACACTCTCTTGTCCTACTCTCAATGTCAATTTCCGTCATGCACATCAATCAAAGCACGAGAAGTAGCTAGGAATGGTCTACCAAATATCAATGAGACATCAACATCATCGGTATCAATGACCGCAAAAATCAACTAGGAACACAAAAGGGCCTACTTTGACTAGCACATCATCAACAATTCCCCTAGGACTCTTGGTCGACTTGTCCGCAAGTTGAATGTACATACGAGTAGGACGAAGATTAGACAACCCTAGCTTCTCAAATATGCAATAAGGCATGACATTGATACTCGCACCTAGATCCGCAAGACCATTAGCAAGAGAAATATTACCAATAGCACAAGGGATAGTAAAGGTACCCGGATCCTTGAGCTTTTTGGGTGGACTTTTGAAGAGAACGGCGGAGCATTCCTCATTAAGGTGGACTAGAGATGTCTCCGGTAGCTTTCTCTTGTTGGTGTAGAGTTCCTTCATGAACTTAGCATATTGGGGCATCATAGTCATTGCTTCGGGAAACGGAAGAGAGAATTGCATTTGACTAATCCGCTCCACAAACTTCTTGAAAACCTTCTCAAGGCCATCCTTCTTCAATCGAGATGGGTATGGAGGCTTGGGCTTGTATGGAGATACAACCGGTGCGGGAGGAGAGACCGGTGGTGTACTCGATGTAGCCTTACTAGGTTCCTTTGCAACCTTAGTGTTCACATTACCCGTAGGAGGTTCGACTTCAACCTCAACTTCATCCGAAGGAGGATCATTAATATCATCATCATCAACCATTAGATTAGGACCTTGTACCTCATTAGAGTCAATTGGAGTAGAGGTTGTATCTTGCAAGGGTCTTCCACTTCTCAAAGTCACTACCTTGCAATGCTCCGGACCTTTGGGATTGATCTCGGTATTGGAAGGTAAAGTGCCCGAGGGTCGCTCCGAGAGTGCCTTAGAAATATGTCCTAATTGGTTCTCCAAATTGGCAATTGAAGCTTGTTGATTCTTGATGAGTTGGATCATTGCCGCATTGGTGTCTTCTTGAGAGATCGAAGAACCACCCTCCTTATTTTGAGGAGGCTTGTTGAACCCGGGTGGTCCTTCACCTCTATGGTTGTACATTCCCGGTGGGGAAGGACCTTGGAAACCTTGACTTGGATGTCCACTTTGATTCCATTGATTTCCCCCTTGGTGCCCTTGACCTTGGGGTCCTCCTTGAGTCCCTTGGCTCCCTTGGTTTAGGTTACTTCCTTGAGACCATTGGTTGCCTTGATAACCCCTATAACCTTGATAACCTCCTTGATTTCCTTGGTTGTAGCCCTTGCTATAACCACTACCTTGACTCCCTTGGCCTTGGTAACCTTGGTTAGTCTTGTTGTACCAAGGTCGGTTATAGTTACCTTGGGGGCTGAAATTACCATGGAAACCTTGACCTTGTGCGAAGCTTACCTCCTCAAGGTCGCCTTGGCCAAGTTCAGGAATGGTGGAAGGACAAGCACTAACATCGTGGCCTTGACCTCCACAACCTTCACAACAAAATACTGAAGCAACCGGTGGATTACCCACTTTAGATGGCTTAGAGGGAGGCATACTAAGATTACTTACTTGTGAAGCCATGGCATCAATCTTGGACATAAGGAGAGCAATCATGGGATCATCTTCATCTCGGTGCCCCGGTAACTTATGCTTCTTCCCATAGGTGGATGAATCCTTTGGTGCATCAACACTTACGGACCGAGAGTCATAGTGCGTGTCACTTCCATACTTAGACTTAGGAGGTTGTTGTCGAGACCAACTCCTTGTCTTGTTGGCCATCTCCGCGAAGAGTTCTAGAGCATCTTCGGGAGTGAGCATCCTTAAGTCACCTCCGACGGCTTGGTTGATCATCCTTGTATTCTCAAAATCAAGGGACCTAGCAAAGATGTCCGCCAAGCTCCATTCGGCGAAGTTGTGATGAGGGCAAGACCGAAGAATGGCTTGGAACCTATTCCAAGTCTCATGGAAGAGCTCTCCCTTGTGTTGTACGAAGTGGTTGATACGGTCTCGGATTGCATTCGTCATATAGGGAGGAAAGAATTCTTCAAGTAAAGCTTCGGCTAGGCCCTCCCATGTGGTGAATGTTCTACTAGGTTGGTTCTCCAACCAAGACTTGGCTCGACCTTTGAGTGAGAAGGGGAAGAGTCGGAGTCGTATGCAATCCGGGTGAACTTGGTCATTCTTAACCGTGTCGCATATCTCCAAGAAGTCCTTGAGATGCCTAGATGGACATTCACCATCAATGCCATTGAACACCACTCCATTTTGAACCATTTGGATCATATTAGGCTTGAGCTCAAAGTTCCTAGCATTGACGGGTCTTCGAACAATGCTAGAGGCTGCCCCTTCAAGAGTAGGGCGAGCATAATCCGCCAAGGTACGTCTTGCACCCCCGTTGTGAGTGATCATCATCATTAGTGTGGTGTGAATGTACCGATTGGTCATCGTCATCCCCGTGTTGAGACATAGTGTGGTGTGAGATGCGATCAACTTCTTCTTCTTCAACTATAGGAGGTGGGAAGTGGTAGGTGACTTGAGCACTTGTTCTAGTCCTTGGATTCGTGCTTGAAGACGAGCTGAACGCCTCATGCACTAACCCAAAATCTCCTACAAACAAGCACAACAAACACACCCGAGTAATACGACAATGTGGAATAACAAAACCAAACAACAAGTAAAAGGAAGCAAAAACTAAATTGGAAGGAAGTGAATAGATCGGTCCACTACTAAGTGCTTTCAAAGGATTGAGAAAGGTCCCCGGCAACGGCGCCAAAAACTTGATAAAACCGGGTTTACCAAGGTCGTATTCCTCGGGGTTCTCTCAATGGCCTCTACTCACATTCCTCGTAGACGGTCTATTCATTTGAAAGGAGTTTTGATTTGGAAAAGATATTAAAAACTTAAAGGAGACTAAAAGGAAGAAAGACAAATAAAGCGGTGCAAATCAAAGACAAAGAGGTTCTCTTGGTGGGTAGTTTCATCATGCTCAAGATGACTAATTGAACAAACAAGCCAATTAAGATCGAGTTTGCATTCGGATGACCATGCATTTCACTTTTTTAGACTCGATGCACTCTCGTAGCACCTAATCCCTATCCCAAAACCACTCAATTTAGGCTCTCGCTCTCAAACTAAGTGAAAATAGGATGCATTCTAAGTGTTTGATGAAATGCCAAGACACAAGACCCTCTCTTAAGACTCTATGACCACAAGGCTAGGCACAACACTCTCATATCAATGCCCTAACACTAAGAGATTCACCCAAAAAGCCCTTTCAAACTCAATTGAATGAAATTCCACATGCACACCAAGTGTTCGATAAAATGCCCAAGAGAGAAATCAAGTGAAAATGGTTGAAATAAGATGATCTAATCTCTTAGAACACACTCACTTCAATCCCTAGACCTACAATCTATGCAATCCAAGCACTCTCATGCATCAAATTACAATGAATGGACCAAATCAAGCAAACATGGCATAAAATGGCATTAAGAACAAGTCTAGGAATCATCCTCATACAACCAAGATCAATCATGGCAAGTTCTATACAATCATCTCTCTATCATAGCACAACTAATCTACCCATCCAAGATGAACCCTAGAAAATCAGCCACACATGGCCAAGGGAGTAAAGAGAGAAGAAGGAAGAATGGTCACCAAGAACACCATGGATGAATCCTTGAGATGATCTTCACTTCTCCACTTGTAGGCACTTCTCCCAAGGTTTGTTGGCTTCAATCCTAGCTCCAATAGCTTCAAATTGCTCCAAAAACGTGCTCTAGGGTTTGAGGGTTCGTGGAAATGTATTTGGGGTTCAAGAGATATGAAAGAATTGCCCAAAATGGCCAAAATCAAGAGTATTTATAGTGCAGGGGACGGTGCACCGGCGCGCCAAAAACTTGATAAAACCGGGTTTACCAAGGTCGTATTCCTCGGGGTTCTCTCAATGGCCTCTACTCACATTCCTCGTAGACGGTCTATTCATTTGAAAGGAGTTTTGATTTGGAAAAGATATTAAAAACTTAAAGGAGACTAAAAGGAAGAAAGACAAATAAAGCGGTGCAAATCAAAGACAAAGAGGTTCTCTTGGTGGGTAGTTTCATCATGCTCAAGATGACTAATTGAACAAACAAGCCAATTAAGATCGAGTTTGCATTCGGATGACCATGCATTTCACTTTTTTAGACTCGATGCACTCTCGTAGCACCTAATCCCTATCCCAAAACCACTCAATTTAGGCTCTCGCTCTCAAACTAAGTGAAAATAGGATGCATTCTAAGTGTTTGATGAAATGCCAAGACACAAGACCCTCTCTTAAAACTCTATGACCACAAGGCTAGGCACAACACTCTCATATCAATGCCCTAACACTAAGAGATTCACCCAAAAAGCCCTTTCAAACTCAATTGAATGAAATTCCACATGCACACCAAGTGTTCGATAAAATGCCCAAGAGAGAAATCAAGTGAAAATGGTTGAAATAAGATGATCTAATCTCTTAGAACACACTCACTTCAATCCCTAGACCTACAATCTATGCAATCCAAGCACTCTCATGCATCAAATTACAATGAATGGACCAAATCAAGCAAACATGGCATAAAATGGCATTAAGAACAAGTCTAGGAATCATCCTCATACAACCAAGATCAATCATGGCAAGTTCTATACAATCATCTCTCTATCATAGCACAACTAATCTACCCATCCAAGATGAACCCTAGAAAATCAGCCACACATGGCCAAGGGAGTAAAGAGAGAAGAAGGAAGAATGGTCACCAAGAACACCATGGATGAATCCTTGAGATGATCTTCACTTCTCCACTTGTAGGCACTTCTCCCAAGGTTTGTTGGCTTCAATCCTAGCTCCAATAGCTTCAAATTGCTCCAAAAACGTGCTCTAGGGTTTGAGGGTTCGTGGAAATGTATTTGGGGTTCAAGAGATATGAAAGAATTGCCCAAAATGGCCAAAATCAAGAGTATTTATAGTGCAGGGGACAGTGCACGGCGTGCACCCCTGCACGGCGTGCATAGTGCACGGCGTGCACCCCTGCACGGCGTGCACATCTGCACGGCGTGCACCCCCTGCACTCTGCAGAAGACCCGATCTTGCAAGGCTCACATCTCCCTCGTCCGGCCTCCAAATGACCTCCCGTTTGCTCCTATGCGCTCCTTGTTATCCGTACTTTGAAGCCAGAACCTGAAAATGCACAAAGCAGCTCCAATAGCCCACGAATTTTGGCTCCAAAGTGGCAACCGGACAACAAAATGACACTTAGCACAAAATCTCAAATAAACGCATAAAAGTCATGTCATTTCACGAATAAACACGGGCATATCATAGGTCATTCATAAGCTTAAAATGCATTAATTAAAGTCACATCAGATTTCCGTCTAATCTCTAGCCACAATCACATGTGATCAAATATGGAGTGAAAAACATGGTTGAAGCTAGCATTTATCAACTTAGAACGGTGTTATCGAGCTTTGTGATTAACAAGCAAAACAATTTAATTAATTCAAGTTTCAACTACAAGAGTGATTTATGATCTGTTCTGACCTAGACTCATTTGATATCAGTTCCGAAACGTTGGTTACAGGTTCTTAGTAGAACAGTCTAGACGTCATTATTTAAAATTGAAGTCAATTTAATATCAAAACTCAAGAATTGAGCAATTCTATGCTAGAGAATTCCAAAATTGAGCTACAGAATCACATAAAATCAAGCAAGATCATGCAGAATCTACCAAAGTAGACTAGATCGTATTCTACTCGAGGTCTCTTCTTCTTGTCGACTCAAATATGTTGGCAAATTACTCAGGTTTAAACAGGTTGTGCGTGGTGTGAGTTCCACGACTTCTAATCTAATAAAGCAGGAAAATAAAAGACAGAAATATTAAAAGGTTGACTAACGAGAAGATAGACGAGCTTAGATTTCGAATCACCCTTAGATCACCAAGGCAACGACAATCACAAGACCATCAATTTTCAATTCTAATTCAATCGGTTTGTATACACCACCATAACTTCTGACCCTTAGGTTTAAGACTGGCGAACGTTCGCTCTATCCGATCTAGCTACCAAGATTAATTAGTCACCCGGTACGATCGCCTCTCGCGACGACTAAACTAACTGGTGGAATTACTAACGATTTAGTAGTTACTCTTGAAGCGGATTAACCCTAACTGGTTCCTACGAAAGGCACACTCCAATGAATTGGTTAATTGGTTGAATTGATGTTTTAAAGAGAGGCGAGCGTTCGCTTCTATCCTCAGCTTAACAAGAATCTAAACTAGGTGATCAAGGAAGACAAGTTTATGCGCCAAAGCAGGGAAGCTGTCTGGCGACTAACCCTAGCTTGCATAAACCTAATCTACGCGACCAACCAGAACAGAAACATAAACAATGAAGAACAAAACAACCATGTAAAGAGAAACTGATTGAACTTCGAATCTAATTACCGCCAATCCGTGACCGCTTTAAAGCCCTGGGTCACTTAGGGTTCATCTAATCTAAGCTCTGCAAGTTCAGCTACTCATAACGATAATAGAAGAATCAAAGGCAACAAAGGAAATCATCATACAGAGGAAGAACAGATAAGAACTGAAAAACCTAATTCTGACGTCTCCAGCTAAGCTTCGATCTCCTGGATCTTCAACTTTAAGCTCCGAGCTCTCGAGATGGAAGGACGGCATCACGATCTCTCCACGGATCTTCGAACTCACTAAACCCTATCTATCGACCCTAGAGTCGGCTGACTCTCAAAAGTCTGATTTGTGAATATTTGTTGGAATAATCCTCTCCCAATTGAATGTTATGAGGTCTCTCTATTATGGGCCGCCGGTTTAAGTATTTATACTTATCCCTAAGTCGCCGGATTTTACCTGGATTTTTCGGCGAAAACTTGTTGAGTTTTCACTGAAAACTGCTTTGTAAAATGGCTGGTTTTCCGACTGTTTCTCCGGTGATTTTTGGACTTGAGTTTTCAACGAGAACTTTGAGTTTTCGCCGAAAACTTCTTCTTGCAAGTTCTGCCGATTCCTTCTGTACTTTTTGCCAAAAACGGTAGTGTAAATGGGGCAGGATTTTTGTTGACTTGATTGACTTCTTGGACTGGTTTCGGTGCGGTTCCTCGAGGTTCCAATGCATTAGACACGTCCTTGGCTACTTTATTTAATGGCAAAAACCTGTGCTATCATGAAAACACTAGAAAACCATCAAATAGACCCGAAACGGGCCAAAGTAACCAAATCGGTAGGAAATAGGGCAGTTGAGTGAATATTCGCTATTTTACCCCTAAAACCACGTTTCAAGCAAGGAAATGTTGCTTAAATGAGGCTGAAAATCACGTCAAATCGAGTGTCATCAAAATACCCCACACTTAAGCTTTTGCTTGTCCTCAAGCAAACTGAACTAGAACACACTCAAATTCACAAATGACACGAGATTAAACTGAGATTCAATTCTAACGATTTGGTTTAGACTGTTCCACGTAGAAACTTAACCTACACATGTAAGAACATCAACCAAACAAGTTTTCAATCTCACTAATTTCTGCACACTTCAAGTAGTAGTTTTAACAAAGCACGTTTGTTGGCAAAACAATTAATCATAATTAACCAACTACGATAACACCAATTCTAATCAAAAAGTCTTTAAGCTCTAGCCATGATGTGGATGTGGAGGTAGGAAAAGTGACGTGACTATCGACTCAACTTCATCCGTTTCTAGATCTGTACGTTACATGTTCTAGCTAGGACCGATTTAAACAACAATTTGTTTAAGTTTCAACTTCCTTCAATTTATTCACTGCATACTAGTGCTCGATACCAAACACTTCACTTAAGTGTTGGACCTGCCTAGCTCACAGTATTTGTGCCTATGCTAGTGCTCAACCCGAACACTTCACTTAGGTGTCGGGCTTCCCTAGCTTTGATTTTCAGCACTTAAAAGAACTTAACATTTCAATTGAACAACTCAATTACTTTATTTAACAATTTAGCCATTTGATCCTAGCTTGTTATAACTTTTTACACAAGATTTTGAATTGGATTTCCGTCTAATCTCTAGCCACAATCACATGTGATCAAATATGGAGTGAAAAACATGGTTGAAGCTAGCATTTATCAACTTAGAACGGTGTTATCGAGCTTTGTGATTAACAAGCAAAACAATTTAATTAATTCAAGTTTCAACTACAAGAGTGATTTATGATCTGTTCTGACCTAGACTCATTTGATATCAGTTCCGAAACGTTGGTTACAGGTTCTTAGTAGAACAGTCTAGACGTCATTGTTTAAAATTGAAGTCAATTTAATATCAAAACTCAAGAATTGAGCAATTCTATGCTAGAGAATTCCAAAATTGAGCTACAGAATCACATAAAATCAAGCAAGATCATGCAGAATCTACCAAAGTAGACTAGATCGTATTCTACTCGAGGTCTCTTCTTCTTGTCGACTCAAATATGTTGGCAAATTACTCAGGTTTAAACAGGTTGTGCGTGGTGTGAGTTCCACGACTTCTAATCTAATAAACCAGGAAAATAAAAGACAGAAATATTAAAAGGTTGACTAACGAGAAGATAGACGAGCTTAGATTTCGAATCACCCTTAGATCACCAAGGCAACGGCAATCACAGGACCATCAATTTTCAATTCTAATTCAATCGGTTTGTATACACCACCATAACTTCTGACCCTTAGGTTTAAGACTGGCGAACGTTCGCTCTATCCGATCTAGCTACCAAGATTAATTAGTCGCCCGGGTACGATCGCCTCTCGCGACGACTAAACTAACTGGTGGAATTACTAACGATTTATGAGTTACTCTTGAAGCGGATTAACCCTAACTGGTTCCTACGAAAGGCACACTCCAATGAATTGGTTAATTGGTTGAATTGATGTTTTAAAGAGAGGCGAGCGTTCGCTTCTATCCTCAGCTTAACAAGAATCTAAACTAGGTGATCAAGGAAGACAAGTTTATGCGCCAAAGCAGGGAAGCTGTCTGGCGACTAACCCTAGCTTGCATAAACCTAATCTAGGCGACCAACCAGAAGAGAAACATAAACAATGAAGAACAAAACAACCATGCAAAGAGAAACTGATTGAACTTCCAATCTAATTACCGCCAATCCGTGACCGCTTTAAAGCCCTGGGTCACTTAGGGTTCATCTAATCTAAGCTCTACAAGTTCAGCTACTCATAACGATAACAGAAGAATCAAAGGCAACAAAGGAAATCATCATACAGAGGAAGAACAGATAAGAACTGAAAAACCTAATTCTGACGTCTCCGCTAAGCTTCGATCTCCTGGATCTTCAACTTTAAGCTCCGAGCTCTCGAGGTGGAAGGACGGCATCACGATCTCTCCACGGATCTTCGAACTCACTAAACTCTATCTATCGACCCTAGAGTCGGCTGACTCTCAAAAGTCTGATTTGTGAATAGTTGTTGGAATAATCCTCTCCCAATTGAATGTTATGAGGTCTCTCTATTATGGGCCGCCGGTTTAAGTATTTATACTTAACTCTAAGTTCGCCGGATTTTGCCTGGATTTTTTGGCAAAAACTTGTTGAGTTTTCACGAAAACTGTTTTGTAAAATGGCTGGTTTTCCGACTGTTTCTCCTATGACTTTCGGACTTGAGTTTTCAGCGAGAACTTTGACTTTTGCCGAAAACTTCTTCTTGCAAGTTCTGCCGATTCCTTCTGTACTTTTTGTCGAAAATGGTAGTGTAAAATGGGGCAGGATTTTTTTACTTTATTGACTTCTTGGACTGGTTTCGGTGCGGTTCCTCGAGGTTCCAATGCATTAGACACGTCCTTGGCTACTTTATTTAATGGCAAAAACCTGTGCTATCATGAAAACACTAGAAAACCATCAAATAGACCCGAAACGGCCAAAGTAACCAAATCGGTAGGAAATAGGGCAGTTGAGTGAATATTCGCTATTTTACCCCTAAAACCACGTTTCAAGCAAGGAAATGTTGCTTAAATGAGGCTGAAAATCACGTCAAATCGAGTGTCATCAAAATACCCCACACTTAAGCTTTTGCTTGTCCTCAAGCAAACTGAACTAGAACACACTCAAATTCACAAATGACTCGAGATTAAACTGAGATTCAATTCTAACGATTTGGTTTAGACTGTTCCACGTAGAAACTTAACCTACACATGTAAGAACATCAACCAAACAAGTTTTCAATCGCACTAATTTCTGCACACTTCAAGTTGTAGTTTTAACAAAGCACGTTTCTTGGCAAAACAATTAATCATAATTAACCAACTACGATAACACCAATTCTAATCAAAAAGTCTTTAAGCTCTAGCCATGATGTGGATGTGGAGGTAGGAAAAGTGACGTGACTATCGACTCAACTTCATCCGTTTCTAGATCTGTACGTTACATGTTCTAGCTAGGACCGATTTAAACAACAATTTGTTTCAAGTTTCAACTTCCTTCAATTTATTCACTGCATACTAGTGCTCGATACCAAACACTTCAATTAAGTGTTGGACCTGCCTAGCTCACAGTATTTGTGCCTATGCTAAGTGCGCAACCCGAACACTTCACTTAGGTGTCGGGCTTCCCTAGCTTTGATTTTCAGCACTTAAAAGAACTTAACATTTCAATTGAACAACTCAATTACTTTATTTAACAATTTAGCCATTTGATCCTAGCTTGTTATAACTTTTTACACAAGATTTTGAATTGGATTTCCGTCTAATCTCTAGCCACAATCACAGGTGATCAAATATGGAGTGAAAAACATGGTTGAAGCTAGCATTTATCAACCTAGAACGGTGTTATCGAGCTTTGTGATTAACAAGCAAAACAATTTAATTAATTCAAGTTTCAACTACAAGAGTGATTTATGATCTGTTCTGACCTAGACTCATTTGATATCAGTTCCGAAACGTTGGTTACAGGTTCTTAGTAGAACAGTCTAGACGTCATTGTTTAAAATTGAAGTCAATTTAATATCAAAACTCAAGAATTGAGCAATTCTATGCTAGAGAATTCCAAAATTGAGCTTCAGAATCACATAAAATCAAGCAAGATCATGCAGAATCTACCAAAGTAGACTAGATCGTATTCTACTCGAGGTCTCTTCTTCTTGTCTACTCAAATATGTTGGCAAATTACTCAGGTTTAAACAGGTTGTGCGTGGTGTGAGTTCCACGACTTCTAATCTAATAAACCAGGAAAATAAAAGACAGAAATATTAAAAGGTTGACTAACGAGAAGATAGACGAGCTTAGATTTCGAATCACCCTTAGATCACCAAGGCAACGGCAATCACAAGACCATCAATTTTCAATTCTAATTCAATCGGTTTGTATACACCACCATAACTTCTGACCCTTAGGTTTAAGACTGGCGAACGTTCGCTCTATCCGATCTAGCTACCAAGATTAATTAGTCGCCCGGGTACGATCGCCTCTCGCGACGACTAAACTAACTGGTGGAATTACTAATGATTTATGAGTTACTCTTGAAGCGGATTAACCCTAACTGGTTCCTACGAAAGGCACACTCCAATGAATAGGTTAATTGGTTGAATTGATGTTTTAAAGAGAGGCGAGCGTTCGCTTCTATCCTCAACTTAACAAGAATCTAAACTAGGTGATCAAGGAAGACAAGTTTATGCGCCAAAGCAGGGAAGCTGTCTGGCGACTAACCCTAGCTTGCATAAACCTAATCTAGGCGACCAACCAGAAGAGAAACATAAACAATGAAGAACAAAACAACCATGCAAAGAGAAACTGATTGAACTTCGAATCTAATTACCGCCAATCCGTGACCGCTTTAAAGCCCTGGGTCACTTAGGGTTCATCTAATCTAAGCTCTACAAGTTCAGCTACTCATAACGATAACAGAAGAATCAAAGGCAACAAAGGAAATTATCATACAGAGGAAGAACAGATAAGAACTGAAAAACCTAATTCTGACGTCTCCGCTAAGCTTCGATCTCCTGGATCTTCAACTTTAAGCTCCGA